>CAUYUJ010014543.1:344302-368799 GCA_963575745.1 Prorocentrum cordatum
GGACACAGAATGCCCCCCCTTCTCCCGCCCTCCGTGGCCGCCCTCTGGCCCCCTTCCTGTCTCTTGCAGCCGGACAGCCAACGCGCGCCCGAGCCTGGCCCACCAAAGCGCGCGTGCAGATCGCCGCCTCTGCCGCGCTGCGGCGGGGCCAAAAAAAGGGCCCGGAAGTCCCGACCCGTTCCCGCGACGGGCTGTTCATCCTGAGTCGTGTGTTGACGGCCCCGGGGCCCAGCAAGGGCCCCCCAGGGGGCCAAGACAGCCAAAAGCATCCCGTCCCCATGCTTGCCAGGGCGCGCAGCATGACTGGGTCTGCTGCAGCCCACCGAACAAGTAATCGACGTGAAACGGAATGACAGTGTACCACGCCAGGCGGGTAGAACAATAACAAGATAACTGGGGCCAGCTGACCCCGCAGAGCCGACCGACACCCCCCAGACCCCCGACGCCATGATTCCTTCATAGCATCGGCCCTCAGAGGGTCTCGACCCGCTCCCCGGGACAAGTCTCGCATCCTGGGCCTTTTCTGACGGTCCCGCAGCCTGGCGAAGGCCCCCAGAGGCTGAAACTAGCGAGACACCTCCCGACGTGGCCCCCAGAGGCTGAAACTAGCGAGACACCTCCCGACGTGACTTTTGTCACGACTCGTGGGGGTCTGGCCGTCAGCGCGTACCCCGGTCGCGCCTCTGGCCGCGCACTGCCGCCGTGGGGGAAGCGGGTCCTGGGGGAGACGGGTCCTGAGGTTTTTGTCGCCGATTTGGCGCTCTCGGGGCCCTCCACGGGCCCCGGGGCTGTCGGAAGACGGCTCGGGAGGAAGATCTCGCCCCGGGGGGAAGGCCCAAGGACCCGGACCCGCTTCCCCCCATGCTAAGCGCTGGGCTCCTCCGTGCGTGTCCACGCAGGCGGACAGGCTGCGGGCAACCCAGGTCGAGTTCCCACCTCGGGGTGGCAGGGGGGAGTGGCTGGCACCGCGTCCCTCGCCCTGGAGGGCGGGGGGTGAGGAGGAGGAAGAGGAAAAGAGAGAGAAGAGGAGGACGAGAGCGGAAGGACATGAGGAGAAGGAATCAGAGGAGGAGAGCGGGCAGGAAGAAAAGAGGAGGAGGAGGAGGAGGGAGATGGAGAAGGACAAGGAGGAGTAGAACGAGAAGGACAAGGACGAGAATAAGGACTGTGAAAGATATAGGACAATGAGGAGGAGGAGGAGGAGGAGGAGGGAGAAAAGGAGACGGGGAAGGAGAAGGAAAAGGAGAAGGGAAAGGGCGAGGAGGTAAAGAAGGACAAGGAGGAGGAGGAGGAGGAGGAGGTAGACGAGGAGGAGGAGGAAGAGAAGTCAAAGGAAAAGGAGAAGGAGAAGGAGAAGTAGAAGGGTAAGAAGAAGTAGAAGGAGAAGGAGAAAGCGAAAAACAAGGATGAGGTGAAGGAGAAGGAGAAGGAGAAGGAGAAGGAAAAAGAGAAAGCGAAAGAGAAGGGGACGGAGAAGGAGAAGGAGGAGAAGGAGAAGGAGGATAATAATAAAATGAATTGGAGAAAATGGATGGGGAAGGACGGAAGAAGAGGAAGAGGAGGAGGAGCAGGAGGAGGAGGACAACGACGACGACGACGACGACGAGAAGGGGATGGCTGCGCCTCATGAAAGCAGATCGGCGGCGAGCCCGGAGGAAAGTGAGACGGGGCGGGCCTTCTCTGAAGGCGCGAGTGTCCCCCACCCGTCTGAAAGTTGTCTCGGCCTTCGCCGAAGACACAGACAAGTTCTCAGAAGGCGTGACGGCTTCTGAGAAGCCCCACCGCCTTCTGAGACGGCCTTCTCCTTCGCAGTTCCCCCCCTCGGTCGCCGCCGAATTGAGCACCTGGGCCCAACGTGGAGATGACTTCACCCGGTGACAGGACCTGGCCACGGGTGTCGCAAGCTACGCCCACCGCTCCTGTCCAGCCACCGCCTTGGCCGCCCTGGCCATCGAACCGGACGACGCGCTCGTCCACGCCTCGGCTTCGCCCTGGACAGTACTCTGGCCTACTGCGGGAACTTTCCTCCCGCCACTGCCCAGCCAACCTGAACTGGCGACCCCTGGCGGTTCCCGCCCACCACTGGACATGGAGCCAGCCAATAGACGAGCGCGTTCCACTACTCGCAAAGCAACTACTCGCAAATGGCCTGGATCCGCCGCGGGAGATCTACGATAAATCACACCAAAGCAGACATGTGTTCTTCGGAAGTTTGCGAGCAGGCACTCTGCGAGCAGTGGAACGCGCTCGGTGAGCCAAGGCCCCCGCCCGCCCCCACCCACCCCTTGCCGGGCGTGGCCGAGAGAGCGTCCCCACCTCCTCGCGCCGCGCTCCTCGCGCCCGCGGCCCTCCCCTCGCCAAGGGGGGCTCTGGACGCCCTGGCCACCGAGGCACCTCTGGCCGCGCACGACCACCGAGGCGGCCCGCCCTCGGCGCGCTCTGCGACCTCGGCCTGCGCGGGCCGAGGCCCTGGCGCCGGCGCCGCGGTGCCACCGCGCCGCCGGCGCCCGCCCCCCCCCGGGGCGCCTGTGCCTGGCACCACCGCCACGGCCCCGCCCGGAGTGCTCGACGCCATCCTGCTATCGCGCCCACCCGAATCACCGACCCGCACTGGAGCGCCCGCGCGCCGGCGCGGCCTTTGAGACGCGCTGGGAAGCCCCCATCGGCAAGCGCCATCGCGGCCGCTGGGCGCCGCTCAAGGGGGGGGGGGGGCCTTCCACGCGCGGGGTGGAAGCAGAGCGCACTCTTCTCCGGACCCTCGAGGCCCCCCCGCGTGGGCCCTGCAGGCCCGAAAGGACCCCTTCTCTGCAGCCCTCGCTGCCTCCCCATTTACCGCCCCCCACTAACTACGCTCGTGGATGCCACGACACTGGACACCCTAACAGTCCGATCATTGAATTTAAGGTATGTTTAACCTGTCGGAAGCATGTTCTGAACATGTTTCTTACATGCTTGAAGCATGGTTAGCACATGATTTAGACATCTGGAAATTATCTGGCAACATGCTTCCTCTCCGTTGATCGTCCTCCACAAAACTGCGCGGCACCCAAGGCCGCACCAGGTGCGCCAAGCCGGGCGGCCGCTCGTGCCCTCCTCGCGGCGCTGCTGCCCCCACTGCCGCCCGGCGGGCGCCTGCTGCCGAGCAGCTCCGCGGAGCCCCCCCGCAGGCGCAGCACCCGCCCGCCGCCGCGGCCGCCCGCCCCGGCGGCGCCCTCTCCGCTCCCCAACCCCCCCCCTTCCTCCTCCTCCTCATTTTCCTCCTCCTCCTCCTCCTCCTCCTCCTCCTCCTCCTCCTCCTCCTCACCCTTCCGGACCGTGCCGGGCCGGCCTGGGGGCGTTTGGGTTCAATCCCCACCAGACACCGCAACCCAGAGATCCTACGTCGTGATGTTTTCAAGACAGGGTCCCCGGAAGTCTCGACCCATTCCCCAGGACCGGCTCTTCATCCTGAGTCGTTGTTTGAGGGTCCCGAGGCCCGGCGAGGGCCCCTGGGGGCCGAAACTTGCGGAAAACCTCCGTCTTGCTTTTTGTTCCTTGCGCTGGACCTCTGGGAACCTCAAAACGGGGACCCCGCCCCCCCCCCTCCCCACAGTCATACCTACTCCAGATTTCGTAATTAAAGGGAGGGGGTCTGGACCCTCCAAGACAAGCCATTTCAGACCTCCCCCGTGGGAGAACCCTCCAAAACATCGTCCCCAGACCCCCCAGGCCCTCCAAGATAGCCTGGAAGAGACCCCCCCCCGAAATGAGACCCCCCTCCCTTTATCACGAAATCTGGAGTACCCCGCCTGAGCGAGCGACGCCCCCTGGGCTTCGCAGCTGCCCTCTCCCTCTCCGGGAGCAGCCCCCCCCCAGGGCGATCTGGCGGGCCTGCGGCCGCCGTGCGGGGGGGGGGGCGCCGCGGCGCTGCTCCAGGAGGGGCAGCAGGAGGAGGAGGAGGAAAGAGGAGGAGGAGGAGGAGGAAAGAGGAGGAGGAGGAGGAGGAGGAGGAGGAAGAGGACGAGGAGGAGGAGGAGGAGGAGGACGAGGAGGAGGAGAGGACGAGGAGGAGGAAGGAGGAGGGAGGAGGAGGCGCTCTCTAGGCGTTGCCTTCTGTACTGTGTCCGCCCCAGCGGTACCAACTCGACGGGCCTGCGCCTGCGGCGCGGCCCGCGGAGGCAAATGAGGACGAGAAGGAGGAGGAGGAAATGAGGACGAGGAGGAGGAGGACGAGGAGGAGGAGGAGGAGGAGGAGGCCGAGGAGCAGGAGGTGGAGGAGGAGGAAATGAGGACGAGGAGGAGGAGGAGGACCAGTGTAAACCCAAGACTCATCAACGATGTTCGAATACAACATGCCTCCAAGCTCTTTTCCATGGGCCCCATACACGGGGTTCACTTCCACCGAGCACAGTGCCTCGTTGGGGGACAGCCGTGCGAAAATCCTGGCACGTGCAAAAGACATATCTCTGGAGACTGCAACGCCACGAGTCCACCTGACTGTTGCGTCTAAACCGTCCCGAACCGTGCCAGAATACCACTCCTGGAACTGCTGCACCCCGAATCGACGCAACTGCTGCGCCCTGACGGTCCCGAATCACTCCACAACACCATGTCTGTTGCGTTACCCATTTAAAGCAGTGAAACTCACGCGCTGTTGCTAACGAATGTGCACGACGCTAATGCGAGAGCCGCATCCGCCCTCAATCCGAACGAATGCGCGCGACGCCGAGGCGAGAACCACACTTTGAAAACCACCCACCCACAACCCGCTAAACTCTTGCAAATATTTAAGACAAGCATGCGCGGCGCTAAGGCGAGAGCCGCAGTTTGAAAACGGCCCGCCCTCAATCAGCGAAACTCTTGCGAAAGCTTGAAACGAATGTGCGCGGCGCGAAAGCGAGAGCCACATATTAAAAACCACCCGCCTTCAATCCGAGAAACTCTTGCAAGTATGTAATTCGTATGCGCGCGGCGCCAAGGCGGAAGCATAGTTTGGAAGCGGCCCGCCCTCCATATGAAAAAATGCTGCCAACTGTAAAACTTCAGGCTCATAACGGGTAAGGAAGTCTCAGGCGAAACGCCCGGCCCGCCCTTTCAGATGGCCTCGGGGTGCGACAGGGAGGAGTTACTCACAAAGGAAAAGGACTGGAGGAGGAGGAGCAGGAGCATGAAGAGGAGGAGGAGGACCCCCGACGTCATGATGAGCTCATGACGCGGACCCCGAGAGGTCTCGATCAGTCCCTCCTCATCTTCCTTCTGCCCCTGCTCTTCCTTCTCCTCCTCATCATCATCAGCATCATCGTCAGCAGCAGCAGCATCATCATCATCATTAGCAGCAGCAGCATCATCATCAACACCATCATCATCAGCAGCAGCATCATCATCGTGATCAGCATCATCGTCAGCATCATCATCGGCAGCAGCATCATCATCATCATCCTCATCATCATCAGCAGCAGCATCGGCATCATCATCATTGTCAGCAGCATCTGCAGCAGCAGCATCATCATCGTCATCAACAACAACAAAAAAAACAATAATCACAACAACAACCACAACAACGAGAACAACATCATCATCAGCAGCATCACCATCAGTACCATAATCCTCATCATCATCATCATCATCGTCGGCAGCAGCATCAGCTTCATCATCGTCATACTCAGCACCATCATCCGCATCATCATCCTCATCAGCATCAGCATCATACTCATGATCAGTATCATCATCATCATCATCATCAGCAGCAGCAGCAGCATCTTCATCATCATCATCATCATCATCATCATCATCATCATCCTCATCAGCATCATCATCATTATCAGCATCATCATCAATATCATCAGCATCATCGTCATCGTCAGCATCATCACCATCAACCACAACATCAACATCAACATCATCAGCATCATCAGCAGCATCATCATCAGAATCAGCATCAGGAGCATCATCGTCAGAGTCATCATCAGCAACAGCATCAGCATCAGCATCATCATCATCAGCAGCAACATCATGATCATCATCATCATCAGCATCATCATCATCATCATCATCATCATCATCACCAGCATCACCAGCATCATCGACGTCAGCAGCATAATTAGCATCAGCATCATCAGCATGATCAGAATCATTGTCTTCGTCAGCAGTAGCATCACCAACAGCATGATCATCATCATCATCAGCATCAGCATCATCAGCATCAGCATCAGCACCAGCATCGTCTTCAGCAACAGCATCATAATCGTCGTTCATTGACATCGTCATCATCAGCAGCATCATCAGCATCATCATATCCAGCATCAACATCATCGGTATGATCGTCGTCAGCCTAGTCATCATCGCCGATTCCTTGCAGAAGCGTGGCGGCGAATTACGCGGCAGTCATGAATCTGAGATCCGCATCATCCTCAGCATTGGCATCATCAGTATCAATATCGTCATAATAACCATCATCATCATCAGCAGCAGCAGCATCGGCATAAGCATCGTCAGCATCAACAGTGGGATCAGCAACAGCATCATCATCACGATCAGCATGGGAATCATTATCATCATCAGCAGCATCATCACCATCATCATCAGCAGCAGTATCATCATAATTACCATCAGCATCAGCGTCGTCATCATCACCATACCAGAATCATCATCAGCATAATCATCAGTATCAACATCATCAGATTCTTATTCTTCATCATCATCATCATCGTCAGCATCCTTATCGTCGTCGACATGAGTTGTAGCATTAGCAGTAGCATTATCAGCATCGTCAGCATCATCAAAATGGTCGGTCGAATCGTCAGCATAAGCAGCATCATCAGCATCATGATCATCATCATCATCACCACCAGCATCACCATCATCATCATCGCCCTCTTCACCGTCATGAGCATGATCGTCGTCATCACCCTCGCAGCATCATCGCAGCAGCGTTGCAACGAATTTCGCGACCTTCTCGCTGCAACCGTAGCCGTCAATGAAGCCGAGATCTTCATCATCACCATCACCATCACCATCACCATCACCATCATCATCATCGTCATCGTCATCATCATCATCAGCATCATCATCATCATCATCATCATCATCATCATCATCATCATCATCATCACCATCATCGTCAAAAACCCTATCATTAACCTTATCAGCAACATCATCATCAGCAGCAGCGTCATCCGTATCATCAGCATCAGCATCACCGTCATGATCCGCATCAGCATCATCATCGTCATCGTCGCCATCAGATGCAGCATTAGCAGCAGCATCATCAGCAGCAGAAGCAGAATCATCATCATCATCATCATCAGCAGCAGCAGCGTAATCATCATCAGCATCATCATCACCAGCATCATCGTTATCATCATCAATCGTCACTGTGATCGTCGCCGTCAGCATCCTCCCCTCCTCCTCGTCCTCATAATTATCATCCTCCTCATCATCATCATCACCACCACGACCATGACAATCGTCACCATCATCTGTATCGTCATCGTCATCATAATCACCATCGGAATCGGAATCACCATCACCATCACCATCCGTTACGCAGCATCGGCCGCATCATCATCAATTCCACCACCACCATCATAGTTATCATCATGATCAGCATCATCATCATCAGCATCATCGTCATCATAAGCAGCAGCATCATCATCGTCATCAGCATCGTCCTCGTTATCGAGCTCGTCCTCCTCCTCCTCCTCCTCCTCCTCCGCCTCCTCCTCCTCCTCCTCCGCCTTCTGCTCCTCCTCCTCCTCCTCCTCCGCCTTCTGCTCCTCCTCCTCCTCCTCCTCCTTCTCCTCCTCCTCCTCCTCCTCCTCCTTCTCCCTGGGCTGACCCCGCGCGGGGGGGCACGGGGGTGCAGTGTGCGCGTCCCCCGACCACCGCCACAGACGCAGCACATGTCGGCGGCTGTGAAGTCGTCGTCGTCGCTGGCGCCTGCAGAAGGGAAGGAGGAGGAGCACGAGGGGGCAGCACGAGGAGAAAAGGGAGAAGGAAGGAGGAGGAGGAGGAGGAGGAGGAGGAGGAGGAGGAGGCGGGGGAGACGGAGGATAAGGAGGAGCACGAGGAGGAGGAGGAGGAGGAAGAGGAGAAGGAGAAGGAGAAGGACGAGGAGGAGGTGGCAAAGAATGAGGAGAGGAGGAAGAGGAGGATGAGGAGGAGGAGGAGGAGGAGGAGGAGGAGGAGGAGGAGGGGGAGGGGGAGGAGAAGGAAGGGAGGAGAAGGAAATGAGGAGGAGGAGCACGAGGAGGAGGAGGACTAAATAGCGGGCGGAGGAGGAGGAGGATGAGAAGGAGAGGAGAGGAGGAGCACGAGGAGGAGCACGACGAGGAGAAGGGAGGAGCACGAGGAGGAGCACAAGGAGGAGACAAAGGGTGGCCGGGGAGGCAGCAGAACAGATAAACTGAGGACGACTCCTCCTTCTCCTCCATCCTCCTCATCATCCTCCTCCTCCTCCTCTTCCTCCTCCTCCTCCTCCTCATCATCTTAATCAGCATCATTATCACTGTCAACATCATCACATCATCATCATCATCATCATCATCATCATCATCATCATCATCATCATCATCACCATCGTCATCATCATCATCATCATCATCATCATCATCATCATCATCATCGTCGTCATCGTCATCATCATCAACCACACAACAACAACAATAACAACAACAACAACAATAACAATCATTTTACCCGAACGCTCAGTGTTCTCCCCAGTGCTAGGGTTTTCATGCGACGCCAGCCAATACCCCCACTTCGTGGGGGGGCAATGCAAGCTCTACCAAACATTCACACGACTCTCGGGAACCACCCACACCCAGCTTCCCGCCCTATGACGTCAGGACACTTCACTTCGTGGCGCGCGGACGATCGTGGATACTACACTGGCGTGGAGTACACACCCGCAGAGGTTGATCACTTGTTTGGGCCCCGCATGTGCCCCGCATCGTGCATTCGTTGCGCATGACATAGAGAGAGCAAGACAGAGAGAGAGAGAGCAAGACAGAGAGACAGAGAGAGAGAGAGAGAGAGCAAGACAGAGAGCCAGAGGAGAGAGAGATAGAAAGAGATTCGTCACATGTGTGAGGCAACCTGAGAAGATGTGGTACACGGTACACGTGAGATGGTACGCACTGCCAAGATAGTTGGTCACATTTTTGGGGCAATTCCTGGGAAGGCGATTACACAAGTAGATGTGTTACGTATGATAGATATGAAGCAGAGAAAGAGCGAGAGACATAGAGAAGGAGAGAGAGGAGTCGGTCACATCTTTAGGGCAACTTCCTGAGGGATGTGGGAGGACACAAGAGAGAAGGTATCGTTGTCCCGATGGTTGTCTCGATGGTTGCCCCGATGGTTGTCCTGATGGTTATGGTTGTCCCGATCGTTTTCCCGATGCTTGTCCAAATGGTTGTCCCGATGGTTGTCCCGATGGTTGTCCCGATGGCTGTCCGTCTGCGATGCAATGTTGTCTGTTTCTGCTGTTATACAGTCCCAAGGATGACGCATGCATTGCTCATACTTTCTCCTGCTTTCGCAAACAGGTCCAGTCACACTATGAATATACACGAAGCATACTAAGGCGACTCGTCGTCTGCGACGTCGCGAATACGCTTGGGTACACGGCTGCCTGGCTGATGCAGGTGCGGGCCTGGCTGATACCCGTGCGCTCCCAAATGGCCAATGATATTGCCGATACGCCTGCTGGCGGGAGAGCCGGGGCTCGCATACGGCAGTGCTAACGCGAGCACGTTGTGGACCTGCGGCGGCAAAGCCGGGTAATCGAGCATGTTCGGATACTCGTCGCTCTGACCAAAAGACCGCCATACGGGCAACCACCACCACTGGTCTTGACGCGGATACTTCATCTCTGGGCCGACCTCAGGGGATACGTTCCAAATGGCCATTTTCTGCGGGTCCGTACCCATGAAGGCCGCGTGATACGCAATGAATACGTCCAAGGTGGCGAGGGCCCTGTAGGAGAGGCCGGATACGATCTCCGCATGAATGGGAATACCGAGCTGACCGAGCAAATACCGCATACTGCTATACACCCACTGGCCCGGGTGGACGAAGAGGTTGGCTTTCCAGGCGACGATACCTCGCCCGGTGCATAGCGTGTCGAATACGTGCAGAAGATAGCCAATGGGCTTCCCAAGCCTCTCATCCTGGAATACCGAGAAATTCCCGAATACCGCGTGCGCGTAGAAGAAGGCCTCGAAGTAAAGCCAATCCGGCTCGGGGATGCCCCCCATACTGTGCTGGTAGTCCGGGTCGTTGTTCGTCTTCGACTGCCTCGTGGACATGCCGCTCGATACGGCGAGGCATACGCCCTTGACACCCTCCCATAGAATAGGGAAGAAGATACCGCACGCGAACCACCTCTCCGAGCCACACTGCTTGAGCCAGCGCCGCGCATACGCCTCGTCGTTGGGTGGCGTGTGCCAGCGCTCCATACTGTAGCGCACTTCATCATCGCTTGGGTAATACTCGCCCGTCACGGGGTCGAGCCGACCGGCCATCTGGGAAGCCATACGGAAGGCCGGCAATATGAGGTGAATACGATCTCGCGATATACAGTAAGCGGCTTGAGCAGAAACCGCTACGTACAAACAGAAGCGAACCGCATACATGTGCCCAAATGCCAAAGTCCATACGACCGTACACGCAGAACACTCATGCGAGCGCCGTCGGCAAGACGAAGTCCGCCGCCGCACATGCGACCAGAGCAGGCATACTCACTTCATCTTTTCATTTGAATCCACAGGCCTCATAGACTTCCCCTGGGAACCCCCCAGACGCCCTCATAAACTTCCCCTGGGAATCGGGTCACAGCCACTAAGACAATCGGGCCCTGGGAACCCCCCAGATACCCAGAGAGGTCTGGCGGCTGGGGCCGAAGGCCTAAAGAGAATACATAACCACAGGGCCCTGGGAGGCCCTCCCAAGATCCCCAGATGGGTCTGGCGATTCCGTGGGAAAGCCCTCGGAGCACATATTACACGTGAGCCGTGTTGCACATGATACATATTGCACATGATACGTCTGCTAGCCATGGGACACATACACACCAGAGTTGGTCACATTTCTGGGGCACGTTTTGACACACATCCCCGTGTCATGTATGATACGTATAGCACATGAAACGTATGATAGACATGAGAGCAAAAGAGGCTCACGCAGGCTGAGGCCGAGGCTGAGGGTGAAGCTGAAGCTGGAGCAGGCTGAGGCTGGGACACGCTGAGCTGATGCAAGCTGAGGCTGAGACAGGCTGAGGCCGACGCTGAGGCAGGCTGGTGCTGAGGCTGAGGACGATACGTCACCGTCGCCGTCGCCGTCGCCGTCGCCGTCGCCGCCGTCACCCTCGCCGTCGCCGCCGCCGCCTCCGTCGCCGTTGCCATACCCATGATTCTCGATGCACGTGTATGTCATTACTGGTGGCTCTTCTTTCATACAGCTCTGCTTGACCCCAAAGTCTGCCACAATGCCCTATACAACTGAGCACCGCCCCTAGGGCTCAGCCACCAGCGCTTCCAACGTGGCTTTGGATACACGTCTGGTGATCCACCTTCCCTGCACTTTAATTCTTTGATACTCGCTGGCGCCGCGAGCGTGCGCTGCGGATACCAGCTCCTGGTACGTCCGTTTGCACGCACCGGTGCCTGAAGGCTGCAGCATACCTCGCTTCACGAGCAGAGCGAGCTTCTTCACCGTATGCGACTTCCCGTACTTGATACCCAGACCTTTGGCGGCCTTGACCAAGCCGCGGTACTGCTGCGAAGGCTGCCTCGCATACGTCTGCACCTTCTGTGTCAATACGCTGAGACAACTCGCAAGCACACGGAGCTCTGGAATACCGTCAGATTCTACCTTGGGACACAGACGGCGGCGACCGAGCTGATACGCCACCTCGCAAGGTCCGCCGTCTGATACGCCACCTCCCAAGGTCCGCAGCACAGCAAGCGATACTCCCACACAGCTGCGGATCGCCTCCAAAAGCTGAATTGTGTGACAACGCGTCGATACTAGCCCAGGCCGGACACGCGAAACGTTTGCCCGCACAGACTTGCTCTTGTCATACGCGTCAATGAGATACCAAACACCATGCAACGAATACCTGTTGATAGCCTGCCGCGTCTCGCAGAACAATACATACATGGTCGCGACGCTCACTTGAGACGTGCTGTTGAGAGCCTTCCTCATACGACCCAATGCTGTGGTCATTGTGTCGCAGGAAACCACGCCAAAATACGCGAGCTCCGCAGCAGCATGGCGTGCCCACTTCCGACACTGCCGCTTCAGAAACCACTGATGCAGCTCCTCGGTATACTCCGTAGGCGTGAAGCCCATGCAATACTCAACCATGTGCATAAAACACCTCATACAGTCCATGCTGTTATACTTACCGGCCATCTTCACCTTGTTCTTCTGCACGGCCACGGCCACGTAGTCCGGGATACTGTCCCCCATGGCCATGATGTCCGCGCTGGGGATACCGTCGCCACGGGGACGCTGAAGCCCCGATGCTAAGTGCGCCCACTTCTCCGCAAATGCGACAAGACGCCGTCGTATACGAACCCTGCGAAGTGTACGGATAAAGTGCAAGCCGGAATACTGAGTATGCAAGCCTTCTCGATGGGCTAAATAGGAGCACCCTTTTTCTTTGCATACTGCGTCGCAGTGACGGACGAGTCCTAAACAGAAAGCATCGAAGTCGTGCACGAATACGCTCCACTGATCCAAAATGTAGTCGCATACGACAGGTACTCCTGCCTGCCCTCTGGTAAAACGCAGTAATACGAAAGACAGCAAGAAGAGATACCCCGCGGACTCCATGCCAAGGCTATACGTGGCCAAGAATACCCCCCTCTTGAGCCAAAGTGCCTATGAGGGAGGTGATGATGATGGTGGTGGTGATGATGGTGAGGATGGTGGTAATGATGATGGTTTCGGGGAGTGCCCTCGGCGAGGCGCAGACTGCCTGTGAGGGCCCGAAGACGGCCAGTAACGGCCTGTGAAGTCCGCCGCCGCACATGCGACAAAGCCAGGCATACTGATATCACAGTTTTTGTTACCCCGAGAACTCATTGATATCCTATTTGTTTTTCTCTGGAAACCAACAATGTAGATGGTAGCTCTCATACACAGTGGCCATGATACGTATGCAGACCCGTGTAACACATGTCGCAGAGGCGTATACCAGACAAACAAAAGTTGCTCACATGTTTTGGGCAATGGCTCACATACTATGGTTACACACATGCATATTGCAAATGATATGTATGTTGACCATGAGACAGAGAAGTTGGTCACATTTTTGGGGCAAATTGTGCTTCACATGCGGTGGATATGCATATTGCCCAAGATACGTATGGGAAACATGAGGCACAGAAGTTGATCAATTTTGGGGATTTTGCCTCACAGCCACACTGCTTCTTACGCAGGATACACGTTGCACATGATACATATGATGGACAGAAGACAAAAGTTGGTCACATTGTTTGGGGCAAGTGTTGCCTCACAGTCACACTGCTTCTTACGTAGGATACAAATTGCACATGATACGTGTGCATGCGAGACAGAAGACAAAAGTTGGTTTTATGTTTGGGGCAAATTTTGCCTCACAGCCACACTGCTTCTTACGAAAGTAGATATGAGACACGTACGCACAAGAGTTGGTCACATTTTTGGGGCAAGTTTTGCCACACATGCACAGTGTATGATACTTATTACACACGAGACGTATGATAGACATGACACAGAGACCAAAGTTGGTCACATTTTTGGGGCAAATTTTGGGCTGAGGCTGAGGCTGAGGCTGAGGCATAGGCTGGCTGAGGCTGAGGCAGGCTGAGGCTGAAGCAGGCTGAGGCTGAGGCTGAGACAGGCTGGGGCTGAGGCTGAGGCAGGCTGAGGTTGTAGTAGAGGATACGTATGGCACATGAGGCGTAGGACAGACATGGAAGACGCACAACAATTGGTCACAGTTTTGGGTCAGATTTTGGGACACATGTTATTATATATGATACATCTTGCACAAGAAGTAGACATGAAACACGTACACACAAGAGGTGGTCACATTTTTGAGGCCAGTTTTGCCACACATTCACATGTTATGTATGACACGTATTGCACACGAGACGTATGATAGACATGAGACAGAGACCAAAGTTGGTCACATTTTTGGGGCAAATTTTGGGCTGCGCTGAGGCCGAGGCTGAAGCAGAGGCAGGCTGAGGCTGAGGCAGGCTGAGGCTAAGGCTGAGGCTGAGGCTGAGGCAGGGCGGGGCTGAGGCTGAGGCAGGCTGAGGCTGAGGCTGGGGCAGGCTGAGGCCGAGGCTGAGGCCGAGGCTAAGGGTGAGGCAGGCTGAGGCCGAAGCTGAGGCAGAGGGATGAAGCAGGCTGGCTGAGGCCGAGGCTGAGGCTGGTACAGGCTGAAGCTGAGGCAGGCTGAGGCCGACGCTGAAGCAGCTGATGCCGAAGCAAGCCGACGCTCCGTTACCGTCGGCGTCGCCGTCGCCGTCGCCGCCGTCGCCATCACCCTCGCCGTCGCCGTCTCCGTCGCCGTCTCCGTCACCGTCGACGTCGCCGTCGCCGTCGCCGTCGCCGTCGCCGTCGCCGTCGGCGGCAGCCCGCTATGCCACCCGGGACGTCGGAGCATACACCAACACACCAGAAGGTGACATGTTTCGGCCATTTTTTTTGCCACTCCCCGCTCTCCATCTGGCACAACTCTGGCATACGTGCCGCCCGGGACGTCGGAGCATACACGAAGAAACCAAGACACTACTGTGGAAAAGTAGCCTGGCATACCGTGCCCTCAAGCATCCCCGAAATCGTTGACGGCGCGGACCTCGCTCACCGCCTCCACGTCAATACCGTTGTGGCCAAACGAATGGCGAAGCTTCACACCGGCCTGGAACTCTTCAAGTGATACCTCGTGCTGCGATGGACCAGCTCCGTGAAAGCTGTTGCCGTGATACCTGAAGCAGGTGGTAGCCCGATGATGGCATTGAGCAACAAAGGACAACCCCCCGCAACTTTGCCAATTGGCCATCATACGCACTCGCGAAAGTTTAGTCTTGTCGAGCCAGTCATACAGCTGCTTCGCATACTTGTCCAGCTCCGCTGGCGTCCTCCCGGTCGCCTGCACTTGCTCCTCCGTGCCGCTCGAACGCAGGAGAGCAGCACCCTTCTTCTCATACTGCTTTTTCGGAGCCAGGCAATACTGCAAGGCCGGCAGGATATAGTCAATCTCTTTGTACAACTCCTCATACAGCTGCGGCTTCAATACCGCCTCGTTGTTCTTCTTGACCGCAGGATCGTTTTGATACTCGCAGAAGGTCTTCATCGCGTGAATGAAACGGTTGATACCGACACCCCTCCGCTCCGGCTCCTTGCTGCACATCTCCGACATCCATACGGCCCCACTCTTCAGCGGCTCCTGCATCTGTGTCCATACCTGCTTGTCCGACAGCTTCGCGAACTTCGAAGGCCCGTATACGTTGAGCAACTGCGCGGGCGCCGTCTCGTATACCCTCAGCCACTCCCGCTTTTTCTGGTCCGTCGGCTTCTCCCCGGAACCAGACTGGGACGCGGGGCCAGACTGGGACGCGGTGCCAGACTGGGACGCCAGCGCGAAGTCTGGGCAACCGTCGAGCGCCATACGAAACCGGAGGGAATACACTTCCGAGTGGGCAGACTGGAACAACCGTGCCAAATTTGAGAGTATATGGCTGCAGCTATCAACCGATACGTATAACACATAGTGCACACGGTGTGGTAGACTGGTGATGATGATGATGATGATGATGGTGGCATGGACTTTGGGGGAGAGCCCTCGGCGAAGCGCAGACTGCGTGTGAGGGCCCGAAGACGGCCAATGACCGGCCCCAGAGAGCCTGTGATACCCCGAGGAAAGCCTGTGGTGGCCCCAAGACAGTGAAGTCCGCCGCCGCACATGCGACAAAGCCAGGCATACTGAACATTTTTTGATGCCCCCGAGACCTCATTGATGTCCTATTTGTTCTTCTATGGATATCCAAATTCGAAGTGTAGGATCTTATACACAGTGCACATGATATGCAGACCCGTCTCATACATGTTGCAGAGGAGTATACGAGACAAACCAAGTGTTAGTCACATTTTGGGGGCAACTTTTGGCTCACATGCTATGGTTACATATTACATATTGCACAGGATACGTATGTTGACCATTAGCCAGAGCGGTTGGTCACATTGTTGGGGCAAATTGTGGCTCACATGCAATGAGCGCGTATGTGCATATTGCAACTGGTACGTATGTTAGCCGTTAGACAGAGAAGTTCATCACATTTTTGGGGCAAATAGACTTCACATGCAGTGATAATAATATACATGAAAAAAAACATGACGCAGACAAATTGGTCACATTTTTGGGGCAACTCCTGCCTCACACACTTTGGATACAAATTTTGCCTCACATGCCGGTCGCTACGTATATGCATGTTGCAGATGTGGACAGACACAAAACCAAAAGTTGGTCACATTTTTGGGGCAAATGTTAGCTCACATGCTATGGAGTGGTTGCAATCATACATGTTTCAAATGATATCCCAGACATGGGAACAACATTGGGTCACATTTGTGGGCGCAGATTCTGACTCACATGCAATTGTTGAGAATACTACTCATTGCACATGATACTCATACAGTATTACACATGATGCGTATGGCAGACATGATACAGAGACACCGTGTGGTCACATGTTTGGGGCAAGTTGTTGCCGCCACGATGCTCGATGCGGATGATACATGCGGGCCCTGATTTTTTTGATCGACGTCCAGCTCCATACGACATTGATCACTCCGGCGTCGCCGTGCCGCCGTATACCAGCAGCTCGCCGTTCTCGCCCCACACTTCTTCCCTCACTGGAAGCTCACTGCATACGCCCATCTCCTCATACACTGGAGCATCGCCAGCCTCCGCACTGGCACCTGCAGCAAAGTCTGCAAGGGTACGCTTGCACTCAGTCTTGGATACATCTGCCGGATCCTCTGTGCTCACGAGGAAGTCCACGAGGTTGTTGCCCATGTCGATGGATACAACAGGGTCCGCGTCATACTCACCTTGATCTGCAAGAGCATACTCCATGCCTTTCCCCTCGTCGTCAGATGACGATACAGAGTCATACCCGCGATCCAAAATCTCGCCCTCCTGCTCGGGCCCAGCCGGCAGGAAGTCACTGCGGCGGAGCTTGCCGAATACATGGCAGCCCTCGCGAGACTTGAAGCGACTGCAGGCAACGTAGCCATACCCTCTCGTAGCCACTCTCTTCTTCTGCTCGAAATATACACAGCCGTGAAAGAGATCCGCGCCCTGCGCTCGACGCACCGTGGTCGCATACCCGTAGCAGCAAGGCAGGAATACCTCTCCGTTCTCCTCGATGGGGTGCACCAATACCATGTTGCCCGTACCCACCAGCCTGGCTGTAAACACTGAGTGTCCCCGAAGCGACTCGCATACCGTGGCCAACGCCCCATTCACAAAGCCCCGCTGTTTGTCAAAGTTCCGACTCAGGCGAATGACGATACCAGGTCTGGCCAGAATGCGTAAGTCGGACTTCGTGGTCGGGTCGCAATACCCACCCTTTTTCAGATCGGCCTCACTAATGCCGAGTAATGCCAGCGCCGCTCTGCATACCTCCGCCGAGCCCGCGTTCGTACACGTGAGCCAAGAAAACGGATGCCCTTTCTCCGCCGCCAACGCCATACCGCGCTCAACACAGGCCTCCAAGCACTCATGATGCCAGTGGCGGTCTCCAAAATACTCAGTCAAAACCGCTCGATCTGGCTGAGCCTCACGTATACGATTCAGGAAAACCAAGTGCTGCTTGTCAGCGGTGCGATACACGGTCTTCAAGTCGACCTTGTCCATTTGGTTGCAGAAGTGCTCGCACTGGCCCCCGCTCAATACTGGCTGCAACTGCTTAAAATCGGCCACGATAGCAGTGAAGGGTTTGTGCGGCTGCTCCCGCACCGAGGCGAAAAACCGCATCCATTCCTGGTCTTCATACTGGCTCCCTTCATCGCAAAGAATCAAATCAATACTTCTCAAAGCCGAGGGTGGGGCCCAGCGGACCTTGCCGTCCTTGCCGGCCCTCTTATACTTCAAGACTCCTTGTATCGTGTCCACTCGGATATTCTCGATACCAGGTCTGTCGGGCAGCTTGGACTTGTACTGGTGCACGAGATACCCGGTGGGGCACACGATCAAAACCTGAAGAGACTCACATGCCCAAATGGCCAGCTCCAACAATACTGCCGTCTTCCCACTGCCGGGCGGTCCAGAGATATACAAGAAACGCTTGCTGTTCTGCTTCTCCTCCTCGTCCTCCAGCGATACAGCCTTCTTGACCCGCTCGATGGCATCAGCCTGCTCTGGGCTCCACGTGCGCTGCTGATACTTCGGCCTGTTCAAGGTATCCCACTCCTGCCGAAGGCACTCATACTCTGGCTCGTTATTGCATCGAGCAACACGCTGATACAGCAGAAAATTCGCGTGTTGCTTCTGCTCAAAGCAGCCGACACGCTCATCGCGCATACCGCGAAATTGCAGATCGCGTCGGGCCAACGAGAGCAGATACTCGAATGCTGCCCTGTCATTGGCAAATACGGGCTCTCCTGCAGTATACTCAGAGCCGAATGTGAGTATCTGGCCATCATCGCCCACTCGCATCGGCAGCGCTTGAGTGTGGAATTTGAGATCACACGACGTCTCCACGATACCAACAGTGCCGGACCAATTCCAGGACATGAGATACTCGATCATGCCCACGAAGTTCTTCATACTGTCCAGGTGTTTGAACGTCCGAGGGAGTAATTGTGAAGCGTATACATGTGGCAGCATAGTCAGTGAATGCTGGCCCCAGTACCCGTCCGTCAGCTCGTACCAATACCTGCAGGCGACCACTTGCGTAGGTTCATACCTTTGATTATGTCGGCCGCCACGGAAATGCACGCAGTGGTTGCAGGAATCATACTCCCTGCCACGGTGCCATACCAAGAAACTGTCCGATACGGGAACCCCTGCGACCAGCTGCTCCCTCTTCTCCTGAAGGTAAAAGCCATACATCCTCGAGGAAAAGTTACCCTGCCGCCCGTCGTAATTCACCATGGCTGCCGGCTGCGGTGGATACAGCAATACATGAGAGTAGGACCGCTCAAACTCCGACAGTTGCGCCAAACGGATGGCCACTTCCGGCAGGCACGGGCTGCTCTTGCTGAGCAAGCGATACGCGGTCAGCCAGGAGCTGTTCGCATTCTTCTGCACATACTCGCCGAGCCCGACGTCGACGGCATCGTGGTCCTTCGCGACATACCCTGAAATGTAGTTGAGCCGGCCGTTGCCTATCTGAACATCTATCTCGGCGCAGAATACAAGCGAGAGGAACTTGACGAATGCCGACACGACAGCCGTCCCGGTGCGCCCCTGGAGATACTGCAACAGCCCAAAGCATACAACCCACGCGCAGATGTGCCAGTGCGGGGTGCCACGGCCTTGGTACTCGGTCTTCATACACCACTCGTAAACGATGAAGTACTTGTGGCCCCAGCGGTTCGCCAGGAACAGCCAGATACAGCGAACCAGGTAGTACATATGAAGTGACATCATATACGCACCAGCAAAAATACAGCGAAGGTACGGCTCCATGAAATACGGCCTCGGGAACTTCCACTCCGCGGGCGCGATGGTGATGAACAAGTTCGGAAACGCGCACAGCCAGACCTGTCCCCGAAGATTCCGGCAGTGTTGATACAGGGCCTCATAATTCTTCTCGTCGTAGCAGCGCACGAGCATGATACGCACAAGATCAGCGAGGGAGTCTTGCACAATCTCCCAATACCCCGTAGACGCCTGCGAGTCCCGAGACATGACATCCCCAGTGACGCCGAGGCTCTTGGCACGGACTTGTGCATTGAAATACTTGTTCGCCAAGTGCTTCTCGTACAGGAAGAACGGCAGGTCCCGCTGCTCGCCATATACGCGGGCACTGGACAGCACCTTCCGAGTCCAAGACAGGCCGATGGATACCACACGGTTCGTGCTGTCCTGGGTCTCGGCATAGTAGTGCTCCATTATACCCGTATCTGTGAAGTCCGTGGTCGGGTACAAGACGGGATACATGGCACACTCGATACCTTTCATGACCACAAAGAGGTCGTAGGAGGACAGGTTCAAGGAGCTGCGGTTCTCGATACGGATCCTCTGGGACGTCAGAAAGCTATTTTATTGTCGTTGTTTTTTTTTTTTTTTTGTTCTTTTTTTTTTGGTTGGTCAACCTCGTGATCGTCTACGTCGCCGTCGATCTCGTCGTCATCGTTCGTCGTCGTCGTCGTCGTCGTCGTCGTCGTCGTCGTCGTCGTCGTCATCGTCGCCGTCGTCGTCGCCGTCGTTCTCGTCGTCGTCGTCGTCGTCGTCGTCTTCGTCATCGTCGTCGTCGTCGTCGTCGTCGTCGTCGTCGTCGTCGTCGTCGTCGTCGTCGTCGTCGTGGTGGGAGCCCCTGCCCGCGCGGATCCTCTGTTCCGTCAGGAAGACGCGGTAATACTTGCTGTGCTCCCTCAAGAAGTGATACGCAGCCTTGCACCGGTCCGTAGGCAGACTCGCTTCGCAGACCAGGTCCTTCTTGAAATACGCGCGCGAGAGCCCCACCTTCTTCCAGTTGAACTGGTGCGCGGCGCCATACCGCTCCTGCTGCACGGAGGTCTTCAATACGACGATGCTCAGAGCACGACATTCGTCCACGGTCATCTCGTGCATACAGGGCCCAGTGGTGTGGTCCAGCGAAAACTGCCCAAAGGAATACCGAGGCCAGCTGATACACTCCTTTGCCTCGTAGCCCGACTTCGTGGCCAAGGGGATCCTATACAGCTCCGACGTCTTTGCTACCTTGAGGGCCTTGCCGTGGTTCTGCATACGCCGGTTGAACTTCTCGAGAGGGGTCTCTTTGCCAGAACAGCAAGGGCATGTGGCAACCACAGGCGTATACATGCCTGGCTTATACCACCATCTCGAAGATATACCAACTTGGCCACAGGCGTGCACCACCGGGTCGTGCGGTACTTGCCGACGATACGCCGCCAGCATGTCTGGTTGCTCCGACGTGCTGCGGTCCTGATATACACGATTCGAGAAATACTCGTCATTAAAGAAGAACGAGCCGCAAGCCTCGCAAGCGGACCAACTCCCGTAGCACACCCAGAACGCAAAGTCCGTCAAATTATACTGCTTCTGGTAGGTGGCCTGGATACTGGTGAGTAATGACATGGACCAAGACTGTCGCTGAAATACCTCCTGGCACTTCAACATGGCATACGCAGCAACAAGACAAGCGTCCGCCGCCATTTTCGGGAATACTATGCACCGGTCAGCTGTCGCCACGCTGCAAGCTCTCGCATACCAGCCGTGCTCTTTGTCGGAGATACACGCGTGCGCAGTCCTGGGCAGCACCTGGCCCTGGAAGGTCTTCTCGTAGGCCTCCAAAACAGGGCCTGGCAGCACATCCTTGTATACGAAGGCATCCGGATACTCGAGAGCCAACCTGGCATGCCGTTCGTGTTCTCCAAAAAATACCGCAAGATTGTGGAAAGGCACCAACTCTTCCGCCACGCCCAAGCGGTCACATAAGGATATACGCACAGTCTCCAGAGCAGATCTGGCCCGGGCGCGCAGAGAGGGAGCAACCCCCCGGGTGTGCCCGAGCTTGCTATCCAGAGAGACGAAGGAATACAAGAACTCCCACTCGTGCTGCTCCAGGTGGTCGCTGGTCCAGTATTCGCCACGCTGCTCGCGATAGCGACGATACGCTAGGAGCCGCTGCGTGGTCCTGCAATCAACGAGATACTGCGCCAATAACTGCTTTTTCACCTCCTCGGCCGAGACGCCCTTCTGCAGCTGCTCCAGGACAAACTCCCCGCATACGTGGCGATGTATGTCCTCAGCATTCTCCAGTAGTGCCAGCTGCTGAGAGGGCGCCTTCAGCCACGTCTGAAGATTATGGGAATGGGCAAATACCCCGGTCTCCGCGCGATACTTGTCCACCAGCGCTCGCCCCCTCAAGCCTTCTACGTGATACCAGTACTGGAGGTCCCTGCGCGACAGCGCGTAGACGGCGGAATTGCCGTGTTTGGCACCGTCTCCGAGGCGATACCTGCCAAACCACTCTCGACAGACATTCTGTCCCGTCTCATACCCCCAGGCCTTCAGACGCACCTGCATATTCCGGTAGTCGAGGCCAAGGCCCAGGTCGGAGACCTCCTCTCGATACCGCTTGCCGCATGCCGCCTCTAGAGCCTCCACCGTCATCAGCGTCATACGAACCACATCTGTTGAGGAAGAAGCTGCCGTGGCCTGCTGCTTGGTTACGGGCTCCTCCCAGTCGACCGCGGCAGGCCGTTTGGCCACGCGGGCAGATCCGGCGGCGGCTGGCCGTTTCAATACACCGCCTGCGACCTGTGCCGCCGGGCGCTTCAATACACGCTTGGTGACGGCCTGGGCGGATGAAGCCGCCGCCTGCACTGAAGCGCCCACCGACGCATACACATCGCACCACTTTCTTAACACTGAGCGGGACACCAAGACAGCTTTCCGTCGCATACGCAACACGGCATGCAAGGTGTGGTACTTCAGGCCTGGATATACCGCGCGCATATGGTCACCAAGTGCCGCGTTGAGCTTTTCGGCCGTGTCATACTGCAAAGGTCCAGAGTCAGGGTGATACTTCACGTACCATTGCCTCAAAACCATACCGCTGACAGCGACGGGAGGGTCGCTCTCCGAGAGAAGCTGCGAGAGGACCTCCGCAGCGGCATCGTCGGCGAAGCTCTCCCGATACTGATTGAGTCGAAGACGCTCGCCCATACATTCCTCCACAGCGTGGGCAGTGTTGAGTGCCCCCTTGGCGCCCCACTCCGTGCTGAGCCACTTCTGGCATACCCTGGCGTTAGCAGATACAGATAAATGTCCAAGGAGCCACTGCTTCAAGACGGCCCCGTCAGTGGTCCCCTCGGGCATGTCTTTGCGAATACGTTCTCCATACCAGCTCTCCAGATGGCCAGCGTTCTGCACTTGGACAAGCGTGTCTTTCGATGAATACTGCAGTAGCCACGCCGTTGCGACCCAATCTGACACATACAGTGGTGGATCCAACTCTCGGAGCGCCCGGCATAATTTGTAAGCGGTATTATACTCGATGCCCAGGTGGCGGATGGCAGACCCGTGCTGCCCCTCCAGCTCCTTGGCGCTAGAAATACTGACCTTGCCAGTCACAACCCGATACTTGGCCCACCAAGTCTTGCACGCCTGGTGACTGGCATTGATACCCTTTGCCGCGAACGCCTGATGCAAATAATACGCACTCTCGCAGTCGGCCAAGGGAGGCCGGGACAGCTCTGCGCCATACTGCTCGTGAAGGTCTTTCGCCGTCAAAGCCATGATCCAAGAACACAGGCGATACCTTGATCCGAGATGGCTACGGATATGATCGTGAGAGGAAGGGGGGAAGCCTCCTGGGGCCGCTGGGGGTCCTCTTGGGGAAGGGGGGAAGCCTCCTGGCGCCGCATGGGGTCCTCTTGAGAGGCTTTGGGGGGCTTCTTGAAAGCATGTTGGGGCCTCTTGGGAGCTTATTGGATCCTCCCGGAGGACTCTTGGAGCCGCTTGGACGCCTCCTGGGGCCATCTTGGGGGCCTCTTGGAGCCAACTTGGAGCCTCTTTAGAACCTCTTGGGAGCCTCTTGGAGTCCTCTTGGGGCCTCTTGGGACCATCTTGGGCGCCTCTTGCGGCCTCATGGGCGCCTCTTGGGGCCATCTTGAGCGCCTCTTGGGGCCATCTTGGGTTTTAAAGATTCATGAAGAGCCCGCGGGTGGATTTTGATATTTTTCGGATGAGAAAGTCTTGCGTTTGCATATGTTTTCGGAACATCGCATCTTGAAATTATTGAAATCACATAATGTTTGGCAGGATTTCGGCACGCGCGCGCGGCGGCCGCGCGCATGTGCACTTCGTGTCATTTTTTGCAAGGGATGGTGGCCCTCGTAGGCTCGCAACCGTTGTTGCAGAAGGTCGAAGCACCTGAAAAGGTTCCTCGCAAAGGCCCTTTTAACAGAAATGTTTAAAAAGTGGTGGGTTTCCTAGGAATCCGCAAGAGCGCGCGGAAGGACATTTTGACAATTTTTTCTTAAAAAACCAATGGGTTTTTGATGTTTTTATGTTAAAATCGCTCCGAAACCTAAGGTTTTGGAAGGATTTCGTCTTGCGCGCACGAATGTCCACTTTACCTTATTTTTTGCAAGGGATTCTTGCAATTTGATCAAGTAAGAACAAGAATTTTCATTTTATAGTGTTTTTAGCAAGGGAAAACGGATTACAACAAAACAACCGGATCCGGACACAATCCACTTTTCTGAAGCTTTCGCTAGAAAATGAAGGAAATGAGGCTGCGGCCTAGGTTTTGGAGGGGGGTCGCGCACCAGGGGTC
>CAUYUJ010014543.1:368899-376399 GCA_963575745.1 Prorocentrum cordatum
GAGGAGGAGGAGGAGGAGGAGGGAAATACGATCGGCTTCCGCGGCCCCCAGGGCGGGGCACCGCCGGACGTGCGACGCCGCCGACGAGGACGTACGAACGACGAGTCGAACCAAATCGAAGACGACGACGGCGGCGACGACGGCGACAACGACGGCGACGACGACGACGACGACGACGATGACGACGACGACGACGACGACGACGGCGGCGGCGGCGACGGCGGCGACGACGACGACAACGAACGAATGATGACGACGACGACGACGACGACGACGACGACGACGACGACGACGACGACGACGACGACGACGACGACGACGACGACGACGACGACGGCGGCGGCGGCGGCGGCGGCGGCGGCGACGACGACGACGACGACGACGGCGCACGAAGGATGACGGCGTAAGAACTTGAAGACGACGACGGCGTACAGATGACGACCGGATGCCCAGTAACCCTTGTGTCTCAGAGGAGAGGCGGCAGGTACAAATCTCCATCGCCAGCTCTGCAGGAATTTGAGCAGTGTAAGAACAGCGATTCCCGACAGCCCATCTTGTCAAGAGGAGGCACCGCGGGACGCCGGACGCCGCCAAGAATGGAAAGGAAGAGAACGGAATGCGGAAACGTCGTGTCGAGCTTGGTTTAAGTCGGGCCTGTCCTCCTACACCGGGATTTTGGGCGAAAGATAAAAAATACCCAAACAATACCCCGAAATGGTCACAACATGCTCGGAAAATCGTCCCCAGACTATTTTCTACTATTTTTGAATGTTCCCCCTGCAGGGGGACAGGCCCGACTTAAGGCTTGGTCAGCGTCCATCCTGGTCAGCATCAACTCGCGGATCGTCCTCGCGAATCGGCAACGGCTAGCATGGACCATGACCAAGATCGACGTCGACTAAATCCTGGTTGGTGTGTTTCTTCCCTCGAGACGAGGGGGTGTCCGAAGGGCCAGCCTCTTGCGTCTGGTTTTCGGGCGTTTCAGCAGCAGGGCCCGAACGTCACGGCATTCCTGTAGGAACAAGCACATGTTCGAATAACGAAACAGTGTCCTTAGCACAGACAGCGGAGGTTAAAGCGAAACAATACAATACCAGCCAGACATATTCGAATAACATATCGCGCAGCCCACAAAAACTTCTTAGAACATGTTTTGGTGGGCCCAAAGGCAAGCCAAGATGCTTCGCAGTTGCTCGCGTTTTCGTGTGCTCGCGGGGGGTGCTTCGCCTCGGGGTGGTTTCCCCAGCAGCTGCGCCTCGCCGGACGCCAGACGCCAGACGCCACCGACGAGGAGGGTGCACGAAAGATGGCAGCGCGCCACCCTGAAGACGGAGACAGCCGATGAAGTTACGCATTCTGATATCGGGGGCGACCAAGAGGGGCGGGGCCCAAATCATGGCTGGCGGCATGTGCGCGGCCGAGAGAGGGGAGGGGGCCGTATTGAAATAATAAAAAGCGCCATGGAATATGGGAAGATATCATGGACCCCACCATGATATCCACCCCACCTAGTCATCACCCCCGTCTTGGCCGCCCCCGAACTTTCAGAAACCTCGCTGGGACAGGCTCCTGGCCGGTCCTGGAGGCAGGACTTAGGGCCCGGAGGAAGGCACCAGAAGCACGAGTGCGAGCGACGGAAGCCGAATTGTCTGGAACGGCAGGAGGGACCAACGTTCGGTAAATTCATCTGTCTGCGCGGCAGGCAGACGCCGCTTTTACGGGAAGAGAAATGGCATAAACATAAACTGTTGGAGGTCCGCGCGGATTTCTTGGATCTGCGCTGGACTCCCCTCGCACCAAGAGTTTCTGTTTATGCCGTTCGTCTCTTCTTCGATGTCTGCGCGGCAGGCAGACGCCACTGAAGGGGCCCTGGGACACACAAATAAATACACACAAATAACCGGATGTCCCCTATTTTCCAATATTTTCTGGCTTTTTGTCTTCCCCCCCACTTCCCATATTTTGCCACGTGTTCCTGGGGATCGACGATGAATTGTGTCTGTGTGTGTTTGTTCCCTCCTGAGCCACGTCAGCTTGAAGAGATCTCCTTGGCCTGGCCAGGGCCTCCTGCCCCCTGAAGCCCTTGCACCGGCAGAGCTCGTGCACCTGGGGCCGAGCCCACTGGGGGAAAGCATGCTGCCAGGGCAGAAGCGGCAACTGCCGCCACCCCCGTCGCTGCTCCTGCTCGAGGGGCAGGAGGGGGGGCAGGAGGAGGAGGAGGAGGAGGAGGAGGAAAAAGCGACCGAGGTGGAGACGGAGGCAGAGGCGAAGGCGGAGGCTGAGGCGGAGGCGGATGACGACGGAGAACGACGGAAGACGGAGGATGAAGAACCACGGAGGAGGAGGCAGGACAGCGGAGGACGATGGAGAAGGGAGGACGGAGGAGGACAGAGAAGCATGAGGGAGGACGACGGGGGGCGAATGACGACGGAAGATGCGGCAGGACGAGAGATGAAGAGGAGAAGGCTCCAGCGATGGCCGCCGCTGCCGTACCAGCCGCCGTTCTGGCGCTCGTGGCCGTCACGGCCGCGGCCGCCCGCGGCGCAGCTATTAGCGTCGTGGGCACCAGGGCACCTCCACCTGGGGAGGGTATCCGACGATGACAACAGCGGCGGCGACGACGACGGCGACGACAATGACGGCGACGGCGACGGCGACGGCGACGGCAACGGCGACGGCAACGACGACGACAATGTCAACGACGATAACGACGACGACGACGACGACGACGACGACGACGACGACGACGACGACGACGACGACGACGACGACGACAAAGCAACGACGACGCAACGACGACGACGACGACAACGACGAGAACGACGACGGAGAACGGCGGCGGCGGCGACGACGACGACGATGACGGCGGCCGCGAAGACGACGATCACGGCCGCGACGACGACGACGACGACGATGACGATGACGATGACGATGACGGCGGTGGCTGCGTCGACAGCGACGGCAACTGCGACGGCGATGCGACGACGACGACGACAATAACGGCGACGGCGACTTCGACGGCGACGGCGACGGCGACGGCGACGATGATGGCGACAGCGACGGCGACGGCGGCGGCGGCGGCGGCGGCGACGACGACGACGACGACGACGGCCACGGTGAAACGATCACGGCCGCGGTGACAACACCAGTAGGGCACCGTTTAACAGTGCTGCACTCTGGGACACGACATCATGTGCAAGTGGCTGCGCATAATCCGTAGAATGAGTCACAATCTGACAATACGGGCACTCTGTAAGAAACTGAGGCTTGGGCAACGCAGGATAAGGCCAAGTGCTGCCCTTACGACACGATGTACCTGTCGGTCGGCCAGCTGGGTCCGCCCACCAGGGACGCGCCCAACATGGTGGATGAAGGGAGCGGCATCTCCCTTCTCCCTTCAGCCGCAGTCCCACACCACTCCCGAGCCTCGAGGTCGGACCAAGAAGATCAGCTCCCTGTACGGCTGCGTCCAGGTCGGCCGAGGTGAGCTCCTGCCCTGACTGGCCTACTCCATCTCCGACCTGGGACGGGCGGCCGCGTGGGCCCCGAAAGAAGCGGGTACAGAAACCTCAAGAATAGCGGGCAAGGTGCCCACTATTCCTTGACACCCTATGGCACCTTGAAGGTGCCATTGGGGGCATGAACGACGGTGCGAGCCCCCTCGCAGGCCACGGCGGTGCCAACGTGGCCGTTGGTGGAAGTGACCGTTTGATTGGAAGCGCGGCCACGGGCCCACAGGGGGAGAATGATTCCCACCCTCTGGGGGGAACGGCGAAGATGGCCGCAGCGCAGCTTTCCCAGCGAGAGAGATGTCGCTCAGGGTGCTAGGCCCCCACCCAGGGAGGAAAGAGCGGGCGGTGGCGTCGATCCCGACACCGCTGGCTGCTGCGCAGGCCGCACCACAGCCGCGGAGCGAGGTCGAAACTCCGTGAGCCTGGAGAAAGCACTGCACGTGAGACTCGCAAGGAAACTGGTGACCGACAGGGCAAGGAGTTGCACATGAGAAAGGGTGCCGCCATGGAGTACGGCAAAGTACCGCAGACTGATCGGCGGCGAACCCGGGGGGAAGTGAGAAGGGGCGGGTCTTCTCAGAAGGCTCGGAAGTCCCCGGCCTTCAGAGAAGTTTTCTGAGCCTTCCCCGAAGACACCGAACATCTCTCAGAAGGCGCGAGTGGTTCCGAGAAGCCCCGCCGCCTTCTGGGAGGACCTTCTGCTTCTTGCTTCCCCCCCTCGATCGCCGCCGACTGGTTTTTGGATGGTAAACTCGGATCTCTGGCGGGCGCTCGGGACGATACGGGCACCCCAGGAACGCACTCGGCGAGGCGCAGCTGCTGGCAAGCACCCCGAGGCTGGAAAACCGCCAAGAGCCAACGAAAACGCACGAAAACCTCGCACCCCGGACCCGAAACTTCCCCCCTCGCTCGCCGCCGAACTGAGGGTCGAGCAGCTGGTCAGCGTGGCCAGGGAGACGCTGGGGAGGAGGGCACCCCGCCACTGGGGCACGCGCGAAGATCGCAGAGGGCCTCGCGGCCAGCAGAGCTCAAGAGAAACCCCAGCACCGAGAGGGCCACCCAGGCCCAGCAGGATCACGACGCACGGGCGGCTCCCGAAGTGCAGGCGCACCACCAGCGAACCTGCAAGGTCGGGCTCGATGCGAGCCTCGAGCGCAGAGCAAGGCCGATGCTCGCCCTGGCCGCCGAGGGGTGGAGACCGGGGCCGACCGGCCCGCGCAGGCGCCCGACTGGTGAAGTCCAGGCAGCGGGGAAGGTCACGGCTGAGCCCCGGTGTTAGGTCGGGCATGTCCCCCTGCAGGCGGATCTTGGAAGAAAATGTTGAGGGAAAACAACTTGCCAAGAGTACTCGAAAAATCGTGCCCAGACCATTTTCGTACTACTCTTGAATAGTCCTCCTGTATCGGCGGTGGACAAACCTCCCTTTAGTAGACCTCCCCTCAGTGAAAACGGCCTAGGGCCGAAACCGACGGACCTGGACCCGCAAAAGCGACGGCCGCGACGCCCTCTCGCGAACCGAAAACGGCCCATTCGCTGAACGACGCGTCGGGGCAGGAGGTCTGGCCACCCCCGACTGAATATTCCTCCTGTGGAGGGACGTGCCCGAGGTTCACCCCAGTGGGGGCAGCCCCACCCGCCAGAGGTCGGGGGGCCCGCGGGCGGCCCGCGGCTCGCAGCGCCGCGGCCGTGGCCCAGGGAGGAGCCCGGGGGGGGGGCGGCGGAGCGCACGGCGCGCCCTCCGCCAGGGTTAGGACGGGCCGGGTGCCTGCGCCCTGGCGTGGTTACGCGGGGCGCGGGGGGGGTACTAGTAGGAGGGGGAGGGAGGGGGAGGAGGGAGGAGGAGGAGGAGGAGGAGGAGGAGGAGGAGGAGAGGAGGAGGAGGAGGAGGAGGAGGAGGAGGAGGAGGAGGAGGAGAGAGGAGGAGGAGGAGGAGGAGGAGGAGGAGGAGGGGAGGGGAGGAGGAGGAGAGGAGGAGGAGGAGGAGGAGGAGGAGGAGGAGGAGGAGGAGGAGGAGGAGGAGGAGGAGGAAAGGGAGGAGGAAAGTGAGGAGGAAAGGGAGGAGGAGGAGGAGGAGGAGAGGAGGAGGGGTGGGAGGACAAGCTAGGTGCGCTCGCGTCATATCTGACGTTCTACCCCTCCCTCCCATCCCTTACCATGGCGCTGATTTTCTCTATCCGCGGACGCGTGTCGTAGCGGACCTGTGGCTCCGCGCGCGCGTGCGTAGTGGGTGGTGGTGCACGTGCGTGCGTGCGTGCGTGTGTGCGTGGTTGTCGTGGTGGTGGTGGTGGTGGTGGTGGTGGTGGTGGTGGTGGTGGTGGTGGTGGTGGTGGTGGTGGTGGTGGTGGTGGTGGTGGTGGTGGTGGTGGTGGTGGTGGTGGTGGTGGTGGTGGTGGTGGTGGTGGTGGTGGTGGTGGTGGTGGTGGTGGTGTGGTGGTGGTGGTGGTGGTGGTGGTGGTGGTGGTGGTGGTGGTGCTGGTGGTGGTGGTGGTGGTGGTGGTGGTGGTGGTTGCTGGTGCTGGTGCTGGTGGTGGTTGTGGTGGTGTGGTGGTGGTGGTGGTGGTGGTGGTGGTGGTGGGTGGTGGTGTGGTGGTGGTGGTGGTGGTGGTGTGGGGTGGTGGTGGTGGTGGTGGTGGTGGTGGTGGTGGTGGTGGTGGTGGTGGTGGTGGTGGTGGTGGTGGTGGTGGTGGTGGCGGTGCGGCGCGTGGTGGCGGGCGGATGGGCGCGCGAGAAAAAGGCCCGCGCTGGGGCGAGAACGCCATCCTGAACGACGGAGGCCAAACACCGATCCGAAAATGAGGCCCACGCTGCAGCGGGAGCACGATTCGGAACGATTCGGGAGCAGAAATGAGGCCGGCGCCTCAACGAGAGCAGCATTTTGGGAAAAAATGACGCCGGCGCCTCAGCGAGAGTCGTTTCCCGGGATTTCCCGGGCATCCTGTGTAAAAAAACAATACGCGGAGGGTGCGCGGCCATCACCCGGACGCCATCAGGGGAAGAGGGAGAGTATTTTCATATTGAGTAATTGTGGAGGAGGAGGAGGAGGAGGAGGAGGAGGAGGAGGAGGGGGAGGAGGAAGAGGAGGGGGAGGAGGAGGAGGAGGAGGAGGAAGAGGAGGAGGAGGTGGAGGAGGGGGAGGCGGAGGAGGAGGAGGAGGAGGAGGAGGTACCTGCGCCCTGGCGTGGATCACGAGCGGCGAGCGCAGCCGCACCCCCAGACCCCCTCGCGCCGTGTAGAAAAAGTCACGACAAGGAGGCTCTGCAGGGGGCCCTCACCAGGCCCCCGGGCAGTCCGAAAACGAGTCGGGATGAGACGCTGGTCCCCGGGAAGGGGTCCAGACCTCTCGTGGTCGCCGTTGTAAACAAGTCACGACGTCGGGGGTCTGGGTCCGCGCCCTCTCGGTCTGGGCTCCGGCGAGCGATCCCGCGGATGCACGGTCGCACGGATACGTGCAGCGCACGGCACGCGAGAAGAGAGAACAAAAAAAAAAGAGAGAGGTATGTGATATGTTGTAGTTATAATAATACTGATAAACAAAATAAGGTTGATAATACTACTAATAATAATACATAATAATGATACTAATGATAATAATGATAATAATAATAATAATAATAGTAGTAGTAGTAGTAATAATAATAATAATAATAATAATAGTAGTTGTAGTAGTAGTAGTAATAATAATAATAATAATAATAATAATGCGCAAAACAAAAAATGTTAACAACAACAACAACAACAACAAACACAATAAGAATAGTAATAAGAATATTAATAATACGAATAATAAGAACGAACAAACAAACAAACAAACAAAGCAACAACAACGACGAAAACAACAACAATAATAACAACAACCACAACAACAACAACAGCAACAACAACAATCACAACAGCACCAACAGCAACAGCAACAACAACGACAACAACAACAACAGCAGCAGCAGCAACAACAACAACAACAATCATTTTAAGGCTGTTCGCCCTTATC
>CAUYUJ010014543.1:381399-395792 GCA_963575745.1 Prorocentrum cordatum
GTCTTGGCGGGTTCAGGGCAACTCGGCGCCACCTACGACCTCAGCAACGTAGGTGCAGACGAGCCCACTGCAGACAAGTACCAGACCGTGTGGTTCCCTGAGGACCAGCCCATCACGATGGCAGATGCGTTCCAGAAGTCGGTGGACTTCAAGGCCCTAGGAGTCGTCAGGCACGGCAAGTCAGGCTTATTGGGGATCCGTGTTGCACGAGGGTCAGACGCCGCCAAGGCTGCTGCCGTCAGCATCCGTGGCTGTGAAGCCACCCTCGCCAAGACGCGATACCGCATCACTGGCATTGCGGCACGCCACGCCACGCTGACCCAGCTTGCTAAGACTCTCACGGGCCCGTCCGTCAAATGGGACTGTGAGGTCTACCACACCGCCTGGGACCCAGCCACTTCGGCTCAGTTTGCCTTAGTGCGCGCCCATCGTCCCCCACCCACATATACGGTACAGGTCGCAGGGTGCCCCATCCCGTGGAGCATCACCGAGGCCCCGTTGGCTGAGGTGGTGCCGAAGAGGGACAACGTTACCATTGTCACCCCTACCACTATCACAGAGCCTGTGACGCCGCCAGCCCGTGGTGGCGGCTTCAGCCCCGCCACGGGCACACTCCTAACCAAAGCGGCCCAGAGCCCTTACCTCCACGACCTCATGACTGCCACGCCCAAAGGCAAGGGCGTCGCACCGCTCCCGATCCCCAAGGAGGAGCCTCTAGCCAAGCGCCACCGATCCTCCAGCGGGAAACGCGACGCCACGCCGCACGCAAGATCACACGGCGCCCCAGGCCGCAGCTCCTCTGCACCCCCGCACGGCACGGATGGAGCTGCCGAGCAGACGGCCGTCCAAGGACCAGGTGGGCATGACCCGCAACTTGGCACGGTGGCGGCTGAAGGCGGGGGCCACACGGAAGGGGACGTTGCCACAGCCGCCGAGGTACCAGGCGACGATGACGACGTCGAGATCCTCTCATCAGGGGACGAATTCAGCGTGGCATCTCGCGAACTGAACACCCTCGGCGAACGCTTCGCTACGGCCCCTAAACTGTCAGATGCCGCCACGACCCGCATCCAACACATGGAACAACAGCACGAGCTGCTTGCCAACACGGTGGATAACATGCAGGTCCAGCTTGCGGGCGTTCTCTCATCCCAGGCCACACTCACGGAGCACGTTCAGGTTTGGAACGAGGGCTTGCCACCGTCGTCACTCAGCAACAGACGGCAACTACCGAAGCTGCTGCACTGCGTGGCGACATCCAGGCCCTCCTCGGGCACCTCACGGGGGGCACCATCCACCTGCCACAGGTGGCCACCCTCGAAACCAAAAAGGAGGAAGCTGCATCAGTTGCCGATCCCGTGGCTGTCTGCGGGTGGATTGACCAGCCAGGCCAGGTCACCCCAGGGACGGGGCCCCCAGGGGCTGACAAAGGCAAAGACAAGGGTCGGGCCACTCAGGAACCCTATTGAAGGTGCCTCAGAGAGCCTGCCTCAGCCCTCCGAGGAAGCGCCTTCAGAGGCATCTCTTCTCACTTCGCGTCATATCTCTTTCTTGTTATATCATGTCAGTTTTGGCAGCAGCACGAGCAAGCTATCTGGTGTAGGGACACCTGTCATCTTGCTGTGGGTGTGTTTGTTGCAATGTACATGAGCATGCAAGGGTATCTAAGGATGCGTGCTGACACGCAGCTTTTGGCTCATCGCTCGCGCCGCCCGCCAGGCCTCGCCATCATGTGGCGCCTTGCCTGCAGCCTGGCCCTTCCCTCGCTCGCTGGAGCACACCCGTCTTCAGGCGGTGCGCCCCAGCATGGAGGTGAGGTTCTCCTGCGACACGCTGAACGTGGGACCCTTTTCTACCTCTACGATGACAGCATCTACAAGTACGATCACTGCACCATTTTGGACCCGATCGTGAACGGCACCGTTGCCGCGGGTCCGTGCGGCATTGGCCAGACACACAGTGGCGGCTTCAGCCCCGCTGTTGTGCCCCGCTATCGCCCTACGGGTCTCACCACTCCCCTGTGCGATAGGGGCGAACCTGAGGAGGACCCTGCTTTCTGGCACCTGATGATGATCCGCGCCCGGCTCATACCGTGTGCTGCGGCGTGGGCACCAGGTGAGGACAACCAGGACATGTTCTGGGCATGGCTTGAGGACTGCGTCCCGTACATCCTGGCGACGCTCCATCTGCCACAGTACGATCACCTCTTTCAGGAGGAGTCTGAGGACACAACCGACGCCCTGCGTCAGCGCACCGCGGTCGACATGTGCGAGGACATCTGGCACAGAGCGGGCCCCGACAGGCAGCGCATCAACCGCAACCTCACTCGTATCCAGAGCAGCCGAGAGTACGCCACCCGCTACTTTGGCCTCCTTCTGGAATACCAGGGTGCTCGTGCCACTCCCGTCGGCCCTGAGGCTTTTACGGCACCTTTGCCGCCATACCTCTCACGGGCCCATGCTCTGCTGCCAAGAGGCTTCCCTCCACCCGACCAAGACGCCATGGCGTACCTCGCCGACGTGATCCTGCACCAACCGCCAGACATGCTGCCGCTCGTCGAGGCGGAGCTCGCCGCGGCGCCGATGGACGCCACCGATCAGGCCGCAGATGACCCTGTATCATGGCTGCTTCAGCACATCGCGGCCAGCGACATCGGCAACACATCCATGGACTCGTTCCACGCGTCGGAGGACAGCCAGGACGGCATCGATACCCAGGATCGAGACGACACGATACCACTAGGCAACTCGGCCCAGAGTGACCGCGACAGTGAACCCTACTTTGGGCACACCTCGTTGCAAAGCAGTCCGCCCCACACCTCAGCTCAGGCCGACCCCAGCGCTCGGCTCAACGACGCTGAAGGCGTCACTGCCGCTGACGTGCCAAGCCATTCCACTGCATCGCCAGCTCATGCCAGCTCGGGCAGTGGCGGCTTCAGCCCCGCTGCACCACTGGCTAGACCTGGACATCCCCAGACCGCAGTTGGCAGCACCACGCCCTTCACCTCCGTGCACCGTGACAGCGTGACCGACTCCAACTCCAGTGCCACTGACCACGGGCAGGCCGACATCGACAGCGATCCCATCGATGATGAGTACCCAGATGCCAGCGGTCCCCACGAGCCCCAGCACAGCGCAGCGGCATCACGACACTGTGGCTGCCTCATCTGCCTCTTGGTGGCCACGTACGTCATCGCGATAGCAATGCCGTACAAGGACCAGATCGATGGGTACTTGCCGACACCGAGCCGAGACCCCAGCTACCGACAACGACGACGACGCCAAGCGACGGCACCAGGCCCATCGGTGTCCACCACACCCCGACGCAAAACGACATACAATGTCACGTCCACATTGAGGGCCACTCTCAAATGGACCAGCGTCAAACTCAGAGATAGCGTCTCGGGCGGAGCCACTGCAGTCGTGGGCGGCCTCGGGGGTGCCCTTAAATGGGCCAGCGGCAAGCTAGGGGCTATTGCCACGGGTGGAGTCGTGTGTGGTCTTCTACTCGTTGGTGCCAAACTTCTTGCCCAGGGAGCTGTCGGACACGTTGGAGCCCGCATCTGTGCGCGGGCCCTGGACTCATCCACTGCCCAGTGGTGCCTCCGCTGTTGCCAACCGAGCAGGAGGCCGAGGGACGAGGTCACATACAAAATGCCGTGCACGCTCGCCGACGAACACGACGACCAGCATGTGCACGCACTCCGACATCCGCTGCTACAGGAACACTACGCCGCAGCAGTTGCCGCCGCAGTCGCCGACGTCACCACCGCCACCACCGCCGCCATCGTCGAAGTCACCGCCGCCGTATCGCGAGCCTCGTCTGTCACACCAAGATCGACCAGCCCGACTCCACGAGACGGCTCCAAGAGCGGCGCAACATTCGGTAACCTACCTACTAACGAGGACGCCACAGCACACGGCAGCGACACCGAGGCAAGGGAAACGCGTGAGCGCACCCATGATAGCCCGTGGTCTATCTTCCGACACGCTGACGCTCGTGGTCCATCCCCCGACGCGGACACCCAACCACCACGACGGCGGGCACGCTATGCATCCCCCGACAGGCCCCAGGCGCCTTCAGGCCCTGGTATGCCTTACACTGCCCTCAAGCCACCGACACGCAACTTACGCAACACCATCCAGCGCGACCCAGCGGTCCCCGAGCCGCCGAAGAGCATACTTAACGCCCTGTATCAAAACGGCTTTGCGCTAGGGAACAGTGGCGTGTCTACAGAGGACATCAAAGACGCTCTACGACTCCACGACCATCCTCGATTCACTCATGATCCAACACTCCAAGCGCTGGGGCCGTGGACGGACATCATGCAGAGGCCACCGAACCGCCTCACTTGGGTGCTGGAAGACTCGGGCGGGAACTCGGGCGAGACAATCTTCCCATACCTCACGTGGGACCTCCGCCAACCCATCACCGACGCGCCCACTGTCTTCTGGCATGGGACCCGCGGCGACCTTGCGGCCCGTCTTGCTGCCAGTGGAGGGCACCTCTTGCCAGGCCCCCGCCGTGAAGCGAAGGGCCGAACTGGCACCAACGTTGGCCGCACGTACGCGAGCGTGCACCCTTCGCTGGCCGCGTGGTACGCAATGCCGCCCCACCCGCCCTACAGTCTTGAAGACGACACCCTCGCGTGGGGACCCATCGCACTCTGGATGTGCGAGGCCACCCAACCACCGCGCGGGGAAAACAGGCACAACTACGTGAAAGGGGAGGCCCACGGAGCGCGCCTCATTTACCCTCGGGTCCTGAGCCTCCTCATCCGCATGGACTGGTGCGCCCCCACAGAAGCTGCTTCCAGGTGCCGTGCCCTTCCACACGCCTATGGCATGGGCGACTGCGCGCACGCCCTCCACATCGCTGGCTACGATCATCCAGATCTCCGTGAGGCGGCTGAAGCTCACGACCAGGAAGCTAGCACCAGGCGCAGACCAGCCATCGCGGCAGCATGGCCACCGCCGCAGGCGCTATACTCGCCAGAGGCAGCGCGAGCATGGGCCAAACAGCACTACGACACGGAAGCAGCCACCAGGGATGACCCTAACCAGCCCCGCCCACGCGTCTCGCTTCACATACTCCAGCTGGACCCGAAACCACTCATCGACCTGGTGTACACTGGCTTGCAAGCTGTCCCCGTGCGGGGGCACCCTGACGCACGCGGGTCGCGCCCCAGCGGCTCCAGCCCTGGGGCCGCGTCGGGCCCACCTCGCACGTACAAGTCAGGCACAGCCTTAGCGTACAGTCCAGACCGCTCATCGACGTCATCTGGAGTCGACGAACGCCGTACGCCTTCCCTCATCAGCGCGGCCGCCGCCCTCGCCCGAGGCCGTGCCCGTCCACGACGATCTGCCTCTCGCTCGTCACGACAGAGTGACGGGAACTCCACCTCAGACAACAGCGGCATCGAGACGTGGGAGCACATTGTGACGGAGGAGGAGCCGACTGCCTACCACGTCCTCGCCTACCACGTTCGTGATGTGCGGTCCCGTGTCAATGCCCCTGGCATCGAGGTCTGGCTCGACCCTGGGGATCACCATGATGGTGCCTACTTACCGTGGGGGACGACAGTCATGGGCCACCGCGTTACTGACCCTGCGGTGGACGGGCGTGACGGCTGGGTCATCCTCCACCACGACCACGGCGACACCACTACTAAGCTCTGGGCACCAACCCAAGTCCACGTCAAAGCGGACGACTCCTGGCGCACCGTCATGGTTCCAGCGGACATGGGGCCCCAGTGGATCAGTTGCCATGCCGAGGACGCACGCCTCCCCGCCGAGGTTGTCCGCACTACAGGCCAATCCTGGTTTGCTGACGTCTGGCCCTTGTGGGACCGCCCGAGACCCCACCCAGACGACCCAGGCACAAATGAGCATGCGCTCCCGCCTCTACCAGGACGCTGGTCTTGCCTACAGTGTCGATTCCAATGCTGTCAGTACTGTGCGGCTCGCCGCAACACGCAGCTCGGCACCTCGGGCCAACCAACGTGCCCAGACTGCGGCCGCAGCGGACTGCGTACACTCATGGACTGGTCCACGGACTACTCGTGCAACAGTTGGACGTGTGCATACAGCACCAACAACAGGGACTCCGACACATGCTGCCTGTCCAGCAGGTGCCCCCATCCCCCCAGGCCACACAACCTGCTCGACGTCCGTGCCACAGGGATGCCGCCGCACATCCTTGCCCGCCAATTCGGCAACGCGCCAGCCCTCCACGACCTTAAGGAACCCCCCCGAGCGCCTTCAGGCCCCGGGGGGGAACCTCCACAACCAGGGCAAGCAGGCTACCAGGGTCAATGGTACTTCCCACCGCAGCCGCGGCGCGTCCCCAGGCAGGGACTGCCTGACGGCACAAGGCGGCCACCTGGATTCACAGGAACGGGGATGCCCGAAGAACCTTCCCCCGACCAACCGCTTTGGAGGGAAGGCTACGTGCTCTTCAGTCCCCACCAGGCCCTCAAGGAGGAACTCACCTTCAACAAGACGGTCCGCCGACCCTACTCCCTAGCCATTACCAACATGTACAGGGATCGTGTCACGGTCAGGACCGTCTGCGAGTTGATCGCCGAGCGCATCCACATTACCCGCACCCGCTGGCGAGATGTGGTACTGTACTGGGACGCCGAGGGTGGTCCTGGGCCTCAAGCCCTCGACTACGACATGCGACTCTGCGACGCCATGGTGAGCCGTGCCACGACCGAAGCCGAGCTAAACCACGACCGCAGCAACCGTGGTAGTTTCTGCCTCTATGGACCAGCGCACCAGCGAGCCGTCAACATCACGGCGATCGCAGAGCCGCAGAACATCGACTACATGGAGCATGTGCGGCGATACTCACCCGTAGGGAGGACCTACCCTGACCACGCCTTCGAGCACGTTTATCGGGGCTGGCAGCGGCCCGACGTGCCCACCATCCTTCCCGACACCCGTCCCCTCTCGAGAGCCGACTGGCAGCGTCACCAACAGCACCAGCAGCGCATCCAGCAGCGGGACCAACGTGACGCAGGACAGCACGGCACGCCACGCTACCGCTCCCCTGCGCGAGTCCCGACAGGCGGCAACACGGCCTACGACGGGGTTGCCGCCTACTACCGTGGCCCCATAGGCGCCAGGCCCGCGGCTGCTGGAGCAGCCGCCTCCAGCTACGGCCACGCCCCCCACGCCAGGGTACACCCAGCGGTCATCGGCTACCCGCGTGCACCCGTGCAGGCCCTAAGGGCCACCTCGCCAGTGCCAGGGTCCACGCGCGCCTGGGGCCTTTACTCAGGCCGACATGATGGCTCCTCCAGCAACCAGCCCGCAGTGATAACCCCTGCGGCTTCAGCCCAGGGGGCTGCAACAAACCGTGGCAGGGCTGGGCGCCCCGAAGGATGGCGTGATGCGAACGTGCGCGCTTGGCAACCTCGCCAGCACACGCCCCCGCCAAACGTAGCTGCAGCACTGCGCCCTGCCCAGGCAAAACCTGCCCCACCTGAGCGGGAGAGGCAGCCTCTTACCCCGCTCGTCCTCACGCACATCCAGGCGCATCACAGCGCCTCCCCGCGGCACAGCGAGGGAAGCGCCCATCACGTCAGCCCCCGCCCCGACGCGGTCGACCCCGACCAGGCCACAGCCACGGCGGAAGGCGGCACGAGCGCCTCTCGCCAGCCCAGCCCATCACCCTGCGCGGCGCCGATCCGATCCCCGAGCAGGGCGGATTCCGAGCGTGCTAATGCCCAGGCGACCTCGCCACGCGACCGCCACACGGGCGGGCGCGTCCCGCGCAGCAGGACCTGCAGCCGCCACAGTTCACGCAAGGCCCCAGGGAGCTCCACGAGCTCGCCGCCTCGCGAGACTGAGGCCGATGGCCGAGCCCCCGAAGTGGTGCCACGTTTCGGAGCCAGCGTCATCGATCCTGGCCAGGTCGACCTCTCGCCGACGCCGTCCACGGACCACGAGCCGCCGCTGCCCACCCGCGTGATCGTCCCCATCGACGAGGCGCCAACCTTCGACCCGTTCAAGAACAAGTACCGTGTCAAGAACCTTGTGGCGGGTTTCGGCGGGGGCTCACCGCTCTCACCTCAGAGTCGGGGCGGAGCCCCCGCCACCTCGGCTGCTGCGGCTGCGGCGGCCCCGCGGGGAATCAGCCCTGTCCGCAACGTGGGCCTCACGGCAGCGGGCATGGACGAGGCCCAGCGCCAGGCCTCCGACCGTGCTGCTGGAGCTGTTCCACCAGATGCTGCTCATCAAGATACTGACGGGGCGGGCGCGCCACCGCAGGAGGGACCAGCGGTGTCGCGTGCGCAGTACATGCGCGTGCGTTGTGCCGCCGCCGCGCCTAGCCGCCGCCGCTGGTTCGCTTTTGTTTTTGTGCTCGGCAGGACGGATCGAGGAGTCGCCTCCCTCCTCCCTCTGCTGCCGTCTCACCTCTCCTCCCCTCGTCCCCTACGGTACTGGAGTGAGGAGGAATTTTCGTAACATTTTTACTGACATTTATGAACCCCCCCTGGCGCAGTGCCGACCGTGTCCCGCCTATATTTCTGGCCTGACGGCGGCTTCAGCCCCGGTCAAGCTAATCCATAGGAACGCCATGAACTCCTACTGTGGCCAAGCCTCCTACCTGGGCGAGGGTCAAGCTGACCTTCACCGTGCGGGGCGTGCAAACCCCAGCTCCACCGATGGAGACGGGCCAGGTCGCTCCATACACCTCGTCAGCCTTAACATCACCAGTCTCTCAGCGAATTGGCCAACCATCACCGCCCTTGGTGTCGACCACAACGCCGCAGTCATAGCACTGCAGGAGACCCGACATGCCAAGCCGACTAGGCAAGCCATCGCTACCAGCGCCGCCAATCCACTCCACGGAGGATACCACGCCAGTCTTGGACCTGACCTTGATCTGGCGCGAGCCCAGCGCAGAGCTGCCCACGGCGGCACAGACCACACCGTTGTGGGCAACACTGGCGCCTCGGGAGGGGTCGCCATCCTCTCTAAGGATGCCATTGTCGACTCCACTGTCGACGACAATGCGCCCTGTATCGCCGCCCTCAAGGCCAAGAAAAGATGGCACGAGGTCTTTCTCCCGCTCTGCACTCAACACCGCCGCAGGCGGCGACGAAACAACCACGGGCCCGCGGGGATCTACATAGCGAGCCTCTACGGGATTGCTGGAGGAGACAGCACAGCTCTTTTTCGGCTCGCTGACTGCGCCGCCGCTAGGGTCGGCTCAGCCCCCTACTTCATCTGCATGGACGCCAATACGAACATTGACGACAATCCACACCTTCTGCACATGTTGCAGCACGGATGGTTCAACGTTGCTGAGGGCACACCAGACCACACCATGCACACTTACGGCAATATCCCTGACTGGGACCGCCTCACCAAGAGCCCCCGCACTTCGCGCATCGACTATATCATTGCCAACCAAGCGGCGCGATCCCTTGTCACCGACTTCTGTTACCTTCGCGACTTGCCTGCGAAGTCTCACGTTGGCCTGCAGGTCACGCTTGACCTCAGTCGCCTCGACCAAACGGCCCGACGTCTTCTTGCCCCCACGCCCTATCCGCCCGACGATGGAGCTCATGAGGGGCACGAGCTGCAGGCACTAGGGACCCTCATCGCTGAGCGATATCAGGACCGCATGGAGCAGGCCGACACACGAGACGACGTGGAGCGCATGTTCGCCCTGGCTAACGAGGCCAGTCATGAGTACCATCTCACCCGTCTGCGCGACCTGCCACCTCCACCGCCCGACCACCCAAAAAAGAAGCCCCCACCATGCACGGGCTCACGCCCATGTTCGAAGAGCGACCAGTTGTCCCCCGCGCCTTCCCCACCTACGGAGCTTCCACGATACACATGAACCGACTGCGCAAGCTCCATCGGCAACTCTGTGAGCTTCGTTTCATCGGACAGCACCATCATTTAGATTGCCGTGCCATCCCGCCGTACCTTGCGCAGCGCATCGACTGCACGTGGACCGCGGCCCGCCTCCTATGCCACAAGCTGCGCCCCACGGTTCTCCTTGACTTCCCCGAGGCCTGGACCCCCGACGAGCCAGCACCTCACGGAGAGCACTTTGACGTTTTGATCCAACACCTCGACTTAGAGCTGGCGCGACGTGCGAACCGTGCCAAAGCTGAACGCATCAAGATATGGGCTGAGGGCGTCCGCGAGCCAAGCGGGCGAAAGGCGGCCATATACGCACGGGCTGCTGACAGCTCGCCACGGCGTATCTCCGCACGCCTACCACACCTGACGATACGCAACTCCACTGCGACACCAACGCCTTCAAACCTGACAAAGCTAGCACGGACGATAGCGACGCCGACACCGAAGCTGGCGGCTTCAGCCCCAGCGACGGTAGTTCGCCCGACACGGACAGCGACGAAGACCACACTCGTGAACCACCACCTGCGCAAGTCCCCGACATCCTCCTTGCCAACGCCATTGTTGCTAACACCAAGGACATGCTTAAGCTCATGGTCGACACCTGGGAGCCCATCTTGGGCAGGTACCGTGCACGTGCGGGACATGACGCCGAAGCCATGCCGACGTGGGCCGACTTCTACGACGAGTACCGACAAGAGCTGCCTACGCCATCACCAGCTACCCCTTTTCCACCTCACCGACGACCAACTCATCCACTTTATTCGCACCCGTTCACCGCGCCGTGCGGGGGGACTGGACGGCTGGACTACTAAGGAGGCTAAGGAGTTACCCGACGACATTCTTCGCCTCTTCGCCAGCGTCTTACGCGCTATGCAACGCACTGGCACATCCCAGAACCCCTCCTTCATGTGCCAAACCCGTGCCTCCGAAAAGGCCGAGGCGAACTCCCAACGGACCAACGACTTCTCTAGGTGCTTTCCGTTTGGATGTATGCGTGGGAAGCGCCAGCTTACCGCAGCCTCACGGACTGGCGGAAAGGATGGACCCACGCCACGAGTTTTGGCGCTGTTCCCAAAGCTACCATTGGGGACGTCAGCACTTCTCTTGCCCTGCGCATCGAACACGCAGGGCCTTACTCCTTCCCTTAGCTGGAGCTGCCCTGGACCGACAGAAGTGTTTCGACTATCTCATCACGGACATATGCCTTAACCTTGCGCTTCACGCGGGGTGACCCCAAGACATCGTTACTGTCCGCAGAAACTTCTACAGTCGCCACAAACGCTACATCCGCATGAACGGTGCGTACTCTAAGGAACTGGCCAGGACAAACGGTCACCTCCAGGGAAGCTCTTGGTCCCTGGACGACATTAAGCTGCTCATGTGTGTGTGGACCAAGAGACAGCATCGATACGTTCCGCGATCACTCCGCACTACCTTTGTTGACGACAGCAACTCCACTACCCACACCGCGCCTGAGTTGCAGAAATCTCTTGATGAAACCGCCAAGTTTGATCGATTTTCTGGTCAACGCATTCATCCTGGAAAAGTGGCGGGGTGGGCGCTCACTGACGAGCTTCACACCGCCGTTACCCAGCTTACTTTGGCGGAACGGCCCTTACGCGTGGTCGACTCCTTTAAGCTCGTCGGAAGTTACATCAACGCCGAGGCAGCGCCGGCTCCAGCCGCGCTTAACCTCACGGCCACCGCTGACGCCCGTGTTCGCAGGGCGACTAGTCGCCTGCCGCGAATTGGCAAGCTCCCATCACCGATGCTTATTAAGGCGCGGCACGCCCGTTCCCTTGCTGCCAGCGTCTGTACCACGGGCACCGACATTCAAGCCCCATCAGGCCCCGTCAAAACTGCCTACAACCATGCCCTTTAGGCGGCTATCCGCCCCAAGGGAAACAGGTGGGTCGAGTTTTGGACTCTCATGGCCGTGTGCGTCCCAGGGCACGCCCTGGAGATTGACGCCATTATGCAGCGTGAAGTCTTCCTGTGCCTGCGGCGACAGGTCAACCGCGACGCCACTCTCTGCGGCCTCGTCAGGGATCTCCAACACCCTGTCCAGACCCTTTTTGGGGGAGGACCTGTTGGACGACTTGTCCAGACGCTTCAGCAGCTCCGTTGGACTTGGCCCACATTTGGCACCATGTACGACGACTGGGGCTGTCAGATCAGTTGGCTGAACCTTCCCCAAAACGCCTTCCTTCACATGCTGCGCGCCTCGCAACGCAGAGCCTTTCTGAGAAAAAATCAAGCCACGGCGTCATGACCTTGGACACCTAGCTTCGGTCAGACAGGGCCTCGACCTTTTCGCCAGCACGTGGCTCGCCCGCACGAAAGGAGCAGCCAAATGCAACGCATGGCAGCTGGCGCTCCTCCTCAACTACCTGTCGGGCGGGGACCACACCCAACAGCGACGATCTCGATCAAACACGCCCGCTGACCCCAGCCCCATCTGCCGTTACTGCGACGAGGAAGAGGAAACTCAGGAGCACACTGTTCGCGACTGCAAGTGCTGGGCCCGAGAAAGAGTCCCTCTTACCAACCTCATCAGTGACGAGCAGTGGGTCCGTCTTCCACCGCACACAAGACACTGCGGACTCTTCGATGAAGACCCAGCCCTCCTCGACCTGCAGGCCGACCTCGCGAGGGACCCGCTACCTCAGCCCATACCGCGGCCCCCACCTGAGGGAGATCCTGCGGCTTCAGCCCAGGACTCCTACACCACCTACCTTGACCATGACACTGTTGGACATGGGTCTACGCTGCCACGGACGGTGCATGCACCAACCAAGCCATCCCATTGCTTGCAAGAGCGGGCTACGGCGTCTACTACGGCATCGACCACCGCATGAACTACAGTGCGCGCGTTCACGGCATCACACAGAACGCACAGCTTGCGGGGACCCTCGCCATTGTCCACCTCACGGCATGTGCCGAACGGCCCGTACACGTCTTCGTGGACAACCAGGCGGTGGTTGACGGTTTCCAAAGGATCATCGACGGACACTCACCACCGCAGGGCACGCACGTGGAGCTCTGGGAAAAGGTCCACCGATGTGTCATGGCCAAGCCAAACATGTTCCGCGTCGAGAAAGTCGCTAGCCACCAGGGCAACATGGGCATCGACCTCGGGCTCATCGGGCCCATCGCGGAGGAGTTCAATCGTCAGGCTGACGCCCTCGCCACAGCGGCGGCACGTACTCATAACCTTCCAGACGACATCGTCGAAGATGCCAAATCACGACATCGCCAAGCGACCGTGCTTCATGGAGTCGCTGTCGCCATCTACGAGCGTAGACATCGTACACTCCCCCTCCCACACCGCAGGGCTGGGTTCACAGCTGCGGACCTAAACAAAATGGAACCAAATCCCCTGCTGTCTGACCAGGCACCACCCGCGGCTGGACCAGACATCCCACAAGACCCCGACGAGCTCTGGGCCGAGGCCAAACGGGTGTTATTCGACGAACAGGAGGACGACCCGTTCGGCTTTGGTGGAGGCCTGGACTTCCTGGGCGACGGGCCAGCCAGCGCCAACCCTGCCCCGTCGGGTACCCGCACGGCGCTCCCGACTCCGCCATTGAGTGCGGCAGCGCACCCACATGACAACGCCGTTCCTTTTCAAGACGCTGATGAGCAGGACGATGACCTGTTCAGCTTCGGTGGGGGATCGGACGCTTTGGACGACGGACCAGCCAGCGAAAACCCCGCCCCGTCGGGAAACCTCTCGACCCCTACTGCGACTTCGTCCCCAAGAGCGTTAACGCCCACATACCATGATATCGGCCACCGCCAAGACGCCAACCATGACCTGGGCGACCCCCGAGGACTGAGTAGCATTGAGGGCGCACCGCCGATACCACACGCTGCCGACCATGCCGCCCCACCGAGACGCCAACCTGCTACGCGACCGACCTCAGCGGCCTTGCACGGCATCACGACTGGTCCCACCGCGCAAACCACTCCACCTCCCCACCGCCAGCAGCCCGCGGGGGCGGCTTCAGCCCCCCCGCAGGGTACTAAACCAGACAGGCCCTCGTGCCCCATCCACGCTTCCTTCGTTGCTGAGCGAGAGGAAGCGGCTCCCCTGACCTCTCGGGGCGCGGCCCTAGCGGCTCCAGCCCTGGGGTCGCGCCGGCCCCTCCAACCACCCTCCAAGGGTGACGGACGTCAGCGTACAGGGTCCCACACTACGCTAGTCCACCATTTGGACAGGCGCACCGAGGACCCCGCCTCTGTCTCGAGGCCCTCGGCTGCTGGTACTGAGCAGCCACCCCTCACCGACCGCGAAACCGAGCTGTCACAGGCTATGGCTGCCCTCCAGCAGAGGTGCTTAGCTCTCGCCGCGGACCTCGCCGCCGCCCAAGCTCGTCAAGGCCCTTTACTCCAGCGCCTCCACAGTGCTGGGCGAGCCTTCGCCGAGCTGCTCACGGCCTCGCCCGATGGTGCCGTGCCGTCACTCAACATCCAAGCTATGTTGTCATCGTTCCGCGGCGC
>CAUYUJ010014544.1:0-10000 GCA_963575745.1 Prorocentrum cordatum
GAACGACATCCTCGACGTAGTCGGGATCACCCGGTGAAGTCGGTAAAAGCGGAGGAGTAGAACTCGGCGACCGATCCCAATGCACAGAAGACTCGGCGTCCGCCTGTACGCTGACGTCGGCGTCGGAGACGTTTTCGACGACAATATTCCGCCTCTTGTTCTCCCCAGGCTGGAATAGCACCAGGGGAGAGTGGCACAACCGCCACGCATCGTGTGCGTCGTTGCGCATGCCACGATCGTTAAAAGAACGCGCCAACGGCAAGGAGCAGAACGGGCGACTGCTCCGCAGACCGCGAAGTGTCCGCCTTTGAGGTGGGCGGAGTGGCATGGACCTCCCTTACCTTATCGTCGTTCTGCTCGCTGGTAAGCCTCACGCGCCTCCTGGAAAGTGAGGTTGTCGTCGCAGACTACAAGCAAACGACTGCCTGGTTTAGATTCTCAAGAATCTTGGCCAGGCCGTCCAGGTGCAAGCGGAGATGGCGATCTGTCCGCTTTCGAGTCTGGATGGTCGGCGGTTTCTTGCCGCACACGATGTGCATGTTGGCGATCACCACGTGGAACTTGTCATGGCCTGGTTTGGGGGGACCTCTTCCAAAATGTGAAATAACGACATCAATCTCTCGCCGCTAGGAGCCTGTAAACTTTGCTGTAATTCCCCAGAAAAAACAGTTCCGCAGGCTGAGAAGCACCGCGGAACCCCCAGAGAGTCAAGTAGTTGTCGACCTCCAAGAAGCGAATGCCATCACCGAAAGGCTTACTGAAGATGTCTGTCACGTTGATCCCTGCTCGGCAAAAGCCTTCACGGAACGCACCGACCTCGCAGCCACAGACAATTATCAGCATCAGCGGTATCCACTATTCGTGGCGCACAACCTTCGAAGTTAGCGCAGTGAGTGGCCGCCTGCTTACCAGTCATCATGCCCTGCTCGAACCCGAAATAATTGAAGGAGGCGACCGTGAAAGACGCAGGCTGCAGAGCGCCAGGACCAGGCGTCGGTCGACCTTCCTCCGCAGGCTGAGAAGCACCGCGAGGCGGCGATACTTCGGACGAACCTCGCGGAGCAGAGGCTGCGGATGAACGTTCCATATAGCGGTACGGCCAGGGGAACGCCATTGCAATCGAAACTCTAGTGGGTCTCTGCAGTGATTGAATGCAGTGGCACGATTGAATGCAGAGGAATGCAGTGTCACTAGCAAGTCCTGAACCAAAAACAGAGCTGTGGCGGAAGGAGTATGAAGCGTCTGGCTATTCAAAATGTGGCCCGGGAATGGAGTTCTGGGAACTCGAAGACCAGGAAGTGGACTAGAGTTGGCTCCGGGCATCCAAAATGTGGCCCGGGAATGGAGCTCTGGGAAATGGAAGAGCACGAAGTGGCTTACAGTTGGCTCCGGGCATCCAAAATTGGGCCAGGGAAGAGTTCTGGGATGTCGAAGAGCACGAAGTGGCCTACAGTTGCATCCGGCCCCCCAGAATGTGGCCCGGGAATGGCGTTCTGGGATGTCGAAGAGCACGAAGTGGCCTACAGTTGCATCCGGCCCCCCAGAAGGTGGCCTGGGAATGGAGTTCTGGGAAGGCGAAGAGCACGAAGTGTGTGACTGTTGGTGAAAAACGAGCCCGGCTCATGCCGCCCGGAAACGCCCCAACACCTGCCCGGACCCCCCTGTGGAGTGATCTGCTGCTCTCTTTTGAGACCACTAGAAACCTATCAGTCTTCGCTGTTAGTTAATTATCCCGGCAAAGCAACCTAACAGCCATGTGTAGGAGCAGATCTGGAAGCATTCCCCTTAAGATTCGGATGAGAATCCAGTTGTAGAATTCTGCTGTTCTCGCAGTCGTTGTCGCATTCGCGAGGACAGTCGCAGTGGCAACGGCAGTCGCAGTCACAGCCTCAGCCTCAGCCTGCCTCAGCCTCAGCCTCAGCCTGCCTCAGACTCAGCCTGCCTCAGCCTCAGCCTCAGCCTGCTTCAGCCTCAGCCTCAGTCTGCCTTCAGCCTCGGCCTCAGCCTCAGCCTGCCTCAGCCTCAGCCTGCATCAGCCTCAGCCTCAGCCTCAGCCTGCCTCAGCATCAGCCGGCCTCAGCCTCAGCCTCAGCCTGCCTCAGCCTCAGCCTCAGCCTGCTTCAGCCTCAGCCTCAGTCTGCCGTCGGCCTCGGCCTCAGCCTCAGCCTGCCTCAGCCTCAGCCTGCATCAGCCTCAGCCTCAGCACGAAGCGACCCAGCTAGAAGGACAAAGCGCTGAATGTACACCGATGTGTTCGACGACTGCGTAGGTAATGATGTGACGATATACAGACTGAGCCCTTCGTGAATGTCTACATGTTTTTCTGACGCCTACAAACGGCGCTGACGTGTGTGAGAAAATTGTCCGCGCAGCAAAAGCCGGCGAAGCGTGCGGGAGCTCGCAAGCTGAGACAGACTACGTCTGCAGACCGCCAGCTGCAAAAAGTTGCGAGCGGCTCTTGGAAGATGTTTACGGAACGGAGCTACGGTGTCTGAAAACATTTGCATCGAAGGGAAGAGCCTCGGAGCCCTGCAACCTGAGAAACACCGCAGGAACTCGCATACTGAAAAGGAATGCATTGCAAACCGCACGCTGCGAACCCTGCAGGCTGAGAAGCACCGCAGGATGTCGCATGCTGAAAAGCACTTGTACTGCAGAGCGCTAGCATCTATCTCGGGCTCGGACCCCCCCGTCCTGATCCAGAACGTGTCCGGCCACGGCCTGAAAATGCCGTTCCAACTCTCGAGGATCAGCTGGCACTCCGGCTCTGGGACACTCCAGTACGTCTTGAGCACCTTGAGCCAGGCCCCATCTCGGGATCCCCACAGCACGCTGTTCTTGACCGAGACCGTGCCGAACTCATAACAATTGACCTCCGAAGGACCTGCGAGTGCAGGCTGAGAAACACCACGCGATTGCAGGGCACGGCATTGCGTGTCACATGAGTGCAGGCTGAGAAGCACCACATCTCGTTTGCCAGAGATCACTCCCAGGTTATTAGATCCCGCAACACCAGCCACGGCGTAGCTGCCACAGGGGCCGCAGATAGCAACGGTTCGGTCACCCAATTGGCGTTCCGGTGAGTCACAATTCGCGCGTGGCTCCACGAGCCTGTGTAGCGCGATTTGCGGGGCACAAGTGTGCTGTAGGTGTTGTTGCCGTAGCAGAAGACGGCCTCTGGAGCCCAGTGCGGATTCCAGCGGACAGCGTAGACCCTGTGGACGCCATTGCGGATGACGTCGCGCGCAACTTCGATATGTGCCACCCATCGAAGCCAGTCAAATGCTGAGCCATCGGTGATGTCAACAGCACCTGGGGCAGTCTCGCCATGGTGGTAGTGCAACAGCGATTGGAGAGCGGCGCTGGCTTCGTCGCGGCCCACAATCTGGCGCGAGCAGGCTGCCTCTTGCAGGTGCTCCTGTGTGAAGAGCAGTGGGGCAACACCGCCAGTCTCGGCAGGCTGAGCAGCGCCACCGTCAGGCACGGCAGTCTGAGCAGCGCCGCCACGAGGAACATGAGGCTGAGCAGCGCCAGGCTCAGGCACGGCAGGCTGAGCAACGGCGCGTGGTGGACCGACATAGGTGGGCTCATCGGGTCGGCCGTTCTATGGTAATGCAGGCGCATGGCTGAACCGTCTGCACGACGGAACTCGAAGAAGTGCCTGCCGTGGCCATCCGTGTTGGAGTAGTTAGGGTCGCGCTCTGTCTCGATGATGCGAAAGAGAACCTGGGCGATGCCCAGCCCGATTATGCGCTCAGCGAAACCCGGAGCGGCAGACCGAAGCAGTTGCTTCCAGTCGTAGGACGGGTCGTTTGTTACGTCTTTGAACGACAAGTTGTTGACAATGCCCTCGGCGCGCAGCGCGCGCTGCCACTGGCAGGCGGTCTTGCCGCCCATCCCTGGTGTACGGCGGATGTCTTCGAGGTGAGCCTGCTCAAAGACCACGTCGACACCTGGCGGAGGAGTCGGTGCGGGCGGATCCGGCAGAATCTCCCACGGGCCATCGCACGGGGCCGGGGGTGGCGGGGGCGAACTCGAGCAAACATGGTTAAGGATGATGATGATGGTGTTGATAGGAAACCCGGTATCAGCGAGTTGATGTACAATGAGGTGTCCGCAAACGAGACACTGCTGTCAACGCTGTTATAACTAACCACAAACGAGACACTGCTATCAACGCTTGCACAATTAAAAATAAACGCTGGCATTGACACTACTAGCAATACCAAAGTGGAGTTTAAACGAGGCACTGCCATCAACCGATTCAACTTCCAATGAAAGAAGATCACAAATGAGTTCACTCTGAAGTGACCCATGGGTATCAATGCGAGAAGTCTCTGCAAACTATTCACTCATGGCGACCGCCGCGCACACGCGTGTAGGAAATCGTTGATGATGATAGTGATAATGGAGTGGGGGCCAGTAATGCAGATACACTGCTGTGCATTCACTTGCTGCGAAAAGAAACTCTGTATGAATGAGTTGATATATAATGAGTTGTCCACAAACGAGACACTGCTATCAACGCTTGTATAAGTAAAAAGAAACGCTGCTATCGACACTTCCCCCAATACTAAAGTTGTCTTTAAACGAGTCACTGCCATGAACGGCTTCAACTACAGTGTAACGAAAGGAACTGCAGGCTGAGAAGCACCGCAGGCCAACGTGAACCAGTCGTGGTGATGAGGATGAGTGAAATCTGCGATGATGATAGCGATCATGAAGTCGGTTGTAGGAACCCACTTTTGTAGTAACCAACATACACTGGTATGCATTCACTTATGGTGAAAGGAAACTCGGCATCAGTGAGTTGATATAGAATGAGTTGTCCGCAAACGAGACACTGCTATCAACGCTTTTAGAACGAAGCGAACCCATCAGAACACTGTTATCAACGGAAAGAATGCTGTAGAAGGACAAAGCGCTGAATGTACACCGATGTGTTCGACGACTGCGTATGTAATGATGTGACGATATACAGACTGAGCCCTTCGTGAATGTCTACATGTTTTTCTGACGCCTACAAACGGCGCTGACGTGTGTGAGAAAATTGTCCGCGCAGCAAAAGCCGGCGAAGCGTGCGGGAGCTCGCATGCTGAGACAGACTACGTCTGCAGACCGCCAGCTGCAAAAGGTTGCGAGCGGCTCTTGGAAGATGTTTACGGAACGGAGCTACGGTGTCTGAAAACATTGGCATCGAAGCGAAGAGCCTCGGAGCCCTGCAGCCTGAGAAACACCGCAGGAACTCGCATACTGAAAAGGAATGCATTGCAAACCGCACGTTGCGAACCCTGCAGGCTGAGAAGCACCGCAGGATGTCGCATGCTGAAAAGCACTTGTACTGCAGAGCGCAGGCTGCGAAACCTGCAGGCTGAGAAGCACCGCAGGAACTCGCATGCTTTCGAACACTACTGCTCGAGACCGCAGCTGGAGAGCGGCAGACCGCAGGCTGAGAAGCACCGCGGGCAGAGAGACTTGCAAAACTCAGATGTCCTGATCGTCTTGGAGGAAGTCACGCCAGTCCGGCGGCTGCCAAGAATCGATGATGCGCCTGGAGCCACCGCCCGTGCTGCCGCCGATGTCCAGGTAGTCGCCATCGCCCCTGAACAGACGGCCGTGCCCGCACGCCAGAATCGCTTGGTTGCGGATTTGAAGCAGCGCTCCGCTCTCAAACATCTGCAACACGTCCAGCTGCCTGCGCGTGAAGTTCGGCTTTGGCTGGCCAGCCTGGGCAGACAGATGGAGGGAAAGCCGCTCCCCCTCGTTGTAGCGCGCGATGGCCTCGGCCTTCTGGTGGTGCAGCCGGCGCCGCTGTTGCCGCAGAGCTTCCTCGGGAACTGCTGCATCACGGCCCTCGCTGTGATCAGCTTGCAACGCTTGCGTTAGCCAATCAACGTCGAAGCGCCCTGAGAAGGCCAGCACCTCCCAGATCTGTTCGGTACCGGCCACACGTTGCAAATGGCGACGCCACCGCTTACGCTTCTGGTCTTTCACAAACTTGGCGACGCTACCCAGACCTGCACCCTTGGCCTGGCCACCTTTTCCCGCAGGCTGAGAAGCACCGTGAGAACCTTTCTTACCGCCTGGCCCTTTGTTAGGACCCTGCGGAACCGCATGGCCCCCTTGTGGCGCAGACTTGCCTTTCGCTTTTCCCTTTTCGATATCCCGTTCCTGAAGCGCACGCTGCTGCCGCGACTGCTCGTACTGGTCGCGAGCTACTCTGACCAATTCCTGGCGCTCAGGCTCCGTGAGAACGTAGCGCATGTCGTCGATGTTCTTGCTCCGCAGAAAGTCATGTCGAAGCTTCAGGACAGAGAGAATGGCTCGGCCAGTCTCCTCCTGAGACGCAAAGGCCGTGTCATATTCCGAGCCAGGCTGAGGAGCGCCAGCTGGATTAGTGTCCGCTGGCTCCGTGGACTTCCTCTTTTTGAAAAGCAAGAGACTGAGATGATGGAGGACTTTCGGATCGTACTCCTCGTCGTACCTGTCGCCCCAAAGCTGCCTCAGCTCCCTGTGCAAGTCGTCCGCGCGATTCTGAACGACATCCTCGACGTAGTCGGGATCACCCGGTGAAGTCGGTGAAAGCGGAGGAGTAGAACTCGGCGACCGATCCCAATGCACAGAAGACTCGCGGTCCGCCTGTACGCTGACGTCGGCGTCGGAGACGTTTTCGACGACAATCTTCCGCCTCTTGCTCTCCCCAGGCTGAATAGCACCAGGGAGAGTGAGCACAACCGCCACCGCATCGTGTGCGTCGTTGCGCATGCCACGATCCGTAAAAGACGCGCCAACGGCAATGGAGCAGAAACGGGCGACTGCTCCGCAGACCGCGACGTGGTCGCCTTTGAGGTCGGCCGGAGTGGCATGGACCTCCCATACCTTCTCGTCGTTCTGCTGGCGCTGGTAAGCCTCCCGCGCCTCCTGGAAAGTGAGGTTGTCGTCGCCGACTACAAGCAGAACGACTGCCTGGTTTAGATTCTCAAGAATCTTGGCCAGGCCGTCCAGGTGCAAGCGGAGATGGCGAACTGTCCGCTTTCGAGTCTGGATGGTCGGCGGTTTCTTGCCGCACACGATGTGCATGTTGGCGATCACCACGTGGAACTTGTCATGGCCTGGTTTGTTCACCTCAAAATGTGAAATAACAGCATCAATCTCTCGGCCGCTAGGAGGCCTGTAAACTTTGCTGTCTTCGCACAGAGTCAGTTCCGCAGGCTGAGAAGCACCGCGGAACCCCCAGAGAGTCAAGTAGTTGTCGACCTCCGAGAAGCGAATGCCATCACCGAAAGGCTTACTGAGGATCTCTGTCACGTTGATCCCTGCTCGGCGAAAGCCTTCACGGAACGCACCGACCTCGCAGCCACAGACAATATCAGCATCAGCGGTCTCCACTATCGTGGCGCACAACCTTCCGAAGTTAGCGCAGTGAGTGGCCGCCTGCTTACCAGTCATCATGCCCTGCTCGAACCCGAAATTGAACGAGGCGACCGTGAAAGACGCAGGCTGCACAGCGCCAGAACCAGGCGTCTGTCCACCTTCCTCCGCAGGCTGAGAAGCACCGCGAGGCGGCGCAGGCTGAGAAGCACCGCGAGGCGGCGACACTTCGGACGAGCCTCGCGGAGCAGAGGCTGCGGATGAACGTTGGACATGGGGGTACGGCCAGGGGAACGCCATTGCAATCAAAACTCAGTGGACTGCAGTGAATGAATGTAGTGGCCAATTGAATGCAGAGGACTGCAGTGTCACTAGCAAGTCCTGAACCAAACACAGCTGTGGCGGAAGGAATATGAAGCGTCTGGCTATTCAAAATGTGGCCCGGGAATGGAGTTCTGGGAACTCGAAGACCAGGAAGTGGACTAGAGTTGGCTCTGGGCATCCAAAATGTGGCCCGGGAATGGAGTTCTGGGAACTGGAAGAGCACGAAGTGGCTTACAGTTGGCTCCGGGCATCCAAAATGTGGCCCGGGAATGGAGTTCTGGGAAATGGAAGAGCACGAAGTGGCCTACAGTTGGCTCCGGCCCCCCAGAATGTGGCCCGGGAATGGAGTTCTGGGAAATAGAAGAGCACGAAGTGGCCTACAGTTGCATCCGGCCCCCCAGAATGTGGCCTGGGAATGGAGTTCTGGGAAGGCGAAGAGCACGAAGTGTGTGACTGTTGGTGAAAAACGAGCCCGGCTCACTGCCGCCCGGCAACTCCCAACACCTGCCCGGACCCCCCTGTGGAGTGATCTGCTGCTCTCTTTTGATCCCACTAGAAACCTATCAGTCTTCGCTGTTAGGTAAAAATCCAAGTCTTCCGCCCCATGAAGCCCTCAGGAGGCCCCAAGGAGGCGCTAAGAGGCCCCGAAGACGCTCCAAGAAGCCCCACAACGGCACCCAAGAGGCTTCAACACTGCCTCCAAGAGGCCCCCGAGAGGCCTTCGGCGACATCCCCACGAACATCCCAGAGGCCTGTGGCCCACAACCCAGGCAAGGCGGCGGGATGGGCCGAAGGCCATCAGATAGAGGAGCTGAGAGTCGAGGATTCGCCACGTGGCTTGGGAGGGTGCGTCGAGGACTTGCCGCAGTCCGGCTCGTTTCCGCCCCTTGCCGCTTGGGTGGCATCGTCGAGGAGTCGCCACGTTTGCCAGCCCGTTGCAGCTTGGGTGAGTGCGTCGGGGAGTCGCCACATTCCGTCCCGTTGCCGCCTGGTGCCACCCGTCGCCACCATGTATAGCTCACACCGCAAAGTTCCCCACGGCGCTCACCCTCAGGCATTCTGACTTCCCCAGTCAGTGCTTGCACTGAAGGGCTCGTACCTCTTCCCCGAGCAGTGCTTTCACTTGCGGGCCTCCACTTGTCTCAGACGCAGACATTGGACGGGTCCGTCGAGGTCTCGCCGCGTCGACGCCTTTTTGCCGCCTCGTTGCCGCCCACCGGGGGGGGGGTCCGTCGGGGCGTCGCCGCGTCGCCGCCCGCTGCCGCCCACCTAAGGGGTCCGCCGAGGCCTCGCCGGATCGCCGCCCGGTGCCGCTCATAGCTCGGGACGGCCCGCCGAGGCTGCGCCGCGCCGCCGCCCGCTGGCCGCCTCGCTGGCGCCCGCTTGGGGGGGGGGGGGGGGTCGGCGGAGGCCGCGCCGCGTGGCCTCGCCGCTGGCGCCCCGCCGCCTCCCACCCCGGGGGGGGCGGGGGCCCGTCGAGGCCTCGCCGCGGCCGCCGGCTGCCGCCTCGCCTGCAGGGGCCCTGGGGCACGCGGCTAGAAATGAAATGCACACAGATCGCAAGGGCTTCCCCACAGTTCCCCATATAATTCTGGGCTTTCGTCTTCCCCCCCAACGCCCCTACTTTCCCATACTTTCTCGGGAATCGACGAACTCATTGTGTCTGTGTGCTTTTTCCCCTCCTGATCGTTGCCGTCCCCCCGCGCTTGGGGGTCCGTCGAGGTCGTGCCGCGCAGCTCAGATCACGCAGATTGCTTCCCATGCCTTCACGTTCACAACGCGATAACTCACTGCTTGGAGCTCGCGCTGGCTGTAATGTGTTCTTCTTGCTTGTGTTTTTTTTTGTTCCAAGGGAGGAGGAGGAGGAGGAGGGGAGGGGAGGGCGAGGGAGGAGAGGAGGAGGACGGGAGGAGGGGAGGGTGGCGAGGCGGCAAGAGAGAACGGATCAGGGGATGGGGCGGGAGAGGGGAGGACGCAGAGCTTGCCACAGCCGCAGACACCTTACCCTCAATACGTTTCGTCCTTTCCCGACCCACGTACTCCGTCGCACCAGGGGTTGACAAAAAGGGAGAAACATGGGGGAGAAGAGAACTGGAAAAGGGAGAGAGGGAGAGAGAGAGAGAGAGAGAGAGAGACAGAGAGAGAGAGCGAAAGAAAGAGACAGAGAGAGAGCGAGAGACAGAGACAGAGACAGAGAGAATGCCTCATCCACTTCCCTCCTCCCCTCCTCTCCGTCGCGGCCTCCGCCTCCCCCTCCTCTTCCTCGACGGCGGCAACGACGACGACGGCAGCTGCGTCGGCGGCT
>CAUYUJ010014544.1:12500-25000 GCA_963575745.1 Prorocentrum cordatum
GGCTGCGCGGGAGCATGTTGGGCCGTTCCTTACGTTCTGGGGGCTCCTTGGGGTCGTCTTGGGCTGTCCTTGGGCGTCTCGGGGGCCCCCCGGGAAGCCGGGAGGCGCGGTACCGGCCAGATGTCAGGGCCCGTCCTGGGCCCGCCTTGAGCTTGTCTTGGGAGGCTTCTGGGCGGTCTTGGGGCGGTCTTGGGAGTCTCCTCACTCGTCTCTGAGCGTTGGAAGCATGACACATCTAAAACATCGAAAACTTCGGAAATAAACGAAACTCAATGATTTGTGTTGCTCTCCCAGCTCTCTCGGGACGTCTCTCGGAGTTCTCTTGCAGTGTCTTGGAGGCGTCTGGAGGCCTCCTGGGAGCCTGGAGAGCCGTCCACAGACTGTTTTGGACTGCTTGAGAGCATCTCCAGCTGTTCTTTTGCATTCTGAGGGGTTCTTGGGGCTGCCGTGGGGCGCGCTGGAGCGTTTTGGGAGCTCCCCGGCAGTCCTGAGGGTCTCTTGGGTGGTCTTGGGGCGGTCTTGGGAGCCTCTTCGGAGCTCTTGGACCGTTGGAAGCTCGAAAACGCGAGAAGCCAAAACATAGAAAAAACAATGAAAATCAACGATGTGGCCCTCTTCGGGCCGTCCTGGGACGCCTCTCGGACCTCTCTTGGGGTCTCTTGGAGACCACCTGGGAGCCTCGAGAGCCGGCGGAAGGCTGACTTGGGCTGCTTGGGAGCGACTTGTGCCATCCTTTCGCATTCTGGGGGCTCGTGGCAAGCGTCATGGCCCTCCTGGAGCGCTGTGGAGGCTCCCCAGAAAGGCCGGGGGAGCGGTACCGGGAGCGTCCCCGAGATGTCACGGGGAGGCGTGGGACCCGGGGCCGGGGAGGGGGGCTTTTTTCTTCATGATACATATGTATACACCTGTATATATGTAGATATACACATACATGCACATATGTATATACACATATAGACATACATATGTATATGTGTGTGTGGTCGCAACCCCTTGTGAGCATACCTGTCTCTGCTTCTCTGCTTCTTCCTCGTATTCCTCTCTCGTCTGTCTCCTCCCCCACTGCTCGTCCTACTCCTCGAGAGCAGGGGGGTGGTGGAGTACATCTCGTTTCGAAGAGTGGTTTCATCTAGTTCTTGTCGTGGAGTTTTCGAACATTATTCCTCTTGTTCCTTCTCCTCCTTCGCCTCCTCCCCCTCTTCCTATTTCTATATATTGTCCTACTCCTCCTCTTCATCCTGCTCTCTCCTCCTCCTCCTCCTCCTCTTTTTCTTCTTCTTCTTACCCTTTTTCTTCTTATTATCCTTCTGCGTATTCTTAATAGTCTGCTTCTTGTTGTTATTATCCTTATGAGTATTCTTACTATCCTGCTTATTATCATTATTCTTCCTCCTCCTCCTCCTCCTCTTCCTCCTTCTCCTCCTCCTCCTCCTCGTCCTCCTCCTCTTCCTCCTTCCCCCAGAATCGAGCTGTTTTCTTGTCCTGCCCCCCTCCCCAAAAAAACAAAACGGTTCGTTGCCTCCCGTTTTTATTGGGTTTTTTTTTTGGGGGGGGGGCAGGAGAAGAAACAACTCGATTCTAGTAGAAGGAGGAGGAGGAGCAGGAGAAAGAAGGAGGAGGAGGAGGCAGAGGAGGAGAGGGAGGCCCCGGATTTGTTTTCCTTCGTCCCCCCCCCCCCAAAAAAAAAAAAACACGCGAAGTCGTTGTGTTTTTCTGTAGGGGGTGGGGGGGCGGCGGCGAAAAAAACAAAAATCCGACGTGGCCTCATTGGCCCTCACCTCTGGAAGGATTCCGATTGAAAGCCAAAACAGTAAGGGTTCATAGTGAAATCCTCCACAGGAGCATTCCTATCGAAACCATCGAAAGAAGGATTGCTATTGAAATCCTCCACATGTTAGTTCCTATTGGAACCACCTGCAGAAGGATTGCTATTGAGATGCTTCGAAAGAACGCCCCCGGTGGCATTGCATTGGCATTGGTTTGGCAATGGTTTGGCATTGCTCTGGAATTGTGCTTTGCCGTGCGTTGGCATTGCGCTGGCATTTCGCAAGCATTGCGTTGGCGAATCCTGATGGAACCCTCCACAGAAGCACTCCCATTGAAACCCCCTACAAGAAAGACTCCTATTGAAACCCTCCACAAAAATGGTTCAGATTGAAATCCTCCGCAGAAGGATTCCGTGCGAAGCCCTCCACTGAAGGACTCCGATTGGAACCTACCACAAAGGATCTCCCCAATTGGCATCGCATTGGCACAGGAGCGGGATCGCCATGGCATTGGTTTTGCGTTGTGATGGCACTGCGTTGGCATTGCGCTGGCGAGCCTCAGTCGGACGCTCCACAAGAAAATTCTTATTTATCCACCCCGACAAGAAGGATGCCTAGTGACCCCCCACACACACAAGAAGGATTCACATTGAAGACCTCCATAGAAGGAATACATTTGAAACCCTTCACATTGGGATTCCTAATGAAATCCTCCGAACATGGGTTCGCAATGTCATCGGCCCAAAAGGATTCTCATTGAAATACACCTGGGGAGGATGCCCCCTATTGGCATTGGTTTAACATTGTGTTGGCATTGCGTTGGAACTGCGCTGGCAGTGCGCTGGCGAGTCCTAACGCCTCCCTTCGCAGAAGGATTCCTGCTTAACCAACCCGCAAAAAAAAGGATCCCCTTTGACATCTACCACAAAGGATTGCCCCCAACGACGTTGCATTGGCATCGGCTTTGGGATCGCACTGGCATTGCGCTGGCATCGCGTTGGCACTGCTTTGGCATTGCGCTGGCGAGCTCCAATGCCTCCCGTCGCAGCAGGACTCCTATTTTACACCCCAGGGGGGTTCTTATTGGAATCTACCACAAAGGATTGCCCCCATCGGCATGGCATTGGCACTGGATTGGGGTCGCTTTGGCATTGGGTTGGCATTGCCTTAGCACTGCTTTGGCACTGCGCTGGCGAATCCTAATGCCTGCCTTTGCAAAAGATTCTGGTTGAACCCCCCCGCAAAAATTCGCCGGCCCAACGGGCCAGAGGCGTGCTAAGATCTCTGGTAACTGGTAAACAGTATTTCTAGTTCGCGCGCGCGGGGCGGCCCCTGGGGGTCCCTGGATCAAAAGTACCCCGGGCGGAGCCCGGGACACTCCCCCAGATCCTCCAGGATCGCCCCAAGAGGGCCCCAAGAGGCCCCCAACACAATCCAAGAGAGGTCCGAGACGCCCGAAGATCGCTCCACGGCGCCCAAGATGGCCTCCAGACGGCCCAAGACGTCTCCAAGATGACCCAACAAGCCTCCAAGATGCCCCAAGAGACCTCCAGGAGCACTCCCAAGAGGGCCCCAAGAGGCAAACATCAATGCTTTTTCCTAGGTTTTGGACAGATTTGGGCGTTTCAACCTTTTCGGTTCCCCGACGCCCCTAAACCGCTCAAGAGGCCTCCAAGATCGCCCCAAGAGGGCCCAAGAGGCCCTCAAAACGGCCCCAAGACGGCCCAAGACGGCTCCAAGACGGCCCCAGAGGCCTCCAAGACGGCCCAAGAGGGCCCCAAGAACGCCCCCAACACGATCCAAGAGAGGTCCGAGACGCCCGAAGATCGCTCCACGACGCCCAAGATGGCCTCCGGACGGCCCAAGACGTCTCCAAGATGGCCCAAGAAGCCTCCAAGATGCCCCAAGAGGCCTCCAAGAGAACTCCCAAGAGGGCCCCAAGAGGCAAAAACCTGTGCTTTTCTTTTGGTGTTGGACAGATTTGGGCGTTTTAACCTTTTCGGTTCCCCGACGCCCCTAAACCGCTCAAGAGGCCTCCAAGATCGCCCCAAGAGGGCCCAAGAGGCCCCCAAGAGGGCCCCAAGACAGCCCAAGACGGCTCCAAGACGGCCCGAGAGGCCTCCAGGACGGCCCAAGAGGGCCCCAAGAACGCCCCCAACACTACACTACAGCTCCCGACGCCGCAGCTCCACACTGCAAACGACCACTCGGACAGGCGACCACGGTGCGACGTTATGGGCCGGCGGAATGAGCGAAGCGATGAAATAATCCCCTTTGAATCTGACATTGCATTGGCATCGGCTTTGGGATCGCACTGGCATTGCGCTGGCATCGCGTTGGCACTGCTTTTGGCATCGCGCTAGCATTGCGCTGGCGAGTTCCAATTCCTCCCGTCGCAGAAGGATTACGAGTGAAACCTCCAGGATGAATCTTATTGACCCCTAACACAACAGATTGCCCCCATTGGCATAGCATTGGCATTGGATTGGGGCCGCCTTGGCATTGATTTGGCATTGCGTTGGCAGAGCTTCAGCATTGCGCTGGCGAGTCCAAATGCCTTCCTTCGCAGAGAGATTCAATTTGAAACCCTCCGCACAAAGGATTCCTTCTGAAATCTACCACAAAGGATCGTCCCCAACGACATTGCAGAGGCATCGGATTTGAGATCGCAATGGCATTGCGCTGACATTGCGCCAGCATTGCTTTGACACTGCTTTGGCATTGCTTTGGCACTGCTATGGCATTGCGCTGCCGAGTTCCAATGCCTCCCTTCGCAGAAGGGTTCCTATTGCCACCCCCAGGGGGATTCTCATTGGAATCTACCACAAAGGATTGCCCCCATCGGCATGGCATTGGCATTGGATTGGGGTCGCCTTGGCATTGGTTTGGCATTGCGTTGGCACTGCTTTGGCATTGCGCTGGCGAGTCCTAATGCCTTTCTTCGCAGAAATATTCCGGTTGAAACTTTCCGGGGACTCTTCTTGGAGCCGTGTTGGGACTCTCTTGGGCCGTCTTCGAGGCCTCTTAAGCGGTCCCGGGGCGCTCTTGGGCCGTCTTGGGGCCGTCTTGGTGGCCTCTTGGGCCGTCTTGGGGCGATCTTGGGTGCCTCTTGGCCGTCTTGGAGCGCCAGGGAGCCCAAAAGGAGAGAAAGCCAAAAACATCGAAAAACACAATGGAAAATCAACGATTCGAGCCTCTTGGGGCCCTCTTGGAGAGCCTCTTGGAGGCCTCTTGGGGCGTCTTGGAGGCCCCTTGGGCCGTCTTGGGACCATCTTGGGCGTCTTGGAGCGATCTGGGACCGCCTCGGGGCCCTCTTGGACCATCCTGGGGGCCTCCTGGGGCCGTCTTGGAGGCCTCTTGGGTCGTCTGGAGGCTCCTTGGAGGCTCCTTGGAGGCCCCGGGGAGGGGGTATTAAAAAGCGTTCCCCGATGGTTGCGGAGTGGGCGGCCCCGCCGGGGGGGGGGGGCCTATTTGTTTTATTATATATGATCACGGGCTCCGGGCCCACGCCCCCCCCCCCCCAGATGGGATGGGTCCCAGGGTCCTCGGGCCCCCCCCCAGATCGGATGGGGGGGGGAGGAGGAGGAGGAGGAGGGGGAGGAGGAGGAGGAGGGAGGAGGAGGGGAGGAGAGGAGGAGGAGGAGAGGAGGAGGAGGAGGGAGGAGGGGGAGGGGGGGAGGAGAGGAGGAGGAAGGAGGAGGAGGAAGAGGAGGAGGAGGAGGAGGAGGAGGTGGAGAGGACGACGACGACGACGACGGCGGCGGCGGCGGCGACGACGACGACGACGGCGATGACGCCTGCGGCGGCGGCGATTCCGGCGGCGGCGGCGGCGACGGCGACGACGATGACGTCGACGACGACGACGACGACGGCGACGACGACGACGACTATGACGACGGCGGCGACGACGACGACGACGACGACGACGACGACCTCTGCGCTGGGAGGTTGCAGCCCTCCTGCGCCCCCTGAACCACCACAGCACCACACCACACCCACAGGGGGTCGCCGAAGGCTCGCTGCTAACTGCTGCTGCTCCTCCTCCTCCTCCTCCTCCTCCTCTTCCTCCTCCTTCTCCTCCTCCTCCTCCTCCTCCTCCTCCTCCTCCTCCTCCTCCTCCTCCTCCTCCTCCTCCTCCTCCTCCTCCTCCTCCTCCTCCTCCTCCCCCCATCCACTCCTCCTCTGCTCCCCTCCACTCCCCTGCTCCTCTCCCTTCCTCCCCTATCCGCATGCCCTGTTGCCTCCTCCCGTTTTCGTTGTGCAGCGTTGCCAAGAAGAGGAGGGCAAACCAAGGACACACAAAAACACAACGGTTGCGCGCACCGGCACGCCACGAACGCTACGTGACAACGGAGGGCCGCATGTCTAAGGACGAAACAGAGCCAACAAAAACAAAACAAAACAATTGCGTTAGCTTCCCCGAATTAGGCACACTCAAAATAAGGCAGTTTTCGTCGTGCCGAAGACGCAATCTGTTCCGCCAGCGGGTGTTACCCGCCAGCGCACGCCAGATTGAGCGCGCACTTGGCTTCATCGGAAGAGGCCAACCTCCCACACTACGGTTGCTAGGCATTACGATGGGGCACCTCTCCTCCGTCAAGTGTAACAGTTTTACGTCATGCTTGGGACGAGTGCAGCAGATTTACGTCATGCCTGGGACGGCGATGCATATGCCGATGCCGATGCCGATGCCGATGCCGATGCTCCTCCTCCTCCTCCTCCTCCTCCTCCTCCTCCTCCTCCTCCTCCTCCTCCGACGCCGACGCCGACGACGACGACGACGACGACGACGACGACGACGACGACGGCGGCGCCGGCGACTCTTGGCTGAGGCGGACCCGTAACTTCCGCACGCCCACAGTGGGGACCCCACACCACTCCTACAGGGGGGGGGCCCCGCGCCACGCCCACGCCCACAAGGGGGGGGGGTCATCGCCTGGGGGGGGGAGGGGGTGCCCGATGCCATTAGCATTGGGGGGGGTCCCAACCCTCGACCATATATATATATATATATATATATATATACATATATATATATATATATATATATATATATATTCCTATCTTTATTATCTCACATCAGGAGATCCCCGGGGATGGGCGGCACCCCCCCCCCAATAGAATCTGGCGGCCCCAGGGGCCCGCGGGGCTCTCTCTGGCCAGTCCCCGGAGGCCCCAGGTGTCCCTTGGGCGTTCTCTGGCCCGCCAGTTGGGCTTCCCAAGACGGTCCAAAGGGCCCGAAATCGCCTAATAATCTGCCCAGGACGCCTATGATGACTTACGTGACGACGGCCCAAAAGGCCCCCAATACCGCCCAAGAGGCCTCCGAGAGGCCTCCGAAGAGGGCCCACGAGACCCAAAACGTTGATGTGCTTCGACACGCCTGGACGCGACCAGGTGCTCCGCGGACTGCAGGCATGGGGCAGTGTAACTATTTTCTCTTTGCAGCAAGACAGGGGGGCACGACAACGCAAGCCACGCGCGCGCAGGCCGATGAAACAGCGGCCGCGCGCGCAGACGGACAGGGAAGGAAGCGCGCGGGCAAGCAGCCGTCCAGACCGCTTCGCTGGCATGAGGTCTGTTGCGTGTAGATTTGCAGATCCGAGCACACAGTAAAGACGCCGAGAGAAAGGCCACGTCGGGCTGAGGGGGGGGGGGGGGGCCCGGCTTCGGGCCGCCCCTTCGATCCAGGCTGGCGAGCCCCTGCCCCCCCCTCCCTCCGCGCATGCCACTTCCGTCGTCGCCACAACCACGTCATCATCATCGTGGTCACCGCCATGGCAAACACCCTGTCCACAGGCGCTGCCTCTGACCTTCCCAACCCCTTGTGTCCCACCCGCCAAGGAGGATTCCGACCCCTCCGTCTTCCCCAATAGGGCCCCCGAATCCTGAAACTGCCCCGAATGCCCCGCATTTACCACACCTGTCATGAACGGAATCATCATCACTAACATAGCACCCACCCCCTGCGAGCCTCCCTTCTCCACAACTCGCCCCCCCATCACCTTCCCATGCCCTGAACCCCACGCATCCGTCAGGCTTTCCCGTCCCCTGTGCATCCCACTTCCGTCGTCGCCACAACCATGTCATCATCGTCGTAGTCCTATGTGCGCCTCCTACACTCCGTCATCATCTCAGTTGTCATCATCTGTTGCCGCAGGCTCAAGCTGCATCGCGACTGCCCATGCCATGCCACCGAAACGCACAGGTTTGGCTTGCGCCCAATGCCACCACCTCCTGCCGCTTTCTGATGTCTCCTCGACGCAGCTGCATGCGTCATCTGAGACAGCCAGATGCAAGGAATGCTGTTCCACAGACAATGCCGCTGTGCCTCTCAAACCCTGCGCCAACTGCGGCGTCCAGCTTCCCGTATTTGACCGCGCGCCCCGCCTGAAAGATGTCCGGACCTGAAGTGGCCCAGCCATTCTCGCTTGAGACGTCCTCGCAATTCTGCGCCCAGAGATGCCCCGCGAAAGATGCCCCGGCCAGTTCCGCCTGTAAGCTCCTGCCAACTCTGGGCTCAAAATGCCGCTAACTTGAGGCGGCCTGGCCAGTCTCACTTGATCACTCCTGCCAGCTGCGGCTCAGAGATGGCGCGCGCAGACGCCCAAGCAACTCCGAGACACCCAAGCAACTGCCGAGACACCCCAGCAACTTCCAAGCCAGATTCGCCTGAGACACCCAAGCAACTTCCGAGGTAAGAGATGCCCCCGCCGAAAGTAATTCCAGCCAGTCTCGCCTAAGAAGTCCCCCCCTGTTTGAGCTCAGGCGCGCCGCGCGCGAGGAGGTCCGTCCAGTTTCGCTTCAGATATAATCGCAATTTGGGCCTGAGAGAGATCTGAACTTCAATGTCCAGCCATTCTCGCCTCAGATGACGAACGAGAGATGCCCTGGCCAGTTTCACATATCCCCATGACCTGGGCGCCCTTCCCCGCTCGTGCTACGCCGCGTGTCAATGCTGCATTGATCGATCAGCATCTGGCTCAGGCGTCCGCTGCGTCCTGGGCGCGCCCGGCGTCGCCGCCCCACCCGTTGAACAGCCGTCGGCCGAGCCTCCTCGCACGATGGCTCCCAAGACGTCCAACGCGACGCACGACTACGCCCCGACCCCAGCAGCGTCGCCCGCTGCAGGCGCGCAAGCGCCAGGTAACCGCGAGTATGCGCCCCTCTACACTGAGCGCGTCCACATGGAGCTCTTGGACATCAACAAACACAAGTCCAACGGCATCCGCGTCACCATCGCAGACGGCGCGAGCCTCCGTTTCCGGGCCGAGCGCAAGACACATGGACTCACCACGCTGTGGAAAAACGCCATCGCCGTCCACGACCTCTCACCAGCACCTCTTGGAGTTCAGACCGCCCGGCGCGGTTTCGCACGAGCGTTCAGCCAGGGGGGCCCCGATCCGAGCTGGGCGCGCGCGCACGCGGCTTTCGGAGTGAACCCGCGCGCCGCCGCCGCCGCCCACAAGCACGCCCTCCAGTTCACCGCGGACTCTCACGCACAGCTACTTCGAGGCCGACTTTGAGGTCCCTGCGAATGAGAAACACTAGAGCTTCAAGATCACTTCAGCCAAAACCAACAACCGCCTCAGCCTCACCAGGCAGTTCAAGATGATGGACGGCACCGACAAGACAGTCAAGGAGCTCCACAACTTCTGTTTCTTGGTTGCGAGTAGCGTCCCGGACAAGTTGCTCACCCCGCTGCGCAACCTTCAAAAAAAGTACCCTCAGTTCATCACGTGGGCCTCGTGCGTGCCGAACACGCCCGCGCAGGACGCCGCGCCGTCAGCGCCCCCTTCGCCCACGGCAGAGCCCAGCGGGCCCCGCGACCGCCCTGCAGCGGCGACGCCGACAGCCCCGGTGACCAAGAAGCCAGCGAAGATGTCCAACAAGTAAGGTGCCCTGCAGGGTCCGCCCACCGAGCCATGCAGATTTGCACACCAGGCGCGCGAACGCTTCATCTCGGGAAATCCGGGACGCTGAGCTACACGCCGATTTTTTTCAAGCAGGCTCGGGGGCGTTCGTCGCCGCTCCGATTTTGCAGAGCACCGCGTCCGGATCGCCCCTACACTCAGCGAGGAATAGCATCATCACCAAACTGTGCGGCGTCGCCGCCCGTGACCTTCCCAACCCAAATCTGCAGAGGTATGAGGCCACCGTCGTTGCCAGCACCCTTTTCGTTGTATTCGCCTCATCCGAAGCCTCCCTCTCCCTTCCCCTGCCCTCGGCGTTGCATCCCCGCCTCATCTTATCGCCGATGACCGTCGCGAGCATCGCCCCTTGCCAACCCGGCGCGCGCGCACGGCGCGCGCGCACTCCATGGGCCGACGCCCATGCGCCCGTGACCTTCCCATCCCCGTCCCTGCCCATCGCCGACGCTTCAGCCCGCATAGTCGCACTTCACTCGCACACTGCACGCCAGCGCATCGTGCCAAGACCTCCAAGCGAAGCGCAGCGAGCTTCAAGTCTTGTATATATATATACACACACATAGATTCCTCGCCCTATATTTTCACAAGCCTGGGCGGGGGGAAAACCCCTCCGCCCCCCCTTCAAAACCGGACTCCCAGGATCTGGGGCTTTGGGACCCTTCGGGCGGGCCTCGAAGCGGCCCCCCAGGCCTCGCAGGGCGTTTTGCTAAGCCTCCCCAGCACACCTAAGGCGATCAGGGGGGTCATCGGAGACGTCCCAGAGACCCCCAAGACAGCACAAGAGCGCTCCAAGAATGACCGACGTGACCTCAAGATGGCCCAAGAGGCCCCCAGAACGCCCCAAAGAGGCCTCCAAGAGCAATCGTAAGAAGGCCCCAAGAATCCAAACATCATTGATTTTCTGTTGGTTTTTGGTGGATTTGGGGGTTCTCCTCATTTCGGCTTCCCGACGCTCTGAGACGGCGGTCTTCTGGGCGTCCGAACCCGCCTGGGAGGCTCCAATATCGCCCCACAACCATCCGAAAACGCTTCCAGGCAGTCCAAGAGAGCCCCAAAACGGCACAACACGGGTCCAAGATGGCCCTCAGAGAGCCCCATGGCGGCCCAAGATGGCCCCAAAACACCCTCCGAAGCATTCCAAATCGTGGCCCGGTCGTTCAGGGAGACCGCGGTTGGAGGCAGGGGGGCCCGAGGAAGCCCCCAGAGGCCCCCAGAATACGCCCAGGAGGCCTCCAGAAGGCTTTAAGAAAGCCTGCAACAACTTTTGTGAGGCCCCCAGAGGCTCTCCAAGGAGGAGCCTCCGCAAAAAAGAGCTGAGGAGGATGGGGAGAATGCGCAGGGTATGGCGAAAATGAATAAAAGAAGCATGGAGGAAGGAGAACGAAAAACATTATTATAGCGGCGATGCCGGAAAAGGCAGCAAGGAGTTATCGCTAAATTGTCGGCTTGACCTTCCTGCTGTTCCGCCTGCATACCAGACTTCGAGGACCAAGGTGCGTGGCGCGAAGCGCCACTGCAGTCTTGTGCATATATATATATATAGAGAGAGAGAGAGAGAGAGAGAGAGAGAGAGAGGGAGAGAGAGAGAGAGAGACATTCCTCTTCCTATATTATTGCAAGCCCGGGCGGGGGGAAAACCCCTCGCCCCCCCCCAAAAAAGCGGACTCCCAGGATCTGGGGCGTTGGGACCTTCCGGACGGGCCTCGAAGCGGCCCCCGGTCCTCGCAGGGCGTTTTGCCAAGCCTTCCCAGCACACCTAAGGCGATCAGGGGGGTCATCGGAGACGTCGCAGAGACCCCCAAGACAGCACAAGAGCGCTCCCAGAGTTACCGACGTGACCTCAAGATGGCCCAAGAGGCCTCCAGGACGACCCAAAGAGGCCTCCAAGGGCAATCCTAAGAAGGCCCAAGAAAGGCACAAATCATTGATTTTCTGTTGATTTTTGGTGACTTTGGGGGTTTTCCTCTTTTCGGCTTCCCGACGCTCCAAGACGACGGTCTTCTGGGCGTCCGAAGCCGCCTGGGAGGCTCCAAAATCGGCCCACAACCATCCGAAAGGGCTTCCAGGCAGTCCAAGAGAGCCCCAAAACGGCACAACACGGGTCCAAGATGGCCCTCAGAGAGCCCCATGGCGGCCCAAGACGGCCCCAAGACACCCTCCGAAGCATTCCAAATCGTGACCTGGTCGTTCAGGGAGACCGCGGTTGGAGGCAGGGGGGCCCGAGGAAGCCCCCAGAGGCCCCCAGAATACGCCCAGGAGGCCTCCAGAAGGCTTGAAGAAAGCCTGAAACAACATTTGCGAGGCCCCCAGAGGCTCTCCAAGGAGGAGACTCCGCAAAAAAAGCTGAGGAGGATGGGGAGAACGCGCGAGAATGAATAAAAAGAAGCATGGAGGAAGGAGAACGAAAAACATTATTATAGCGGCGATGCCGGAAAAGGCAGCAAGGAGTTTTCGCTAAATTGTCGGCTTGACCTTCCTGCGATTCCGCCTGCATACCAAACTTCGAGGACCAAGGTGCATGGCGCGAAGCGGCGAAGCGCCACTGCAGTCTTGTGTATATATATATATATACACACAAGACTGCAGTGGCGCTTCGCGCCACGCACCTTGGTCCTTGAAGTTTGGTATTCAGGCGGAACAGCAGGAAGGTCAAGCCGACAATTTAGCGATAACTCCTTGCTGCCTTTTCCGACATCGCCGCTATGATAATGTTATTCGTTCTCCTTCCTCCATGCTTCTTTTTATTCATGTTCGCCATACCCTGCGCATTCTCCCCATCCTTCTCAGCTCTTTTTTGCGGAGG
>CAUYUJ010014544.1:30000-55000 GCA_963575745.1 Prorocentrum cordatum
ACGGCTGCGGCCGTGCTCCGGGCCGCCGCCCCCCCCCCCCCGGGGCGCGGGCCGAGGCACGGCAGCATGACGGCGAGGTCCTGCCCGTTCAGCGCCTCCGGGCCCAGCTGCACTGCGGGCGGCGCGCTCCGCGGCCGCCCCGCCGCCGCCTCGCGCTCCCCTGCGGCCCTTCCCCCCATGCAAGAGCCTCCTGATCCCCCTGCTTCTCCTCTCGATCTTCTCCTCCTCCCTCCTCCTCCTCCTCCCTCCTCCTCCTTTTTCGAAACTGTGCCCTCGCCTGAATGGCAGGCCTTTCGGAAGCTGGTCTTTCAAGGGGGCGCTTCCTGTAGTGAAGCTGAAGGCTTGTCTGGACTTGGGGGAGAGACTCGGGACAGGAGGTGTATTGCAGCTTCGCCGATGCATGTTGGGCTTCCTCCTGGTCCTCCTCCTCCTCCTCCTCTCCCCTCCTCCTCCTCCTCCTCACCCTCCTCCTCCTCCTCTCTCCTCCTCCTCCTCCTCCTCCTCTCCCCATCACCATCACCATCACCATCACCATCACATCATCATCATCATCATCATCATCATCATCATCATCATCATCATCAGCATCATCATCATCATCATCATCATCATCATCATCATCATCATCATCATCATCAGCATCATCATCATCATCATCATCATCATCATCATCAGCATCATCATCATCATCATCATCATCATCATCATCATCATCATCGCATCATCATCGTCATCATCATCAACAGCGGCAGCAGCAACTCGTCATCACCATCATCACCATCATCATCATCATCATCATCATCATCATCATCATCATCATCATCATCATCATCATCATCATCATCATCATCATCATCATCATCATCATCATCATCATCATCATCATCTCTGCATCATCATCATCATCACCATCACCATCATCACCACCACCACCACCATCATTACCATCATCATCATCATCATAATCATCATCATCATCATCATCATCATCATCATCATCATCATCATCATCATCATCATCATCATCATTCATCACTCATCACTCATCATCATCAGCATCAGCATCAGCATCAGCATCAGCATCAGCATCATCATCATCATCATCAGCATCATCATCATCATCATCATCTCCCTCCTTCCTCATCCCCCTCCTTCCTCCTTATCCTTCTTAGCAGTATGATCATGCATTATTTGTCTTACTCTTCCCTCCTCCCTCCTGCCTCCTTCCTCATCCTTCTCTCAGGCGGCGCTGCGGCTCTTGACGTTACCTTCCGCCGAATCGGTCCGATCATCCATAGCCTTCTTCTCCACCTTCTCCGCCTTCTCCTCTTTTTCCCCCCGTCGCTTCCATCCTCCTCCTCCTCCTCCTCCTCCTCCTCCTCCTCCTCCTGCTCCTCCTCCTCCTCCTCCACCTCCACCTCCTCCTCCTCCTCCTCCTCCTCCTCCTCCTCTTCCTCTCCTCCCTCCTCCTCGTGCTCCTCCTCTTCCTCCTCCTCCTCCTCCTCCTCCTCCTCCTCCTCCTCCTCCTCCTCCTCCTCCCCTCGATCCTCCCGCTAACCAACCCGCGCTCGCCCCCTTCCCGCGCGGGGCGGCGGAGGTCTCGGCGGGGTCGCCGCGGTGCCTGTCTCTGCCAGCCTGCCGGCCAGCTCCCCGTCCAGCAGCGCGGCCTTCGGGTGACGAGTTCCAGACATATCTCGGCGACAAGCCCTCGTGGGGGGCGAGGGAAACAGAGCCCTCAAGGGGGTGAAGGCAGAGCCCTCAAGGGGCCCTTTGGGGCTCCAAGAGGCCCTTAGGGGCCCTGTCTTCGCCCCCCACTCGGGTCATCCCCCACTGCGGCGGCGAGCGAGGGAAGCGAGAAGGGGCGGGCCTCCTCAGAAGGCGCGCAGGTCCCCCGGCGAAGTGTTCTCGGGGCCTTCCCCGAGGGCACGGGAGACCTCCTCAGAAGGCTGGGGGCCTTGTAGGGAGCCCGGCCGCCTCCTGAGAGAGGGCCTTCTCCCTCTCGCTTCCCCCCCTCGCTCGCCGCCGATCTACACATCCGCTGCTCCCTGGCCAGGCCCACCCTGAACCCAGCAGCGGTAGCTTCGACAAGCCCCTCCGTCTCGGCCAGGAGGGCGTGTACACAGCTCCTGGCGTATACACAGCTCCTGGGTTCAGGATGGGCCTGCCCAGGGAGCAGTGGATGTGAATAGATTTTGTTGCCCCACGGCCTGAGAGAAGACGAAGAAGAAGCGGCTCGCCTCGCGGGGTCGGGGGTCGAGGGTCGAGGCTCGAGGCTCGAGATCCGCAGACAGGCACACAGTGTCGCACTCCTGCGAACCTCAGGGGGGAGGCCGATGGATCCCCCCCGAGTGTCGGTGCTGACCTCCGCGCGAACTGCGGCCTGACAGCCTCTTCGGCCACCTGCACGCGCGCTCCCCACTGCGGGCGCGCGACTCTCCCGCACCCCGGGCTCTGAGCGGCCCTCCTCGGCACGCCAGGATCGGTGAGTCTCCGCCTGCCCCTCGGTCTCCACCGCGCCTGGTGCAGCCCGCCCGCCCGCGTCCCGTTCCAGCGCTCGGCCGGGAACTCTCGGCTGGCGCGGCCGCCGCGGCGGCACCCCCGACACGCTGTTGGGGAAGCCAAGAGGTCCCGATGCCGCCACTCCGCGGACCTCTCCTGGGGTGCGTTCGGACCGGAATCCCGAGGCGAACCCGGCGGTGGCGACGACGGAGGCCCAGGAGGCCCAGAAAGGGAAAAACGAGGGGAGGGGAGAGCTATGGGTACCTTTTCCTTCTCCTCCTCCTCCTCCTCCTCCTCCTCCTCCGAGCTATACCGAGCAAGCGGCAGGCGTGCCGCTCCGCTCCGCAGGGCGGGAGGCTCGGCAAGTCGCGGGGCCCTGGCGGCCTGCGGCGGCGCGCCTCGCACGCTCGGCGCGCTCGCGGCCCGTCCCGGCGAGGCCACGCGGGCGCACGGGCGCGCCCAGCAGCACACGGGGGAAGCGCGGCCGCGGGGGCAACGGGTCCCGTACAGCGCGGGCGTGGCCGCAAGAACACCCCCCGCAAGAAACCCGACCCTGAAAACCCGCGCGCGAGGTGCGCCTGCGGGAAAACACGGCGCACCCCGAACGCAGCAGCTTCTTTGACGGCCGCGGGAAGTCACCGCGCAGCGCGCGGAGCGAAGAAGCCCAAAATATCCCGACGAAGAGCATCTGGTTTCTTGGTACGCGCCCCCGCTGTACCCCGGGGGCCTCCCCCCGGGACGAGATCCCTCTCCCGAGCCGTTTCCGCACAAGTGCCCCATGAGGCCGGGCCTAAGAGACCGCCCAGTGCTTCTCCAACGAGGCGTCGGGGAGACTTCCGAAAAGCATCCGAGAGGCACACAGAGAGGTGCAACCCCGGGCTTGTGGAGGGCCTGTGGAGGGCCCGAACGCGGAAAAAAACCTCGGGACCCGCGTCCCTCAGGACCCGCTTCCCCCATGGCGAGGCGTGGCCCCCCGGCCAGGGCAGCTGCCAGAAGGCCTCGCTTCCCGTGGTGGGCCGATCTTCCGCCACCGCTACCATGGGCAGGAGAGGGAGGAGGAGGAGGAGGAGGAGGAGGAGGAGGAGGAGGAGGAGGAGGAGGAGGAGGAGGAGGAGGAGGAGGAGGAGGAGGCGGAGGAGGGAGGAGGGAGGAGGAGGAGGAGGAGGAGGAGGAGGAGGAGGAGGAGGAGGAGGAGGAGGAGGAGGAGGAGGAGGAGGAGGAGGCGGAGGAGGAGGAGGACGGGGAGGAGGAGGACCTCCCCATACTCCCTTCTCCCCCGTCCTACTTCTGGCAGCGGTGGTGGACAATCGACCCCTCATCCCAGTGCAGCCAGGGCGGCGGCGGCGGGCGCCGCTGCGGGCCCCCCCGCGCCCCACGCCTCTTCCCAGCGGGGCGCTCGGCCCGAGGCGCGCTGGGCGTCGTGCGGCGGCGGGCGAGGACAGGCGCGGCACCACGAGCGGCGGCCCCCCCCTTTCCTGCCCGGGTGCGCCGAGGAAAAACAAAAACGAAACCAGGACGAGGAGAAGATCGGGCGCACGAGGATACGGCGAGAATCTCTGCGGTCCAGCGGCTCGGGAGGAAGCATCGACATCGCCATCCCGGAGCGTCCTGGAACGCTCTGGGAGCGTTCCAGAACGCTCTGTAACCGACTGCTCCTCGTCCTGGCCCCGCCCGAGCAGAGGGGGGCCAGGAAGGGGGGAGGGGGAGGGGCGCATCGCGGCCCCGAGGCACGTGCGCAGACGAGGGGGTGCCAGGGGACGAGTTGGAAGTCGGAGGCGGTCAGGGGGTCTGAACAGGTTGGGGCCCCAGAAAATCGGCCAGGAGGGGGGGATGCAGCCAAATCCGCGCAACATCGGTCCGAGGTCCACTTGGTGCAGTCTTGCCCTCTGGGGCCCGAGAGCGGCTTCAGAGGCCGGAAACAAGCAAAAGACCCTCCCGAGCCCAGAGCCTCGAACCTGCCTGCCCTCCTTGCTGAAAGGAACCAGCGCTGGGCCATCTCGCTCAAGCCCCCAAACGGCTCCGAGCCCACGCGCTCCCCTCCCTCAACCTGCACGCGCTGCCGCGGCCGCCGCCGCGGCCGCAGCGGCGGCCACCGTCGAGGCCGCAGAGGCGGCCGCGGCGGCCGCCGCAGCCGCATCAACGGAGCACGTTCCGTGCGGAAGGGGCGGACGGTGCAGGTCGAGGGCTAGTCCTCACCCGTCTTGGACGCCCCCGACCTCCTCCCCATCGCCCCGCCTGACCGGGGAGGACCGGGCGTCGCCGCCGTACGACGCCCGAGCCAGCAGAGCTCGACAGAGCGGGGGAGACGTTGAGGACCGCCCCGAGAGGCCCGCATCCGAGCCGCCAGCGGTTTCGCTTCCGTGGCGACGCGAACTCCTCCTTCCTCCTCCTCCTCCTCCTCCTCCTCCTCCTCCTCCTCCTCCTTCTCCCCCTCCTGCTCCTCCTCCTCCTCCCCCTCCTCCTCCCCGACGACGACGGCCGGATCAGCCGCACAGGGCTGGCCTCGCGGCTGCCCAGCTCTCCCTCGTCCAGCCTGCGCCGCACCTGCGGGCGGGGCGCCAGGTGGCTCGAAAAACGCCTCCAACTGTCTGGCCTGCCCTCCCGTTCCGAACACCCCTCCAACTCCAGGAGGATGAAGCTGATGATGATGATGATGATGATGATGATGGTGGTGGTGGTGATGATGATGATGATGATGATGATGATGCTGATGATGATGATGATGGTGGTGGTGGTGATGATGATGATGATGGTGATGATGATCATCAGAGCTCGTTTTTGCCAGAAGTCAGGTGTGAGGGCGAGCTGCGTGTGGTGGCGCGAGACGCCACGGCGAGGTCGACAGAGCACACACTTTACATGCCAAGGAGCAAGGTTAAAAGAAGAAGGAGGAGGTGGGGATGGCTGGATGGTGCGCCTTGAGCCCCCGAATGGCGGCGGATTGCGCAGATGAAAACCGTGCAAGCACAAATATCATCAGAGCTCGTTTTTGCCAGAAGTCAGGTGTGAGGGCGAGCTGCGTGTGGTGGCGCGAGACGCCACGGCGAGGTCGACAGAGCACACACTTTACATGCCAAATCTGCAGGCATGCTTGCAAGCTGGTAGCGCCGAATTCTCACAGGTGCCTCTGGAAAGAGGCAGCAATCTTTGCAACGTGAGCATTATAAAATGACCTGGCCAGAGCTTTACAGAAGCGAACAGGGTAGATGGCTGCAGCACTGGTGGCAAAGGTCCCGTCGGGTCTCTTGCCACTGAGGATCTCATGTCGTTGGCCGGTGCGAGCACATAATCCACGCTTCGAGCCCTGGCATCTGGTGTCACGCCATGGCGTGGGATCCAGCAAACCTAGGAGGAGCCCTGTGTCTTTCCGCCACCGGGTACCCCACATGCACATAGAAGTAACAACATGCTCAACACCACGTCGGCGGTGGAGGCGCTTGTAGTCCGGCAAAAGCCAGAGCCGAGAGGTCTTGGGATTCTCGACGGACCACGGCACACCGAGGGCCAGAGAGGCCCGGGCAAGCGAAGCAACGAATTTGTTCAGACAGTTGGAGGCATCAACCTGAGCTTGCAACTTAAACGACAGATCGGGGAGTCCGAAAAGGCACTCGTCAGATCTGACAGCTGGTGGACCGATACCGTATCCTCTGGCACGTGTGAGTGTATTACAAGGAACGCCCGCGTGCCAGCCAAGCAGCAAACCTGCTCGGAGCCACGCGTTGATCTTGGCACGATTCTCTGAGCGCGTCAAGTCGTATTGTTCCCCAAGAGAAAGGTCCCACACGAGAACCCAGAAGCCCATGGCTCCTGCGGCACGGGCGAAGCCGCCATGCCCAGAAAACAGCTCGAGTATGACAGGCGCGCTCAGACGGGCTGCGGCAAAGGTGAGGGCACCTCGAACACGGGTCGGCTCAGGTGTTCGACGCAGGCTCCCCCGTGTCGCTGCAGCCAGAGAGGTAGACGATGCAGCACTTCTGTCAGGCGGCTGCCCTTCTCGTAGCGGCGCACGCTGCTCCAGGTGCGCCACCGGCCACGGCGGCGTATCTCTTCCAGCGTTCGGCAGGAGGCCGCGGAGTCGTGAGACGGCCCGGCGTGCCGCAGCTGGCACAGGTGCACGGCGCCGGGGCGGCGGAGGCCGAGGGCGGTCACCGCCCGCCGGAACTCCTGGGACACGTCCGCGGGCGAGATGAGGAAGAGCGAGCCGGGCAAGCCTGCGGCCCCGCCCTCTCGGGCGAGGGCGCTCGCCCTCCAGCCCGCGCCCCACCTGCGCGCCAGCATCCAGTCCAGGCTTGCGGCCAGCCGCTGATGACGAGGCAGGTCGAGCCGCACGGAGTTGTCGAACTCGTTCGTCTTGGAAACGTCGCCCACCTCGGCTGCGTGGAGCGTCACGCTCCAGAAGCGATGGGCCGCGCCCCGCGACATCAGCGGCGGCACGAGGTCCACGGCTCGCAGCTTGTGAATCTCTCCCGGCCGACCGTAGATCTCGAACAGCAGCCACACCGCCAGCGCGGCCTCGTAGGACCGCTGGAGGAGAAGCCAGTTGATGACCAGGAAGACCACCTCGATCGGCAGCGCCTGACGGCTCTTCGGCGGCGCCAGGTTCTTCCAGCCCGCAGCAGCCTGCTTCGCCCGCGGGAGGCGGAGCGGGCCGTGCCGACTGAACTCGGGCCGCATCCAAGCGATGGCCGCGATGAGGCGGTTGGCGTAGGTCAGGTGCTTCCCCTCGTCGAACATCACGTGCAGGTAGCCCACCGCTGCCTTGTCGACGTCCGCGGCCGAGGACAGCGCCATCTGCTGGCTCCTGGCCCAAGTCACGAACGCGGTGTGCAGCATCTGGTAGGCCTCCCTGCCCCTCGCCGTGCGCACCGCGGCGGCGTTGAGCACCTGCACGCCCGGCGGCGGCCGCGTCTCGGCCGCCCGCTCCCGAGGGGTCTGGGGGCGCGGCGTCGCCGCCGCCGGCCTGCGCCTCACGCCCTGCAGAGGGCCCGGCGCGGTCCGCGCGGCAGGCGCGGCCTGGCGAGCAGCGCGGCGGCCCGGCCAGACCGGGGGGCCCGGTCGCGAGGCTGCCGAGGTCGACGAAGGCTGGCTCCGCGGCGACTGGGTAGGTTGCATCGGGCGGAAATCCATCTTCGAGGGCCATTGACAGGTCAAGGGTGGCTCCCATACAGTAGTGTATGTCCTCTGTAAGTCTGTAAGCAGCCAAGACTTATCACAACTCGCAGTGTGGTGTCACCTAGAGGGATTGGCGGACATGTCCATTAAACAAAAACTCATTATCCTCCTCCTCCTCCTCCTCCTCCTCCTCGTCCTCGTCCTCCTCCTGCCGTTCCTCCTGCACAACTTATTATCCTCCTTTTTCTCAGTATCCTCCTCCTCCTCCTCCTCCTCCTCCTCCCCCTCTCCCCCGAAAAAGGAAATCCTTAGGAATCCTTCGGTGGGTTGTCGTGACCCTTACCGTCGTCGCCGTCGCCCTCGTCGTTCGCCCCCGCGTCCCTGCCGTCGCCCGCACCGGTGGCCCGAGACTCGCGGCGGGTCGCCGCGCGCGCCCTCCTGGGCCCCTGGGCCCTCGCCGTCTCCGAGGCGCGGCCCCCCCCCGAAGGGGAGGAGGGGAGGGCAGAGAGCCTCTCTGCCAGAGAGGAGGGGAGGAAGGATAGGGAAGGAGGGCGGAAAGAAAGGGAGGGCGAGGGAGAAGGGGAGGGGGAGGGAACGGAACGGGGAAAACGACAAACAATAAACGTGAAATACGACAAACAGTGAATACGGCAATCAGTAAACGTGCAGTACGACAAACAGTGAATACGACAAGCAGTAAGTGGTCCTGATGTGCAAACAGTACAAACAGTATACACGTGCAAACAGTACAAACACTACAAACATTACAAACAGTACAAAGAATACAAACAGTAGACGTGCAAACATTACAAACAGTACAAACAGTATGACAAGCAGCGCGTGAATACGTGCAAACAGTACAAACAGAATAAACAGTACAAACACTACAAACAGTACAAGCAGTAAAGCCCTACAGCCACCAAGGAAAATGAACGTGAACAACAAATGTCACCCCTAAACAGCAAACCAATGCACGTGAATATCAGTAGCCGTTTTGGCTTCAAGTGTTTCATTGTGATGCCACCCACTGCCCAGGCTATCGTGAGTGATATTATATCTTTCGTTGAGTCCAGGCGTTTGAGGCGATGTCTTGTGTTGGGTGCTTTTTCAATTTCCAATGTTGCTTCGATCGCACTTGTTGTTACCGACGAAGCTAGCTCAACTGGCGCAGAACGGCGGCGTGAGCATTCTAGAATGAGGCAGGCGATCCGCTCTGCACTTGGGTCCTTCGGCAGCGGGTCTTCGAATCAAGTCCCCCTGGAACTACTACACAAATGTCTGAACGCAACGTGCGCCACACAGCTCGGGCCAGAACACATAGACATGGTTCGCCGTCGGCTCGTTGATGCAGACGACGGTGTCGCAGTCGCCTGCATCGTTCCAGCTGTCCAGGACGGGCATGGCCAATGCAGGCTCGAGACCAGCATCGCCGAATGCCTCTCTGACAAATATGGAGACAAATCAAGAGATGAGCTTCAGTTGGCGCTTCTGGACAAAGATATAGAGATAGCTCGGTTGAGAGACGATTGCCACAAGATAAGCGCCAGTCGGAATTACTACAAGCAGAAATCAGAGAATTTGTCGCACGTTTTGAAGGGCCATGAGCTCCAGATCAAATCACTCAACGAACAAATTTTTATGAGGCCAGGGAAAAGGAATGTCAGTGTATTTGGTGGGTATTCGATCGCGCTGAAGCGAAACATTGGGCACGCGTCATCGAAAGCGATAGTAGCAGTTCTGTCAGGTGATCCAGAGCGCGGGGGGCTCAGGGATAAGAACATCTCAATTAAGTTTGAACATCGTTGCAACCACGTCCAGCGATTGTTGAGTTCCCAGCACTATCAAGCCATTGCAGTAGAATTCAAAACTTGCCTGCGCACTTCGGGCACGCCGCCCCCTTTCAACATCGAAGTGATTCAATACCTTGCAGACGCAACTAATCAATCGGCTATTCAAAAGGAGAAGATGCATATCGCGTTGGTGTCGTGCCTGTCTGCATCTTCCAACGCACTCGTGTGCACTGGGACCGCAGAGTACTTGTACACCCGCTCATTGGCTGATATACAGTGTGTGAGAACTGGCACTGGCGACGAGCTGCTCGCATTGGCTTTGCGAGAGTTTGCTTCAGTATATTGTCCAGATTGGCGTTGTCGGAAAGAGAACACAATTAGCGCCTTTATGTTCGGTTTGGACAAAGGGCCCGATTGCCAGAAGTTTGGGCGGCTGGTAGTGGCTGAAATGCAGAGTGTGCCGAATGTGATTGTACATGTGCAGTGGTGCTCGTTGCACAGTTACCACAAAATTGTTGAGAAGAATCTAGAGTTCGCAGACAGCTTCACATGGCCTGGGCATGAGCTTCCAGTCAAATACACGAGTGCTCTCAAGACTCTGGTCAACACGTGGAGGGCACCTGGTATGCACAGGAAGCTCAAAGCTGCTGCTACGAAGCTGTTCAACCCTGTGCTGGCGCATCGGATCTTCAAGATTTTGCCTGGGCGTTGTATATCTGGTCGGTGGTGCAGCGTCGACGCGGTCGAGAAGAGGCTCGTCCACGACTGGGTGCACATCGCCAGCGTGTTTGCGAAGGTGCTCAAGGGCGCCAAGATTGTCGACGAGGCAGCCTGTGTTCTCAATCTGCCCTAGCACACAAAACAACACGGGAAGGGGCAGGACCATGAGAGCGGTGAGGGGGACGTAAAGGGGGATATAGGATATGAGGGTGATGGGAGGGGGGAGGGTGGAAGAGGGGGGACGAGCGGGGGGGGAGGCGACAAACCAAACAGAGGGGGATGTGGGACGTAAAACTGCGGAGGGCTGGTTGAGAACACATCCCGAGGATAAAGTCCTTGACCCTGATGACGAAGATGGTCACTACCAGGTGGGGGGATGCATGCGTGCCAGAGGGGGGCGGTGTGAACCTTGTAGCTAGTAGCTTAGGCCACGGACGCACACTCCAACATTTCAAACAACAAAACAAGCTCGGGCTATCGGGTGATCGTCACGGGAGGTCGCCCCACGAAGCCCCGCCCCCTTTAGATCCCTGTTCCCCTTCTACACGTAGATGCCACCGTACGTAAACATCCAACGTGGTGTGCGTCCAAATGCTCATCCCCCTACTCTTTCTCCTCTTCCTCCTCCTCCTCAATGTGTAAATAGAAAGTGCAGGTTTCTCTTTCTTTTCAATTTGCCCCCTCCTTCCCCTCCTCCTCGTCTTCGTCCTCCTCCCCCTCCTCCTCCTCCCGCCCTTCTCTGTCCTCCTCCTTCTCCCTCTTACCCATCCCCATCCTCCTCATCCCGCCCTCTCCCAATGCAAGGTTCGCACCGAAGACCCCCCTCATTGCACCGCCACCCCGAGATCTGAGGTGAAAATGGGCAGGTGGCGCCGCATTGCGCGTGAGTTGTGTGAGGCGCAGGTTTTCGGAGCCATGATCGCGATTTCTTATTGTGCCAAACAAGCAGTGATGGAGGCGTTCCACTGGTCGCAAAAAATTACCAAACCGGAAAATTACTCCCGAGAGCGCAGCCCATCCTCTGTACACACTGGTCCAACTGTCATGTCGTTGCTTGTTTCGGAGAAGGCCGACTATTTTAACGAGAAATACTCTGGGTTGCTGACTGCAGATTTACCACTACTATCAGGCGCACTGGACACGCTACGTGCAGAGTGCGAGAGGCTTCACAGTGCTGGTCTTGAGTTGTTTGTATCAATTGTTATCCAAGGTGCTGCTCAATGGAAAGTTCGGGTCATGGACGTCGTTGATGAATGGCCATACAAGATTTTTCACATGCTCACTACTCCACCAGATGATATGTGCGATCGTCGGAAAGAGTTGGCGTTGGAGTGGCTTGGCAAAGAGCGCCACGATCTCGCCAGCGTGCACTCGGACATGGCTTGGAAACTTCGCTCGCTCTTCTACGAAGATGTGGTTCTTATGGCAAAGGATGGGCGCTGCACGTGCGTGATGTACAATTCTCTTATCGCGTTGAGATCGCAGTGGCCTGGGTATACGCAAGAAGTGGAAGGAACCCATAATATTCTACAGTGTATGGCGAAGCGTGCGCCTGCCATGTTGCAGCCACTCGCGAACGCTAGACTGTCTCTCAAAAAAGGTGAACGCCCGACTCCTCCAGACTGCGTCGTGTTGCATCATCAGGTACTTGCATACGAGAACACACCCACGTGCAATACAAGGTTCGCGCCACTTCACATTGTAGAGCATGCTGATCCTGCGAAAGAGCGACCAACGACGTACACGTTGCCACTGCTGCGTGCTGGGTTTATTGCTCGCTCTGTGAAGACTGAATTTGGTATCGGTGCTGGCGCCGCGATGAAGCTGCTGGTTAATTGCGAAGACCTGGCTGAAGTGGACCACGGAGGGTCGGCATACCTTTGGGCACATGCGTTCCGCAGTACACTGTATTCAGTTTGTGGCGACATTCAAGCACACAATGGTACTATAATGTTTTATATATCGAAGCCCTTGGTTATAGAGCGAGTTCTGGATGTGGTAGCGAGCATCATACAAGATATCGATCGACGTACTGCTGCTGATGTTTGTGTCCTCAAGTACCCATTGGTTTGGATATCGCGCACATCTGCAATTGCCAGAGTTCACGACATGTCCATTCACAAATTCCGATTGAAGAAGATAATCAGCAGAAAGAGATTCAGGGATGAGGCTGGGCCTGCAGACGGCGCTATAGCGGATGAGCCAGAGGGGGAGATCGACACTGTTGACTTGCAAGATGAACTTGAGAAGCTTCTGGAAGCTGACGGTGCTGGCATCGATGACAGCAGGGAGCCGCGCGACGGACCCCCGTCGAGCTCAGATGGGGATGATGGGGATGACGCCGACGACGAGTCGGACTCTGATCCTGAGCACCTAGAGCCACCTGAATTAGGATCACCAGCATGCGCAGCTTCAGGAGTTAGGCTCGCGCCTCCAGTGGTCGCGCTGGCGCCAGTGCACCCCATTGATGCACTTGGCGAGGCGGACCGCTTGAACGTGCTGCGTGCTTGCATGGACAGTTGCAGAGCAGGCTTCCACGCAATCGGTGAAGCTAACGTAGCAGCCGACACGCATAGCTCAGGCGAGCTGGCAGATGGCACGATCTCTTTGATCAGTTCGGAGGTTGGTGATGAGACCAGGGTGCTCTTCGTGAAATGGAGTAATGCGAACAACAGAGATGGGCGGCCTGTTAGCTTGGACAAGTTTGGCCGAGTAAAATGGCTGGTGCCTGCCAGGAGAGGCGCCCGTCCTGGCGGCCTTGGCGTCCCCGAGGAGAGCTACGCAGGTTGCAAAATCCTGATTGGCAAGGTGCCAGTTACCATGTGGAAAACGACTGCCAAGGGGAGAGAGCCAATGCCAGAGTGGTGTTTGTGCCTTCGCAACGCGTGCGAAGCGAATTCTTTTAGCGGACCCGTAGTGGTCCAGGACGACCAGTCCCCATGCGTTTTGTGCGGGGCGGTCAAAGTGGATGGGTGCCCTTTGCTTGATGACAGCTACACGTGTTCCAGCTGTTGTTTGTTGTGGCACCCATCTTGCTCACGATGGGCCGCGTCCAAATGGGGCGTGGACTGCGACAAGTTTATGATGGCCCCTTGGATGTGCCCAGCCTGCGAATCAGCATACGCAGCAGGTTGAGGCTTGGGGCCACACGCGCTGAAAGACAACAGCATCATCATCACCATCGTCATCAACAGCATCATCATCACCATCACCATCACCATCAACGTCACCATCACCATCACCATCATCATCATCACCATCATCATCATCATCATCATCATGATCAGCAGCATCAGCATCATCTTCATCATCAACATCATTATCATCATCATCCCTCCTCCTAGTCCCTCTATTCCTTCTCCTTCCCCTTCCCCTCAGTCCTCCCCATCCCTCCAGATGATGCCTCATCCCCCTCCCCCGCATCCCCCTCCTCCTCCTCATGGTCCTGCTCCTCGCTCTTAGGCGTCCTTCCCTTCCCCCCTCCAATCCCGATGGGGTAAGTCAGGTTTTTGCGTGCGCAGCAGGCTGTGTCTAATGATCGCACAGGTTCGGGGATGCGTCCCACATCAGCGTACCTAAACGATTGGGAGGGGCAGGGGGCACGGGAATGGGGTCGAGCTCTCTCTTTCTCGCCCCTGCTGTCGGCGCAGGCGTTCGCGACTTCCTGGACCTGCCGATGGCGTGCGCCGCGGCACTCGCGCCTTCGGCGCCCGCTGCTGCGCTGGGCGGCGGCGATGCGCAGGTCTTGGGGAGTCGGGTCGGACTTGCGTGCTCTCGCATTTCCATTTCTGTTCTTGATTCGGAAAAAAAACAACACAGCACATATTTGCAGGACACTGAACTGTAGTATTGTGTGTGTGTTTTGTTTGAGTTGTTTGTGAATTTAACTGCACAGCGTGGCATTTTTATTTGAATTGTACCAAATACACGTCTGTCGCTATGTGCTCGTTTGGCAGCTGCTGCCAGCTATTGCAGTTGCTCCAAGGGTCCATTTGGCAGCTGCTGCCAAATGGACCCTTCGAGACAGACGTCCATTTGGCAGGAGCTGCCAAATGGGCCCCTAGAGACAGACGTCCATTCGGCAGGAACTGCCAAATGGACCCCTAGAGACATACGTGCATTTGGCAGGAGCTGCCAAATGGACCCCTAGAGACATACGTTCATTTGGCAGGAGCTGCCAAATGGACCTCTAGCGACAGACGTGCATTTGGCAGGAGCTGCCAAATGCACGTCTGTCTCTAGGGGTCCATTTGGCAGCTCCTGCCAAATGAACGTCGGCTTCAAGGGGTCCATTTGGCAGCTCCTGCCAAATGGGGGTCTGTCTCTAGGGGTGCATTTGGCAGCTCCTGCCAAATGCACGTCTGTCTCTAGGGGTCCATTTGGCAGCTGCTGCCAAACCGACCTCTGGAGACAGACGTAGATTTGGCAGCAGCTGCCAAACTGACCCTCAAGGGCAGAGGTGGCTTTGGCAGCTGCTGCCAAAACCACGTCTGTCTCGGGGGGTGCATTTGGCAGCTCCTGCCAAATCGACCCCTGGGGACGGTCGTAGATTTGGCAGTGGCTGCCAAATGGACCCCTAGAGGCAGACGTGCATTTGGCAGCTCCTGCCAAATGCACGTCTGTCTCTGGAGGTCCATTTGGCAGCTCCTGCCAAATGGGCGTCTGTCTCTAGGGGTCCATTTGGCAGCAGCTGCCAAATGCACGTCTGTCTCTAGTGGTCCGTTTGGCAGCAGCTGCCAAATTGACTCTTAGAGACAGACGTAAATTTGGCAGCAGCTGCCAAATCCACCTCTGCTCTTAAGGGTCCATTTGGCAGCTGCTGCCAAATGAACGTATGTCTCTAGGGGTCCATTTGGCAGCTCCTGCCAAATGCACGTCTGTCTCTAGGGGTCCGTTTGGCAGCTCCTGCCAAATGGGGGTCTGTCTCTAGGGGTGCATTTGGCAGCTCCTGCCAAATGCACGTCTGTCTCTAGGGGCCCATTTGGCAGCTCCTGCCAAATGGGCGTCTGTCTCTAGGGGTCCATGTGGCAGCTCCTGCCAAATGCACGTCTGTCTCGAGGGGTCCATTTGGCAGCTGCTGCCAATGCCACGTCTGTCTCGGGGGGTGCATTTGGCAGCTCCTGCCAAATCGACCTCTGGAGACATACGTAGATTTGGCAGCAGCTGCCAAATGGACCCCTAGAGATAGACGCGTATTTGGCAGCTGCCGCTAGATTATGGGGTGTCGGGCGTTGTCCAAACAATATTTTGCCACCGAGGTGGCGTCTACGGGCATCGATTTCAGCCAGTTCAAGCACAGCCAAGTGTGGGGCGACGGCTTCGCTCGTGCCGAGGACCGTTTCCCAGGGTTCGTGGGCTTGCAGCTCATGGAGATCCTGTTTCACTTCTATCCCATCTCGAAGGGCGCCTCGATCAAGTTCATCAACGGCGCAGGGCAGTGGGCCATCTGGAGGGACCCCTTGAACAGCTCTCGCGGGGACGAGGCTACGATAGAGGACCCTGGACCCTGCCGAACTTCTAAACGCAGCCACGCAACCATCCTTGACCGTATTACCTTATTTATTCTCTTCATCGCTTTGCTCCTTCTCCTTCTCGTGAAGGATAGGGCCGCCAGCATCGAGACCGTAGGCTTGCTTCATGGTCTCCGAGGCGGTGCGTGGGTCAGGGCTGGCTCCAAAGATAACGCCATGGGCCCCGCCGCCACCTTCACCACGCTCCACTGGGGGTCATTGTGCGACGGCGTCAAGAGGGCCTTCGACCGTGACCCGAAGAAGTTGAATGCGAAGGTCCAGCGCAGCGTTGCCCTCGGCTTGCAGGACGTCACCGTGTTCCCGTTCGACACCCCGAGGGACGTCTGCGAGAAGCTGGTGTCCTTGGGCAACTCCATGAACAACAAAGCCTTGTCGACCACCTTCGTCGAGGTTTGCGAGTCGACCGACGTCATCGAGGCGACGTGGGACAAGCAGAAGGAGGATTTTGGCTGGACTCATTCCAGCATCGGGCAGACGGCCACGGAGGCCAACAAGAAGGCGATGTTCAAGGCCGCGTTCGATTACCCACGCTGGGACTCCGTCCCGATGTACGAGAATTGCCGCAAGTTCTACGCCGGCGCCAAGGCCCTGGTCATCAAGCGCGGGTCGGGCGCTGAGGTGGCCTACTGGGATGTGTTCAAGGAGAGCACTGCTAGGGATCGCAACGAACCCCTATTCCGAAACATCCTGGGGCTGTGGTGGCTGGGGAGGGATTCTTGGGCAGGGCCCCCCCCCCGATTCTGCTACGCCCCACCAGGGGGGGGGCCTCCCCAGCCACTGCAGCCCAACGTGACGTTTCAGAAGGGGTGGGTTCTTCGAGGAGTGGTGCAAGACCAATGTTGATTTCACGAATAGGGCCGTCGACAACCATCGGGTGATCTTCGCCAGCTGCTTCGCCATCTTCAAGCGCTTCAAGGACGACCCTTCCATGATGGAGCAGCTGTTCTCGCTCGTGCTGCCTGTGAACAGGCTGCGCAATGGCTGCGCTGGGGCATGGCGCATGCCGCTGTTGCCCCGACCTGCCCGTCTCCCCTCTTCCCCCGCGGGGGTCGGGGGAGAAGGGGTCAGCCCAGTAGCCGAGACCACTTGAGCAAACGCTTCCTTGGAGGATGTGCTTGGGAGGGGAGGAGAAGGGAGGAAATGAGGAACGGAGGGGAGGGAGGTAAACGTGCCAAAGTGGCCCCCGCAGAGATGGGGGAGGAGGCGGGAGGATGAGGAGGAGGATGAGGAGGAGGAGGAGTAGGGGGAGGAGGAGGAGGAGGAGGAGGAGGAGGAGGAGGACGAACAAGAGGAGAAGGAGGAGGCGGGCGATGCGGGGAGGGAGAAGGACGAGGAGGAGGGAAGAGGACGAGGGGGAGGAGGATATGGAGGGGGTCGAGGAGGAGGAGTGGGGCAAATTGAAACATGGAAATCTGTAGTTTCCCTGTCTGTTCCAGCTTACATGGGCAGTAGGATGGAGTAGGAGGAGGAGGAGGAGGAGGAGGAGGAGGAGGAGGAGGAGGAGGAGGAGGAGAGAGTAGGAAGAGAGGGAGGAAGAGGAGAAGGATGAGGAGGAGGAGGAGGAGGGGGAGGAGGGACGGAGGATGGAGGAGAATGAGGAGAAGACTGATGTACGTTTGCAGTTGAAAGAGTGCGACGCTCAAAGGCCCATCGGCAAGTGCCCCCTGCTCAAGGAGGGCTTGCCGAACCCAGCCATCGCCACGACGATCACCGACGGGATGATCATGTCCAGTCTGTTGGCGACCATGGACGACAGCAAAGTGAGCGAGGTCATCGTGGCGGAGGGCAATGACTACAGGGCGGCAGTTGCAGAGCAAGCGCTTCTGCAACAAGTTGGATCGGAGCAGACGTCGGCGACGTCGGCAGGGCGCGGGAGAGGCACGGGCAGGGGCAGGAGCTCCGCCAGGGGCAGAGGCAAGGCGCCCACGTCTGCATCAAAAGGGCAAGGGCCTGTCCAAGTTCAGGAGGTGGGCAAGCTCTTCATCCACAACGTGAAGAACCTATCGGATTACTTGCGAAAGATTCACCCTGCGAACCCCCACATCGCTGCGTACGAGACCCTGGCTTACTTCGCATCCTTGAAAGGGAGTGTGACCCTGGACGGGAGGGGGCCTGGCAAGGAGACGACTGTACGCAAGTTTACCGCGCTCAGGAAGGCCATCAAGAGGCAGGTGTACATGAGTGCCAAGCTCGCGCCTCGCACCTCGGACCCAGATTTTCCAGATGGAATTGACGGTATGGGTACGGATGACACCAGCAAGGGGAGTGTGCCGAAGTTGTCGGAGATCAGTGAGACCCAGGCCGAGAACATGCTCATGGAGTTCGTCAAGCACGCGCAGACAGTGTACAACTACATGGCGAGCAACCTTCCCAACATCAGCATCGATTGTCACATTGCGCCTGCGAAGGTCGCCAACGAAGCGATGATGACTATATTCCCACAGCTGCCGACCAGTACTTGCGGTGACGCGGCCACGTTGTTCAGTGACATTGTCCTACCAGCGGTGTTGGGCAAGATCGAGGAGACTTTGCCAACGACTTTCGATCAGGCCTTTGACCAGTTCGTCGTCTTGCGCGAAGCAAATAAGACGTTCGCGGAGCACGTCGCGGGAGGGGGGTCCGCCGTGAATGTGTTCGAGCAGGTCTGGCAGAAGGGCTTTACTACCACCATGGTGCAGAACACGCGGATGCAGCTGATGACCAAGGTGATGCTCCACTTGGGATCGATGCAGTTCAACGGTTCAACTAAAGATGGCAGTACGATTTCATTCCCATGGGTTCCCGTCTTCATTCAAAGCCAGATGAAGGTGGCTTGCGACAAGCACGCCATGGACAAGAAGCTCAACACGAACGAGACCATCACAATGACGGAGATCGTTGACATCAACAATAAGATTGACAAACCTTGGGACGAGTACGTGCGCATCTGGATGCAGAAACTCCTCGGCATGAACACGGGTCTGGATACGTTGGATTACAAGGCGTTCCGAGATGAGCACAACCAAACAATGGACGAGCTTAACAAGATGACGATTCAATCCATCTCGCGCGTGATGTTTACGCAGTTCGGATCATCGTTGAAATACGGGACTACGAGGGCGCAGGCGGTGGCACAGTACCAGAAGTTGTACCATAGCAAGCACGAGAAGAATCTCTGGGTCCTCGACTGGTGCGAGAATCCCGAAGCGGCCTACCGCATCATCGTTGAGGGCCTGCGCAACGAGTACGTGCCGCAAGTGGAGCAAGCAACGTCGATGGTGGCCATCGAGAGGAGCGTCCTCGCTGACGAGGTTGACGACGAGACCCTGTCCGCGCTCATCACCAAGACGAAAGCCAGCGAGCTCGTTGAGTCCGACCTTAGCGTTGCCGAGGAGAAGTACCTGATCACGAAAGTGCAAGACCACCTCAACACTGTAAACATGAATGTCATCAACGCTGGCGGCTTCAAGGGGTCCGATCTGCTTTCCGTGTCGACGCTCGTCGCCAGTGCCAAAGAGACGAGGGTGGTCATCACCCAGACGAACGAGGGCCACGTCGAGCTGCCGTACTGGGGCCGCGTCATCAGCGAGGCGGCTGGGACATCGTCAAACCCGAAGAACGTCCTGCCGATGGAGGTCTACATTAAGGAGCAGCGTGCTGATGACCATGACCAGAACGTTGAGACGGAGAAGCTGGTCTGCACGCTCTACTTGGACAGCTCAGTCAACAAGAACCCCGATAGGAGCGACTGCTGCCACGCCTTCCTCGCAGCAGTTTTCAACGCCAAGAAGGCCAGTGTGATCTGACAGGGGATTGGAGGACGAGGAGAGGGGAAATAGAAGAAGAGGGTTGATGAGGAGCAGGAGGGGAATTCAGAATCAGCAGGAGTAGCAGCAGGATAGCGACTACGAAGAATAGAGGAAGAGGACGAAGTTGAGGAGGAAGAGGAGGATGAGGAGAAGTTTTTAGGTAGTGTAACGTCGGATTTTAACTTGTCTGTAAGTGTACCTAAAGGCAGAGGCGCAGTCCAAGAAGCGCAAGGCCGAGGATTCTGTCGTGATGGAGGGCCTTGCGAGCCATGAGGTCGTGTATACCAAAGTAGACTTCGCTGTGTTCGGGAAAGATTTGATTGTTCTGGTGCCCTCCCTCGTGCCCGTTGGCGTCCAGCCGCCTGTGCCGTTCACCATCGTGCGGGCCAAAGTCGCCAACGATGACAGGGAGAGGGTGAAGCCCGCCGAGCGTGGCTCGCCCTCGAAGTCGTTCACGCACAGCTGAGGTCCAGAACCTCCAGGCGCAACCAAGCTTCACAGCGATGGATTCGTCATCGCACGGGCCCCTTGCATCATTACATCCACAGGGCACTTGCATCCTTGAAATCTAATCGCAAAGGTAAACCACCTTTGAAACGGATTGCTTAACATAAGCTTGGTTGCGCAGCTGTCAGCCAGTGTTTTGGTTTTTTGGTCGTGGCCAGGGTGTATCTTGGGAGCGTGAGTTCAGTATGGGATTGAACCTCGCGTCGAAAGAACAGTTGCGATACCCTGGCACAGCCGCACGGTGCCGATATGCTCAGAGTGTGTCTGTGCACCGTGCATGAGACATGTGTGCTCTGTGATGGAGGTCGGAGGGTCGTCTCACAGCACGGTAGGTGGTCAAGAAAAAACGATCGTTTGCACAATGGGTAACCATTCCGCACTGTCGTGTCTCAAATCCAGCTCGCTCCTCTTGCAAGTGGAAGCGTGGTTTGTTAGTGTTGGCTCCAAATACACTCTCAATATTAAATACTTAACGGTCGGAAACACGAAAAACACAACATACTGAGCGGTCGGAAACACAAACAGCATATGATCCACGTGGTATGTTTAATCGCGGCCGTTGCCATTTTAAATAAATTCACGCAGAAAGTAGGCGCAACCATATTCGTAGTCAAGCTCAAAATCAATTACCACCACCACACCAAAGCCTGACCTGCCAAACCGCCTTGAAGGCAAAATCCTCTGTGACACAACCTACCCACGCGGCGACCGACTCCGGCGGCGAGCCCGCCCCAGCATGCCAGTCGCACTTCCTCTGCACGGGCAGTGGGGGCCCACTCTCGCCAGGCGAAGGCCTCGAAGCTGGACAGCATGAACCAAAACGGCGATGCGAAGGAAGGAACGTGCTGATGTCGGTGTCATGCGTGCTGCTGCCGTGCTGGCCTATCTTGCTGATGTCGTGCTTGTCGGTGAAGCTGTGCCTGTTGATGTCGTGCTTGCTGATCTCGTGCTTGCTGATGTCGTGCTGGTCGTGCTTGCTGATGTCGTGCTTGCCACACTTGCTGATGATGGGCATGTCGGTAATATCGTGCTTGACTGTGCTGATAATGTTGTACTCGTGCTTGCTATTGATGTCGTGCTTAGCGGGGACGTGCTTGTCAAGAATGATGTCTGTAGGCTTTATTGGAGATCCCCTGCCCCTCGAGGGCCCGTCGGCCACATTGAACTCCGTGGGAACCCACCTCGCGCACAGATACGACCCAGAAGCCAAGGACAGGGCAGAGATGCGCTGCATGACCCGGAGCATTGCGTGTGAGTGAGCTCGCATGCGGGACGAGGCGGCGACAGCCGTCAGAGAGTCTCCTAGCACCAAGATCTTCTTGCCATGATTGTTTGCATTCCGAAGGGCGTGGCGAAGGTGATAATGAACCGCTCTGGCTTCAAGAATGGGCATCGGTTCCGAACGGTCCCACTTCCTCCTCCCTGTGACAGTCCAGGCCGAGCGCTCGAGGAGACGTTTTGGAACCTCGGGGAACTCGGCCAGGTCGCGCTCCAAAGGCGGGCCGACGGGCTCGGCTGGCAGGGCGTCGGCAGCCGACGCGAAAGCAACGAGGCCAGGGCCGCCGGAGGCGGGGTCACCCACCTCGGCAGCAATGGCCTGGCCTAGCGCCCGCTGGCTGGCGGCCAGAGCGCGGCGCCGGGGCGGGAGCCTCTCCGCCCGCCCGAAGCGCCACCGCTCGCAGTACCGCCCGACGGACTTGACTGCCGCTGGAGCCCAGGTGGACTGACAGGCGCCCAGGCCCCACGGCGACGCGTCGACCGCGCCCACGTCCATCGACCAGCCCGCCTTCAGATCCCGCCAGAGGAGGGGCGCCAGCCCATCCCACACTGCGAGCTCGGTGCGGACGCCGCCCGGGAGCGGGGCCTCCACGTGGTACGAGGTCTGCACGAACCTGAAGCAGGCCTCGAAGAGCGCGAGGCCCTCGCGCCGCACGAGCGTGATGAAGATGAGATGGCCGAGGATGCGCTCGATGTCCGCCCCGCAGCAGCGGCCTCGCCTGAGAAGGCACCTGACAGCGAGCCGCGCACGCCACAGGCGTCTCCCCGAGGCGGACAGCCTCCCCGAGGCGGCGATGTCCCAGCCCAGGACGTTGAAGGTGCCCTCCTCCTCCCCAGCGTGATCCTCGAGCGTGACCACCAGGCCGCGGCGCTCCAGCTCGGCCGCGACCCGCGCCACTGCAGCGCGGACGGCGACACGATCGTAGCCGAAGCTGACGAAGTTGTCCACGTACTGGAGGTGCCCGAACTCGCTGAGGCCAGGCGCAGGGCGACCGTCATGCAGCCGCTGCGACTCAGGGCAGCCCGACTGCTCCGCGATGCGCTCCATGATGGACTGGCACCACCACAGCGCCCACGACCAGCCCATCGGCACCACCTTCAGCCTGGGGAAGAGCTTGGCCGCGGGCGCGACCTGGCTTCCCCCGAGGCTGGAGACACCGACGGAGCCCGCCAGGACGGGCCGCATCACGAAGTACCTCCTGAGCTCGATGGGCAGCTCGAGGTGGTAGAACGCGTCCTTCAGGTCAACGCCCTCCACGTCCAGGATGCCCTCGGGGTCGTCCAGCTCGAGCGCGGCGAACGAGTCCCCCGTGGGCAGGACGACAGGCGCGGGGTCGGCGAACACGACGTTGCTGCGCCTGCAGTCGATCACCATCCTGAGGCGGCCCCCCTTCTTCTTGACAAAAAATGCGTCGACCCTCGCCCCGTCGTCCAGCGAGAAGTCGATCAAATTACGAGCATGCAGATCACGAACGAAACCTTCCCAGCCCCGTGCGCACCTCAGCCGAGGGTCCGAGTAGGGCGTCTTGACAGAGCATGCGTCCAGTCGAGCGGCCGCCACGTCAGCCGGCAGCAGGCTCTGCTGAACAAAAAGCTCGACCTTGGATATCCCGCCATCGCCCCGCACGTCCGAGAGAGGTGCTGGAGGCACCTTCCCGTCCGGCAAGGAGACGAGCGCGGGGTCATAGCTTCCGAGGGGCGACTCCTCGACGCAGTAGCCGCCCCCGGCCACGCGAAGCTGCCGTAGCGCTTCTGCGGGAGACAGATCTCGCGGAGGAGCACCAAGTTTCTCCACAGAGCTGCTGATGTGCGCCAGGCACTGGCGCTGGGCCAGCGACAGGGCGCCTGCTGTAAAACTGCGGTCCCGCCCGACATGAGTAGACGAGTCGTTCAACCAATTCAATGCATCCACCGCCCGAGTCACGTCCCTCTCAAAACTGCTCCGCCGAAGATGTCGTTGCTGAACGACGCGGCTGAGCTCTCGAAAAGCCTCACCCCGCTGACGTTGAAGGTCATAAGGATAAGGTAGAGGGAAGACATCACGAGGCACGCGACGACCCGGGGTGGCGGCGCTCGGGCCCGACGAGTGACTCGGACCTCTGCAGGAAGTAGTTCGGCCAACTGGGTCCCTGCCGCTCCCAGTGGCCGTGCCTTGCTTACCCATGTTTGCGCCTGGACTCGCGCTCCTCGCGTGCCAGGCGCAGGTTCTTGTTGAGCTTCCCCTCCCGCTCGAGCTCCGCCCGAACATGCTCGATGAGGTCCGGGCAGATCATGATGGCCGTGTGGGCCCGAGTCACGCCCGAGAACGCGGCCTGCTCCTCCAACGAGAGCTTGCCGCCGATCCCCTTGCTCTCCTGGTCCTTCGCTTTGTCCCAATGGGCGAACTCGATCGTCTGCATCCTCCTGAACTTTGTCTCCACCGACACCAGATTCGAGCCGTCCAGCATGTCGATGCAGAGGGCCTGCTTGAGCTGCAGGCTGAGCTGGCAGTGCTCCTGCACGCCCCAGTCCGAGGCCGCGAGCTTGCAGATCGACCTGAAGTGCTCGTGGTGGCCCTCGATCCCGAGGCCTTCGTTCAGGATGTAGTCCATGCACCAGTCGGCAGTGCGGGGGCCGGGGAGCCCCCAGTCGGAGGCGTCGAACTCTTCTCGATTGGTGAGCTCGACCATCGCCGACCAGGTGAGCTCCCTCTTCCCCCGCTCGTTGCGGGTCACTGGCAGGATCCTCGCGTCGGCCCCCACGGCGCGCTGCAAGAACCCCGGCAGGGCCGCCGAGGTGACGAACTCCTACGAAGAGGGCCTCGCCTGACGGGAGCAGGTGGAGGTCCCGATCCCCGACGCGGGAGGGCGACGGCACGTGCTCCACGATCTCGTCGCCCACCCTGAAGTCGCCCACGCACGCCGCCACGCGCCACACGCCGTCGTTCACGTCGGCCACCCCACCAGCGCGAGGCGTAGCCCCAGCGGCAGCAGCGCGGCCACGCAGCAGCCCCACGGCGGGGCCAGGCGGCGGCGCTGCCGGGCCCGCGGCAGCGGCCCCCCCAGGGGGGACGAGCACCTTCAGCCCGCGCAGCACCTGCAAGTCCCCGATGAGCTCCGCCCGGCGCCTGCACTCCTGGCCCGCCACCTCCTCGGCCTCGACCACGAGCTGGCGGACCTCGGCCTGGGTGGGCTCCTGCCTGAAGCCGTAGACGTCGGCCCGCCGCAGGCCGACGGGGGGCGTGGCGTACGTGCCGAACCTCGTCGCCTGGATGTCTGGATTATCCTGGATCTGGATGATATACATGTCGCCATCCGCAGTGTAGATGACGTGATCACTCCGACTGAGAGCGATCCTGCCTAAGTTAAGGTGCTGGTGCCACTTGTTCTCGCCGGCGTACCAGACGTATACCCACTGAGTGGTCGCCATCCTGGCCAGCTCCCGCCGTCAAGGCACGGACAGGCGCAGCACGCGAACTCGTCGGCGTCGGCCGGCAGCAGCTCCCCAGCCCGCTCGTGATGAGCGCCCCGACGAGCACCCCCACGAGGAACAGAGAGAAGCTCAGCGTCCAGCAGCGGCACACCTGCTCCCCTGGGCAGGTCGGCGGTGCGGGGCAGGGCCCGCACGACGGCCCCGGCTGCGGTGCCTGGGCCCACTGCGGCCCGCCCAGGACGCTGGGCAGGGCCGGGCACGGCGGGATGCTCGGGCACACGAGGCTCACGTTGCAGCTCGCCGGGGCAGGGAGCGACGGGCAAGGCGGGCAGCGCGACAGGTAGCTCACCAGCCCAGCGCCCGC
>CAUYUJ010014544.1:57500-70000 GCA_963575745.1 Prorocentrum cordatum
GCCCCCCGCGCGCGCATGTCGAAATGATTCGAGTGCCCGCGCACGCTTGCGCGGCCGCCGCCGGGCCGGTCGCGCCAGGCTAGCTGGCCGCTTTGCGCGCGAGCCTTTGCACGCGAGCCTGCGTGCGCTAACGCGGCCGCAGTGTTGCACCAGCCAACGCCAAACAGCCATCGCAATCGCCACCATACGGGTTTCGGAAATCAAATTGCGGGTGGCTGGGTGGGATGAATCGCGAGCAAAGGAGGTGGTCACGCGCGAGAAGTCAAGGTCAATTCTCCTTTCCAGGACGAAAATCGGATCCTCCACCCTCCCCGGGCCAGACTGAACGACCACCCCCTTCGTATTGCAATTTACATACGATTTTGCCCCATCGACCATCCGAAATATGAATTCACACCTTCCCAAGGGGGGTCGGTATCGTTTCCCCCCCGCCAGCCCCTGCAACAAATACTATGCGCGCGCACGCGTTGATCGAACATCATCAGTTTTCAAGAATCCTTTTGTAAAAGCGGGGCGAAGTGCGCAAACGCGCGCCGTCGCGCGCGCATGTCGGAATCCATCACAAACCTTAGGGTTCGCAGGGATCTCAAAATCGAGTGCCCAAAGAACAAGTAAAACACAGGGTTTCGCAACAAGGGTGTTCGAACAAAGCTTGCGCTCGAGCTCCTGCGACCTTAGATGTTCAACATGTTCATAAAGTTCTACCAAACGGACTCCGCGCGCGCATGTCGAAATCGTTCGAACGCCCTTGCGCGCGTGCTGTCGCAAAAACCTTTTGCAACACATGAGACGACATGCACACGCGCGCGTCGTCGCGCGCGCATGCCGAAATCCGTCAAAAACCTTAGGTGCCGTACGTGTTTCAAAACCGAATGTCCCGAAACCACATGACAACACATGGGCTCGCAACACCAGTTTTTGTTTTGATTATTTTGAAAATAAACGTGGATAGAGAGAGAGAGAGAGAGAACAAAAAAAAGGCGCTCGCGCTCTTGCAAGATTTGAAATCTCTCGCGCCGCATGCCGAAAGCATTCGCACGCCCTTGCGCGCGCTTGGGGGGGGGGGCGCGCGTATCGAACTCCTTCCAAAACTTCATCACCGGCGCGAAAACGCTGTCATCGTCGCCAGCATGATCAGCATCGGCGCCGTCACCGGCCGTGCCGTCATCGTTTTCAACATCGTCACCAGCATCGCTACTATCATCATCGTGTCTACCGTTGTCGGCGTTGCCATGATACCGCGCCCGTCCACGTCGCCGGCTCACACAACAATGCCCGCTGGGATGTGCCCAGCGGTCAGCGCCACCGCGGCCGCGTCGGCCGCGCCAAATTAGCTGGCCGCTAAGCGCGCGTGCCTAAATTGGCGCGGCCGCAAAAATTCACCAGCCAACGACAAGCACTCATCGCAATCGCCGCCGCATGGGTTTTGCAAACCAAGTTGAGGGTGGGTGGGTGGGTGCAAGAGCACGGAATGTGTCAACTCGTTTGTAAAAATTAGTTCTCCTTTCTTTTTTTATATCCCCCCTCCCGGGATTATCGGTCCCTCGTTTCGTATTGCAATGTACATATGATTCTGCGGGCACACTCGTTTACCAAACGTGTGGCCCATTTCCAAAAGCTTGTTTGCAACAAATGGGACGAAGTGCGCGCGCGTCGTCGCGCGCGCATGTCGAAATCGGCCAAACAACCTAAGATGTCGTTAGGATTTCAACATCGACTGCCCAAAAGCATAACTATCCCAAACACATGGTTTCGCAACAAGGGTGTTAAAAAAAAATTGCGCTCGCGCTCTTGCGAATTCGTGGGAAGACAATCGGTTTATCAACAACTTCATAAAATGCTACCAAACGGGGCCTCGCGCGCGCACGTTTCGAAATCATTCGAACGCCCTTGCGCGCGTGCTGTCGCAAGAGCCTTTTGCAACACATGAAACAAAATACACACGCGCGCGTTTTCGCGCGCGCATGCCCTAACCCGTCAAACGCCTTGGGTCGCGTAAGGATTTCAGAACCAGGTGTTGCGAAACCATACGAAAACACATGGTTTCGCAGTATCAGTTTTCAGAAAAGCCTGCGCTCGCGCTCTTGCGAATTTTGAAGACAACTGCTGCTCATTTTTCAACATGCTCATGGACTTCTGCCAAGCGGACCTCTCGCGCCGCATGCCGCAATCATTCGAACGCCCTTGCGGTCGTGCCAGGGGGCACGATCCGTGTCAAATGCTACCATGCGGACCACGCTCGCGCGCCGGCCGCGCGCACATGTCGAACTCCTTCCAAAACCTTCACCGATGCGAGGACGCCGTCATCGTCGTCGGCGTGATCAGCATCGGCGCCGTCACCGGCCGTGCCGTCATCGTTGTCAACATCGTCACCAGCATCGCTACTATCATCGTCGTGTCTACCATTGTCGACGTTGCCACGATACCGCGTTCGCGTCGATCGCGCCAAACTAGCTGGCCGCTGCGCGCGCGAGCATGCGCGGGCTAGCGCGGCCGCAAAGATGCACTAGCCAACACCAAACACTCATTGCAATCGCCCTCGCATGGTTTTTGCAAACCAAATTGGAGTCGACAACTTCAAGTTCGGCAAGGTGAATTGCACTGCATATTCCTCTTCCTATATTTGTACAAGCCCGGGCGGGGGGAAAACCCGTCACCCCCCACAAAAAAAAACGGACTCCCGGGATGTGGGGCTTTGGGACCCTCCGGACGGGCCTCGAAGCGGCCCCCCGGGCCTCGCAGGGCGTTTTGCCAAGCCTTCCCGGCACACCTAAGGCGATCAGGGGGGTCATAGGAGACGCCCCAGAGACCCCCAAAACAGCACAAGAGCGCTCCAAGAGTGACCGACGTGACCTCAAGATGGCCCAAGAGGCCTCCAGGACGGCCCCAAAGAGGCCTCCAAGAGCACCCCGAAGAAGGCCCCAAGAGGCACAGATCATTGATTTTCTGCTGGTTTTTGTTGAATTTTGGGGTTCCCCTCTTTTCGGCTTCCCGACGCTCCAAGACGGCGGTCTTCTGGGCGTCCGAAGCCGCATGGGAGGCTCCCAAATCGCCCCACAACCATCCGAAAGGGCTTCCAGGCAGTCCAAGAGAGCCCCAAAACGGCACAACACGGGTTCAAGATGGCCCTCAGAGAGCCCCATGGCGGCCCAAGATGGCCCCAAGACACCCTCCGTAGCATTCCAAATCGTGACCCGATCGTTCAGGGAGACCGCGGTTGGAGACAGGGTAGCCCGAGGAAGCCCCCAGAGGCCCCCAGAATACGCCCAGGAGGCCTCCAGAAGGCCTTAAGAAAGCCTGAAACAATTTTTGTGAGGCCCCCAGAGGCTCTCCAAGGAGGAGCCTCCGCAAAAAAGAGCTGAGGAGGATGGGGAGAATGCGCAGGGTATCGCGAAAATGAAGAAAAAAAAACATGGAGGAAAGATAACGAATAACATTATTATAGCGGCGATACCGGAAAAGGCAACAAGGAGTTATCTATAAATTGTCGGCTTGACCTTCCTGCTTTTCCGCCCGCGTAGCAAACTTCAAGGACCAAGGTGCATGGCGCGAAGCGCCACTGCAGTGTTGTGTGTGTGTATGTGTACGGCTCCACGTACATGGCACAACATATCTTGCACCACATAGACTGCGGAACGGGCCCGGGGGAACGGGGAAAAAGGGGATGGGACAGGGAGGGAGGAAGGCAGCAGGGAGCGCGGGAGGAGGAGGAGGGAACAGAGAGCGAGGGAGGGAACAGGGAACGAGAGAGGGGACAGGGAGGAGGAGGACGAGGAGGAGGAGGAGGAGGACGAGGAGGAGGAGGAGGAGGAGAAGAAGGGACGGGGAGCACCAGCAGCAGCAGCAGCAGCAGCAGCAGCAGCAGGAGGGGGCCGGCCCGCGCGGCAAAGGGCCCACCTCGGGCGCCAGCGCCCCGCAGAAGCGGCGGTGCGCGTCGCTGGCCGCGCCGGCCACGCGCGTCAGGCCGAAGGCGATCACCGTGAGGTCCGAGGTGCTGGCGCCGTCGCCGGCGCCGTCGCCGTCACCGGCGTCGCCGGCGCCGTCGCCGTCGTCGGCGTCGCCGGCGCCGTCGCCGTCGTCGGCGTCGTCGTCGTCGTTGTCGCCGTCGTCGGCGCCACCGTAGGCGTCGTCGTCGGAGGCGTCGCCGTCGGCGTCGGCGTCGTCGCAGTCGCCGTCGTAGTCGGCGTCGCCGTCGGCGTCGCTGTCGCTGTCGCCGGCGTCGCCGTCGTCATAGTAGTCGTCATAGCAGTCGTCGGTAACGTCGGCGTCGGCGTCGGCGTCGTCATCCTCCACCTCCTCCTCCCGCTTCATCCTCCTCCTCCTCCTCCGCCGACTTCTTCACTGATGACGCGTTCTTCGTCACTGCGCCCAGTATGGAGCATCCGATTGGCTAGCTCTCGGACAGGCATGACCCCGTGTTGTGCAACAAGGAGGGGGATGATGTCCATAGGGAAAATTTCGACCGCACGGGTTTGAACGTGGCGGGGGATGGGACTTACAAACCTCATGTTCTCAGAACTGTCGAAGTCTGCTTTTTCGTGGGTCTTCATAAATGACCCGGGTGGGCAAGTGGCAGTCGTCCGTGGGCCTGCGTGGCCCAGCCTCCCGTTGACAAACCAAGCGGAACAGTTGCAGTTGAGCTTGATGCGGATTTTCGTTCGGATACCGAGAAGCGTGATACGATGTGATACGGTGGCTCTATGGCCGTGGTGACGATGCACGGCATGAGAGTGAAAGATCCACTAAACCCGAAGCAGAGGTATGGAGTTGTTCTCCGATGTGGTGCGATGCGCCACATGTGCAACAACGACTATGCTCCAGCTGTTGACACGCGAGCACACAAAAACATCGGAGTAATCGGTACCATCCCCGCTCCTGAAAGGTGGTTCAGGAAAGACAACTGGCGAGCCGACGTCGAGGCGAATATAGTTTACACCACATAGCTTCAACGCATAGATCACACCACATAGGTGAAACCACATAGCTCAGACCACATAGCTTACGCCACGTAATGTGCACTGCGTAGCTTCCACCACATAGCTCGCACCACATACCTGAAACGATATAGCTCACACCATGTGGCTCACCAAACATAGCTGACGTACACAACATATGTTTCACCACATTGGTTACACGACATAGCTCACAACATGTAGCTCGCACTACGTAACGTACACAACCTAGCTTGCACCAAATAGCTCGCACCACAGTGTTCCCACCGCCACGTTTGCACAACACATATTGCACCGCAACGCTGACACAGCAGAGCTTACACCACATAGCTGACACAACAGATCGTTCGCCTCCACAGTGCACAAACTCACCGTGTGGGGTCCACCATGGCTCACATGTTGAATGCGCGAATTGGTAGGGTTCGTGGGAAGCCTGGCTGTGGGGACAACGGTGCGCGAGCAGTCTGAAATTTTACGGGGGGGGGCGCAGGCTGATCGGGTTCCCCAGCGGTGGTGGAGGAGCTCTTGACGATGACATCCGACCACGGCCATAAGCCTGCCCGCACGCAAGTGGGCGACGAGCCCAAACCACGGCTTTGTCTGCATGACGTGCGGATACTACGCGCAGGAGTATGAAGGCGCCCTGGGACACACACACATAAATTGACACAGATAACAGGATTCCCCGTTTTTTCCATATTTTCGGGGTTGTTGTCTTCCACCCCACTTCCCATATTTCCCCATATTTTCTGGGGAATCGCCGATTAATTGTGTCTGTGTGTGTGTGTGTGTGTGTGTGTGTGTGTGTGTGTGTGTGTGTGTGTGTGTGTGTGTGTGTGTGTGTGTGTGTGTGTGTGTGTGTGTGTGTGTGTGTGTGTGTGTGTGTGTGTGTGTGTGTGTGTGTGTGTGTGTGTGTGTGTGTGTGTGTGTGTGTCTCCCCTCCCTAGAGTAGTTGCACAGACCGGCGGAGAAGTGCGGCCTCGCAGCTTTCAACAGCGGGACCACGGCGAGTCGGAGGCGAAGGCGCGGCCTGCACCTCGGCCTCGAGGCCGCAGCAGACGCCCGCGCATGCCACCCCGCTGGAGGCTGGGCGGCGCTCTGTGCTCAGACAGCCGAGAAGGAAATGCGACGAGCCTGGTGGGTGGTGATTGCAAGCTGGCTGGGTCAACGGTGACCCAAACAGAACAAGAAAATTCCATCCCTCCTCCTCCTCCTCCTCCTCCTCCTCCTCCTCCTCCTCCTCCTCCTCCTCCTCCTCCCTCCTCCCTCCTCATCCTCCTCTTCGTCCTCCTCCAATTCCTCCTATTCCTCCTCCTCCTCCTTCTCCTCCTCCTCCTCTTCCTCCTCCTTCTCCTCCACCCTCTCCCTCTCCCTCCTCGTCCCTCGTTCTCCTCCTCCCTCATCATCTCACTTCCTACCCCCACTCCGTCCCCCCTCCCCCTTCCCTCGCGTGCGGGAGCGCGCGCGGGTAAGAGGGGCCGGAAGAGGCGGAAGAACAGAAGCCGCACCAGGAGGTGGAGAAATCAAACCAACAAATGAGCAACAAACAACAAACAACAACACATCAAATCTAGAGAGCTCCTAAACGGTCACGAATAGCACCAGGACGGCCAAAGAGGCCCCAATGCGGCCCAAGAATCAGCCAGTTGAACAGGATCCTGCTAGCCTCGGCGGCAAGATGCCACAGGGGCTCAACCGACCTAGCATCTGAAACCTAAATTACGCACGAGATCTGTATCTGGCCACGCGATGCTGCCAAGCATACCAGCAAGGAACATCCGATGTTTCCCCTGTCCACTGCTGCGCATGCAACGGTAAACGCCGCAGGGTTTGCTCCCATGGCGCAGCCAAGTCACGTTTCCATCCTTTCAAAACTTTGAAGATCCAGCGCGCCATCTATGCAGAGCATCCGGACCCAAGGTCGCAGATATCTGAACAGCTTCGCGCAACAGGGGAGAAAACAGCCATCGCGCGCGACACGCGGATAAAGACTGCTCCAATTCAAAAGGAACTGCTGAAGCTATGGTTGACCAGCTCGCACGGTCCTGCTGGGACGCGTGCGCGGCCGAACGGAACTATGCCAAAAAAACAGCCCGCCAACCCCAGGGTAATTACGTGCGCCTGGGGTCTCGTTTTCTGCAGAACCAGCACCGGTCTCCAACTGGACGCGGCGATCCGAGTTACACGCGCTGTGTTCGCCGGGTGCGTCTGAGGCGACAGCCTCCGACTCATCTCAGTTCTTCTCTTTCTTCTTCTCATCATGAACATTCCTCCTTTTGTTTCGCATTCTTTCTTCAATGCTGCCATTGGCCCGCCGTGCCCCAGCATTGGCCAGTCTGTCGGCGCGGTGACCTCGAATCCTGCGAATAGCGCTTGGGCAACGCCAGCGCCATAACCCTCTTGGGCCCCGTCTTTCGGGAGCCCTTGGCCTGCGACGGCTTGCCGCCCCAAGCGCGCGGCCGCCCGTTGCCCCCATCGCCTGGTCCGCCTTGTCTTCGACCTCGTGGGCCGAATGTGTGTCCAATTTCGTGGAGAAGTCCAAGAGCCTGTCTTCGCCGCGCTCCAGCGAGCGCGCCGTACCCTTCCGCTGGAAGATGTCGGACTGGTATCATATGCGCGCGCCGCCTTGCTCCTCAGCAGCCTGGCACAGGAGGATCGGGTAGTCAAGCAGCTCCGCGGAGGAGCACGACCGCACGAGGACGCAGTTGGTCCCTCATTGAAGCACATGCCCCACGAACGTTGCGACGCTCTGACAATCAAGTCTCAGCTCGTCCGGCGGGGCTCCCCTGTCATCTAACACATGGCGGAGCTCACTGTGCAAGGAGGCTCAGGACGGAGGTGCCGCAGCCACAGGCGTGCGAGACCACCCCGGCATCGGACCCACCTGCAAGCACTCGCCGTCGGCGCTGTCGACCTAGTTGCGATGCTTGTCACCAGCGACGCGGCCGAGCCTTGCGAGGCCAACCTCCTCAATGCAGGCAGCGAGGTCGAACAGGAGACGTGACTTCGCATGGCTCGCTGCAGCACAAGTAGCAGCGTTGCATCGCAATCTGGAGAGTTACTGCTCTCGGCGATTCTGGGGCCATCCCGCTCGCCAGCCTCTGATCCGCCCGGCATGTCTTCGGAGCTCGCAGTGCAAGCGACACCATGGCTGGCGAGAGCTTTGATATCCGACCATCCGCCAGGGACTGAAGCCGAAAACGGCTTGTCATTCGGCATCAGGCCTGCGCGGAGAGACTCGCGGATGATGTCGTCAGCGACATCCTCCACATGCACGCCCCCGACAATCTCTGTCATCACACGCGCCGTCCCGGCGTAGAAACGGAGGTCGTGCTTGGCCTTGGCGTTCTCATCGACAGAGTACACAAAACTCAACAAATCCGCCGGCCCCCTTGTGTAAGGTTCGCAATTTCCTGTGCCAGCTGCAGTTTCCAGTTTCCAATGTTACAGTTATGCTTCTTGCTGCTTATTGCTCCTTGTTGATTTTTTGTTGCTTACTGTTCCTTGTTGATGGACCGCGCGAGGGGGGGAGGCCCAAAACAGACATGTTTACCACGCCCAAAACGTGTTGTCTGAATTGCTCGGGTGGGTAAAAATTGACACCCATCATGCAGATCGGTGGGGTCAGGGTCCAAAAACACAAAGGATTTGCCACATGTCTGAATTTCGGTGGCACCCCTCACGCAGATCGGCGGGGTCAGGGTTGTGTCACATTTCCGAAATTCGGTGGCACCCCTCACGCAGATCGGCGGGGTCAGGGTCCAAAAACATATGGGATTTGCCACATTTCTGAAATTCGGCGGCACCACTCACGCAGATCGGCGGGGTCAGGGTCCAAAAACACACGGGTTTTGCCACATTTCTGAAATTCGGTGGCACCCCTCGCGCAGATCGGCGGGGTCAGAGTGCAAAAACACATGGGATTTGCCACATTTCTGAAATTCGGTGGCACCCCTCGCGCAGATCGGCGGGGTCAGAGTGCAAAAATACATGGGATTTGCCACATTTCTGAAATTCGGCGGCGCCCCTCACGCAGATCGGCGGGGTCAGGGTCCAAAAACATACGGCTCGGTGGCACCCCTCACGCAGATCAGCAGGGTCAGGGTCCAAAAACATATGGAATTTGCAGCATTTCTGAAATTCTTGACGCTTCGCGTATCCCCACCAGCCCATCCTACACCAGGCACTCGAACGAAGAGCGCCGATGATCGGCAGCCGAGTATGAGACATCTTGGGATTTCTTGAGCCATCTTGGAAGTCATTTTGGGCTCTCCGAGGCGCTCTTGGAGTCATCTTAATCAGTGCCCCCCCAAGAGGCCAACATGTGGCTAAAACCTTAGTGCAAACAATGGTTTGACCTTATCGCCGAGGCCTCTGGGAGCACCTTGGGTGCCTCTGGGGGGTCTCTTGGGGCCTCTTGGGGGTCTCTTGGGGGCCTCCTGGGGGCCTCTTGGGGGGCCTCTTGGGGCCATCTTGGGGCCATCCTGCGGCCTCTTGGGGCATCCTGGACCCTCTTGGGAGGCTTGGGCTCCTCTTGGACCCGTCTGGGCGCCCTTGAAGGCCCTGCTGGGGCGCTCTTGGGGCAATGTTGGAGGACATCGGCCAAGGAAGTGGGGCTCCTTAATTAGAGCCCCCCCCCAGCAACTCCAAAAATCGCTTCCTGGACCCCTCTTGGATCGCTCTTGGAGCGCTCGTGGCCGCTCTTGGAGCCATCCTGAGGCTCTCTTGGGCCCCTCTTGGAGCTATCTTGAGCCATCTTGGAGCCATCTTGACGCCTCGGATGTGCATCGCAAGCGAAAAAGTGAGAACCCCAAAAACATTGATTTTCCCTAGGGTTATGAAGCATGTTGGCCTCTTGGATGCATCCTAATGATGCTCTTGTGGGCACTTGGAACCGTCTTGGAGAGTTCTTGGAACGTCTTGGAACATCATGGGGACCATCTTGAGGCATCTTGCGCTATCTTGAGCCATCTTGGAGGGTATCTTGGGCTCCCTGAGGCCCTCTTGGAGCCGTCTTGGGCCATCTTGGGCGCTCCAACGCGCCGCGGAACCCCCTGTCCAGGTCAGTGGGGAGGGGGTAGGGGGAGGGGTAAACCCCTCCCCGAAGGGGAAGAGGGAGGGGTGGAAGAGGAAACTCGTTAAACCACCGACGCCCAGAGGGCTGGTGGGATTCGGTGGCACCCCTCACGCAGATCGGCAGGGTCAGGGTCCAAAAACAAACACGGGTTTTGCCACATTTCTGAAATTCGGCGGCACCCCTCACGCAGATCCGTAGGGTCAAGGTCGAAAAACAAACAGGGGATTTGCCACAGTTCCGAAATTCGGCGGCACCCCTCACGCAGATCTGTAGGGTCAGGGTCGAAAAACAAACAGGTCCTGACACTGCTTCACGGCGACGTCCAGACCTCACGATTTAGCTTTTGCATCTCCCATTATCCGAGAGAGGGGGCCGGCGGCAGGGGGCGAAGCTCTTACGGATATTAAGCGGTCGTTTTCGGACGCCGCGCCGAAAGCCGCATTCGGAAGGCGGGCGAGATCGGCGCGGATATCATGTGTCGCGAAGGACGCCATGGTTGAGGTCGTCTGGGCAAGTATGCTGCAAGCACGCCGGAAGTGGCAGACCGAGAGTCTTGAGCCCACAAGGCAGCGGAGAAATGATATCGATGATGACGGCGACGCCGCAGCAGGCGACTTGCTCTGGCGGCTGCTCATGCGCCTTCCCGCGTCGAAGACGTGTCGCGTTTTCGCGCTGGTAGGCACGTTCGAGACGGAAGACACACCCGCCATACATTTTTCCCTGACAAGCACCCCACGCCCGTCCATGGGCAAGACCAGCTCGATTGAGCGTCAAGTCCGCTTCCCCTCCAGGGGGCTGTAACCCCACCCACAGGATGCCTCGGCAGCGGCAGGGCTGCAAACCTGCCATCGCACACGCCAGGGTTCTGCGGGAGCGGCGGCGGAGCTCCCCATGCTTCATCCCTGGGGAGCCGAGCCCCTGGGAGCTCCATCGCCCTCCCCCCTCTTTTCTGCCTCACCAGTCCTCCTCCCTACCATTCGCCCCCAGCGCCCCAAGCGTCAACACCTCCGTGGTGCCTTCCCCGATCGCGCCCTCCTCCCTCCCCCATTCGAACCCGCCCGCGCTGCTGGCGCACCGTTCGATCAACAACGGTCATCCCCCTCCCCCACCCCCACCCCCACCCTTCCCGGAGGAGGGTTGGAAACCACGCGTTGCAAAAAGACCATCCCCACAAGAGGAATCCCGGAGTATCCGTAAAAACATGCCCCCCCCAAGAAAGGATCCAGGGGGGAAGTCACTACACCGAACCATGGGAGACTGGGGAAATCCAGCAGGGACCTCTTGGCAGCCTGGATGGTCCAGGGGGGCATCGACGAGTGACCCACACAAGTCGCTAAGAACTGTGCCCATGTGGCCCGGCGGGGCGCCAATATGGGAAGTCCAGGGCCATGGTCACGGCAAGGTCCTCCCGTCCAACCGCCCCCACTGTCACAAGTCCCTCCCCGTGTTTCCTCCTCCTCCTCCTCCTCCTCCTCCTCCTCCTCCTCCTCCTCCTCCTCCTCCTCGTGCTCCGCTTTCCTCCTCCTCCTCCTCCTCCTCCTCCTCCTCCTCCTCCTCGCACGTGGCTCCGCGCTCCGCCTCCTCCTCCTCCTGCGCTCCGAAGGCGGGTCCGTCGACGCTCGCGCGCGGCTCCCCCCGGGCCTGGCCGGACCCGAGCGAGCAGCGCCCGCCCAAGAGCGGACCGACGTCAGGGCACGGCGGGGAAAGCCAGGCCCGAGCGGGGCGGACCGAGGGAGGCGAGCGAGGGGCAGCCCGAGCGGCTGCCTGCCGCAGCCTCCGACGCGCGGCAGGCGGGCCTGCTAGACCTCCGCGCGGGCATGCCGCCGGGGGCCACCCCCCAAGAAAGGGGGGCCCGAACCACAGCACACCCGCCAGCAGCAAGCTGGCAACTACGGCGCGCGTGGCAACTACGGCGCGCGTGGCAACGGGAAGGAGGAGGAGGAGGAGGAGGAGGAGGAGGAGGAGGAGGAGGAGGAGGAGGAGGGAGTCAGGCCAGATGCAGAAGGAGGAGGAGGAGGAGGAGGAGGAGGAGGAGAGGGGGAGGAGGGGAAGGAGGAGATGAGGAGGAGGAGGAGGAGGAGGAGGAGGAGGAGGAGGAGGAGGAGGAGGAGGCAAGAGGAGGAGGAGGAGGAGGAGGAGGAGGAGTAGGGGGAGGAGTCCCTCGGATGTCCAGCCATCCCCCCGCACTCTCGAGGTCCTGCACGACCGCATGTGCTTCACCAACCACTCGCACAGGGAGGAGAACAGCTGCGCGTCGCAGAAGCCGAGGGGAGCGAGCGCGGACACCGTGTGGCGCACCTCGGGGAAGAGGAGGACGAGGAGGAGGAGGAGGAGGAGGAGGAGGAGGAGGAGGAGGAGAAGGAGAAGGAGGAGGAGTGCAAACCCAAGACTCATCAACAATATTATAATACACCCTCCCTCTGAGCTCCTCTTCGTGGGCCCCCCACAAAGGGTTCATCTCCACCGGAATT
>CAUYUJ010014544.1:75000-87500 GCA_963575745.1 Prorocentrum cordatum
CGGGACTCCCGGCGAACGACCCGGGAGGGAGAGCTGAACCTGGGGAGCGCCCTGGGGTCGATGACGACGACGACGACGACGACGACGACGACGACGACGACGACGACAACGATGACAGATGACGACAATGACGACGATGATGACAATTTATGGTGCTCTGCTGCTGCGCGTGCCACGGCGCAGCCTGACGGAAAGGCGGTCGGCCCGGTCAGGGGTCTGCGAACCTGGCTCTGGACTCGCTTGCAAAGCTCTCTCTCTCTCTCTCTCTCTCTCGGGCCAGGACTGCCAGAAAACGACCCAAGAGGGAGAGCAGAACCTGGGGAACGCCCTCCTCCTCCTCCTCCTCCTGCTCCTCCTCCTCCTCCTCCTCTTCCTCCTCCTCCTCCTCCTGCCGTAGCCATTGGCTCAAGGTTCTGTGTTCCCCTGAGGACAACGTGGATACCGCTAGCCCGCGGCTAGACCAAGTGAATGTGTGAGCTCCTGTTGGAGCAACCCTGTGAGTTCCTTTGGAACGTGCTCTCATGGGCCGTAGCAAGCATGCGTTTACCACGTGTCCGTCGCGCGGCAGCTGGGCGTGGGACTGGCGCCTCAAGCGCCAGCGCGGAGCCGCTCGGCGGAGCCTGTGGCGTTTGTGGCACGGTGCAGCCAGGCTGGCAGTCCTGTCAGAACGGCACGCGGTACATATGCACCGTGGGCTTCCTCACAGGCAGGCGCGTGGAGCCGTGCTTCCCCACCACCAACCTCGACGTCCCTCGAGGATGCCACGGCGAGGGTGCTGCAGGTCGCGGGCCTCGACTCGGATCCGGAGGCCGAGAGGCTGGCGTCCCGGGTGCAGGCACTGGCGATTGCCAAGAAGGTGCCCGCTACTGTCAGCAAGCCCGCCCGCACGGACCTCAAGGAGGCCTCAGTTCGAGTGCTCTCGCGAGAAAGATGCCCTCGACCGCGCGGCCAAGCAGGGGGAGACTGCCCAGTGGCACCTCGACAGCGGGAGGAAGCGCTTCGAGCTGGCTGCGGACGAGATGGCTGAGGCCGAGGTCAACCGCTTGCAGGCTGAGAAGGCGTTGGGCACGGTGCCCGACGCAAAGCCCGCTGATGACCTCAACGCCTTCGTCGTGGATCGCGAGCTCTTCGAGTCCTTGGACGAGCTGGAGGCCGATGACAAGAAGGCCCTGGGGACCTTCCAGAAGCAGATCGACAATATCACGAAGCAGGAAGCAGGCACGCGACAAGCAGAAGGAGTTCCAGGCGTCGCTGGACAAGGCCAGGGCGGCACACAAGCAGGCGGCGCCCAAGCGCGGGCGGTGCGACGAGGACGGCAACTCCGCCCCAGGTGCCCCGCCATCCTCGGCAGAGGCTGCGCCGGAAGGAGCCGCGGCGGCTTCCTCGGCAGCCCCCGAGCCGCTTCCCGAGGAGAAGGGAGAGGAGTTGCGCGCCCGGCTCCTGGCCGAGGCGGGCTTGCAGGCCGAGCAGGCCGAGGGGATGGGCGAGGGGCCGTCTCCCGAGCGCCCTGCCGCCCCTGCTGCCCCGCCTCCTTCCGGACCCTCGCGCGCAACCGTGCCGCCAGGGAGAATCGGCGGCTGCCCGCGTGCCTCGTCGGTCCAGGGGCGACGGCTCCCTGTGCGTCTTCTTCGGCGGCATCGCGGAGTGGGGCCCGCGGGCCGCGCGCCCGGGAGCAGGAACGCGGCGCGCCGGCCCTCGTCGAGGCGAGGCAAGGGGGGTCGGATGCCACGCCCGACATCTGGACTTCCTTGGGCGAGGACGGCTGGCGGCTCGCGTGCTCGGCGGCTCGCCCTTCTCGGGCAAGCGTCGGAGAGCGGGCTCTCCGGCGGCGAACAGGTTCTTACTTGGGAGCACGCTGCGACGACGAGCTCGGAGAGTGCCCGCTCTGCTGCTCGCGCTGCGGGCCGTCGAGGCCCTGGTCGCGGGTTCGCTCCGTCGGCCTTGCGCGCGAAGGGCGGCAACCTGGTGTTGATCGCAGCCTGCCTCCAGCCTGGCTTGGGGGCCAAGGGCTGGAACAATGGCGTGCCGGTGGCGCCGGGGTCTTTCGCTAGGGCCCTGGCTGACCCGTGCGTCGCGCTGGCGGACTGGAACATCGAGCCAGGCCCCTTTCTCCGCAGAGGTTGGCCAGACAGGCTGGGCGCTCGCATGCGCGCGCCGAGCTGCGCAGCCACGTGCGAGAAGGGGCCTGGGCGCATGTGCGACTATGGGCTGGTCAGCAAGGGTTCACCCGAAGTCGACACGCAACCGGAGTTGGCTGCCCCTTGGAAGACGCGCTGTGGATCTCGGTCAAAGTCAGTGCAGCACGCGCGCACAGAGGGCATAGGCGCCGCGCTGTCCTTCGTGACTTGCCTGCGCTGCCTGCGCGAGACCGCCCGAAGGCTCTCCCCGACTCGCTCAGCAGGAGATCCAGGAATCGCGGGGAGAAGGGGCAGCGGCGCACGCACGAGCTGCCAGACGAGCGCCGGGAGGCCGTCGACGAGCTGGTCCCAGAGGCTGTTGAGAAGGCCCCCGAGGTCCCCTCTGCTATCGCTGAGGATACGCGGTGCGAGGCTGAGTTGCAAGTACGTTGGGACGGAGTGCCTGACAGATTGGAGTTTGATACGCAGGAGGACCGGTTCGACACTTCCTCTGCCGTTGCCCACGGCGTGCGCTTCATCTTCACCTGGCGCCCCGATGCACGACGGTGCATTCACCAGTCTTACGGCAGGAGGGTCTCTGCGTTGGGGAGAGCTGTTCGTTTGCGCGAATCAATTCCTTCTGGTCAGTGGCCGTCTTATTCGGGCAGAGCGCGCGGACCAGGCGTGCAATGGAAGAAGGTGCGTTCCACGCCTGGCAGAGTCCATATGAAGAACGAGCAGGCTGAATGGTGGGGCATCACCATCACCTTGGTTATTAAATATGTTGCGCTGAAGACCAATCTCAGCGACCCGGATCAGATGGCTTTGCGCGCTGCCAGGGCCCATGATATGATTGCGAAGATTGAGGCTGTCAGCGGGGAGGAGTATTCCGGCCAGGGAGCCAGGGCCACTGATATTGCAGACTGGAAGTGCGTGGTTTCCAAGCTTGCTGCTGTTCAGGTGGGGTGCCTTCCAGATTTGCTTGAACACGCTCGCAGTTGGGCTGATCTACCTTCTGGACGGGCGTCGGTATCTTCCAGTTCTTCCTTCATGGAATGGGCCCAGGAAAGATGGGAAAAGAAGCCAGGTGCCATTCGCAGGCATGTCATGCCCAGGCCTTCCACAGATTGGGAGAGCCAGGGCCCTGCAGGCAATCCGACCACCGATTCCCGAGCGATGCTGAAGGTCTGTCTACCGAGCGGGCTCGCATGCGGCGTGACCCCGTGGACAAGCCGCAGGACATTCTTGCTGGCATGCATCGCTGCTGGACTGCGGCTCAGGAGGACCCACTTCCCCAGATCATGCTCTTTGATTTGGACGCAGTCCTGCCGTCGACCCATGCCAGGAAGGCGAACGACGCCGACGTCTTGAGCCCACCTGACATACAACGGCAGCCACAGTGTGCGAAGGTTCAGCCGGCGGAGACGGTGGACTCTGTCGAGGCTGCTGGTGTCTGGCCGACTTCCATTTCGTCTGTCGTTGGAGCGGCCATACCCTCGGAAGCTGGGGGCCATCGCGTGCTGGGGCTGGTTCCTATGGTTCAAAAGATCTGGTGGAAAGTGCGTGCCAGGTGGTCGAATGAATGGTCCTCTCTTTGGACGCCCGAAAGGGGCACGGAAAGAATGGGTACAATTCCCAACAACACATGTTGTCCCAAACCAACAGCGGCCACTGTTGGGCAGGCGGCCTTCTGTTTCAAATGGACACAAGCCGCGGCGGCGCGGACAGCGAGTCCTGTTCAAAATGAACAGGAACTGCTGTTGGGCATTGTACACATTCTTTCCGTGCCCACTTCGTTCGTGCAGATCTTCCATGTCGGCGTTCTGGGACACGGCAATTGCGGGGTCGTCGGCGCCGCGAGCGGCCTTGATCCGCTCGGTCATGGATTAAAGCGGGCATTGTTTGTCCTTTGAACATGCGACCCTGTATCTTGACCTGACGAAGTTCTATGATTCAGCGAGCTTTGTTTTGTTGTTGGAGGCTGGGTTGGCTATTGGCTTCCCCCCCCCATTGTTTCATCGATGGAAGTTGGCCTCTATGCTTCGCCCCGCATGCTCAAGAAAGACCAGGTGATCGCGGATGACATTGCTGTGACTCGGTCGGTTGTGGCGGGCCCGGGGCATGGCGTTCCCCTGGCCAAGGTGATGCTGCGCCGTCTTCTCGACGCGGCTCACCGAGTACGACATTCAACTGGAGTCTGGAGCTACATCGATGAGACTGTTCTCAGAGGTGAGGGCTCCAAGCAGAAGGTGGTTGATGATGTCCTGGCCACTGCTGAAGTCATGGCGGATGGCCTACGGGAGCTTCGATTGCAGGTGTCGACCAAGACGAAGCTGCTCGCGAGCTCGGATGACATCGGGCTGGAGCTACAAGGTAGGTTGCGCGGCTTAGGCATCCCTGTAGATTTCGTGCGAGACCATGTGGGTTTAGGCTCTGATGTTACGGCGTGCCGTGCGGGAGCTAGTCGCAGGATGATGGGGCGTAGGGCTCACGCTCGAGTGCGCCAACGCGAGGTGGCAATGGTCCTGCGGCTGTCTCGCATCAGAAGGATTACGATGAAGCTCTGGAGCATTGGTGTTTATCCCGGAGCTGCGATCGGACGTCAGATCATGGGCACGCCTCCTGGGACGCCGTCAAGGGCGAGGCGCGACGCTGCTTCGGCGGTGGATGGAGCGAAGGCAGGCATGTGTTTGACTGCTGTGCTGCAGGCCGCGCACGGTGTGGCGGAGCCAAGTGTTGACTTGAGACGGCAGTTGCTCAAAGAGTGGATCCAGTTGGGGTTATTCCAGCCTGCTCTCAATCCTCGCATTACGAAGGCGCTGCCCTTGGTGTTGCGTCACGTCAAGAACGGCACCGTGGTGAAGTGGTGCGACGTCAAAGACCGATTGCAGCATTGCAGGCCACGTTGATCCAGGCAGGGTGGTCTCCTGAGTCTCCGCTGCTGTGGCCCAGGCCGCTGGCCGACGGCGCGATCGATGACTGGCTGTTCCCGAGTTTCGGCGATGACCAGTTCAGCGCGGCAGTCCTGGCGCTTTCTCGGATGATGAAGAGATGCTCGGCGCTTTCACGGATGATTGCGTTGCTCTCCAGCGGCGCAGGGCCGCTGGACACGAAGCCGGGAAGGACCTCGCGGATGGTGCCGACATGACCGCCATCAGAATCGAGCTGCGCAGGATGGCGAAGCAAGCTGCTTTCGACGAGTGGCCCGCGAACCTTGCCGTCATCGCGGGTGGGCAGTGGACTCGCGAGCGGCAGAATGTCGCAGGCTACGCCAGCCCGCCTATCTGCCCCAGATGTCGCAGGAGCCCCGAGACCCTCGCCCATGGGATCTGGAGGTGCCCTGCCAACACGGGGCACGGGGATTTCACGAAGACCGAGTTGTTGGTCCCCAGAGCCCCGGCTAGCCTGGAGGCCCGACTTGGCCTGCGGCTTCGGGGCGTGCCCCCATATAGGGATCTCACGGCGCCCAAGTCTGTGGAGACCCCTGAGGCTTGCAGGCAGATTCCTCTAGGGGCTGGTAGGGTGCATGATTTCTGTTCTGCTCCTGGAGGCCGCCCGATTTTCATATTTGCAAACGGCTCTGGGGTTGATTTCTCTGCGGGCCCACGGAGAAGGAGATGCGGCTCGGCGATTGGTGTTGTGTCAGGATCCCTCGTCGCCTGGTGCCTAGATCTTCTCTGGGCGTAGGCAAACAGTTCCCCGCGCTGAAATCCAGGCGTTCTGTCTCGCCCTGGAGAATTCGACCGGGCCGGCTTGCTGCGCTACCGACTGCAGAAATTTGGCTATTGACTGGCATGCTGGCCGTGCCAAGTTTCCTCGGGGCCCCAACGGTGACTTGTGGGTTCGTGCCTCGAAGGCGCTGGTTGCTCGGGGCCCTGGGGATGTTTCTTTACTCTGAGCGGCGTCTGATGTGCTGCCCTGCAAGGGCAACGCCAGTGCCGACACCTGGGCGGGGGCCGCCGCGCGGCCCAGGTGGGCCTGGGACTGGTGCGTGACGCCCCCCACCCCCTCGACTGACCTGTGGGATACGACGGCGGCACTGGTGCGTCGTAGAGCCTGCGAAATGTTTAAGAAATCATGGGTTAAGAAATTCATAGTCTCAGAACTTGAATAAAAGCCCAACATTTTTATTAAAATCTTAGGATTTACATTGAAACGTTAAGAATAATCGAGACTCTGGCCGAAAACTTGGGCTTTCTTAAGCATCGCCTAAGGTGTAGAGCCAAAGCGTGCGCTGCTGGTTGCGTTGGAGGTTGAACCGCGGGTCGGAGCGAGAGCCCCTTCGGCCAAGCAGCCTCGCCTTGCTGAGTTTAGTCCCGCCCTCCAGTCCAGTCAGCATCGTTTCCTTACTTCCGTTGGACGGCGCAGGTGTGAGCGCTGCAGAATCAATTTGCCACGATGCAAGGTTTTGAAGACCGCCTCGACCCAGTGTGTGGTTCCTCGCCCGGTCGCGCGCGTGCTGGACTTTCCTGAAGTTCGGTCCCTGCCTCTCGAGTATGGCGAGGGCTCCGGGGCGGTCGAAGGTGGTGTTTCCGTGGGAGGTGTGCTGCTCCACCCATCCCACGCCCTGGCCATAATGAACTCGTTTGGTCTAGTTCTTGTACGAGGTGCGGTTATACTGCCACGTCTGACGGCAGGAGGCTCACCAGTGACTGTTCCCCCCACCAAGAAGGGGGGGAAAGCTCGAGGCGAATTGAACGAGGCGTGTTCCCGTCCCACCGTGGACCGCCCGGGGCCATTTTGCCGCCTGGGCGTGTGATGCTGTCAAACGCGCGGTCGATAAGGCCCCTGAGGTTGAGTCTGCGCGCCGAAATAGCTGGGCAAACGGGTGAAGATAGCGGCCTCCCCAGGAAGGCAGAGCCTGGCCTCTTGGACGGCCGCCGCCCTCAGTCACGCCTTGTTTGTTGTATTGCTAGTTCGTTGCTCCCTTTCTGTCAAAATGTCCTCTTAGATCACATGTATGGCTGTCTGTACGTTTGCATGCATGCATGCATGCATGCATGTATGCATGTGTGTAGGTAGGTAGGTAGGTAGGTAGGTAGGTAGGTAGGTAGGTAGGTAGGTAGGAAGGTAGGTAGGCCGGTAGGTAGGTCGGTAGGTCGGGAGGTAGGTATGTAGCTATACAGGCATGCATGCATGCATGCATGTAAGTATGTATGCATGCATGTATGCATGTAAGTGTGGATGTGTGAATGCAGACATGCATGTAAGCATGTACATGTGCATGCGTGCATGCATGTATGTACGTAAGTGCGGATGTATGCATGCAGGTATGTAAATGTGTATGTGCATATTCACTAAAAAATGTATTATGTATCGCTCGTAACCAGACCGCCCCACCACGAGGACCGACCGAGAGGCGGCGGCAGCAGCAGCAGAGCAGGGTGGTGCGGTCGCACCTGGAAGTCGCAGTTCCGTGTGAGTGGGTGGAGCCCTCCACAGGGCAAACAAATACATTATGTACATGCATGTATATACTTTAAAAATGCCGCAACCGTGCCGCTAGACACGGAATGGGCGTGTCTTCGGGCCCTTTGCCCCATCCCTCAAACCCCAAGTCCTCTCTACGGGCCCCGGCCCCGAAGCCGCCAAAAATCTCACGGGGCTTGGCGCGTGCCCCCATAGGGGTTCTCGGCGTCTTCTCGCATGATTTGTTCGGGCCCAAGAGGGCTCCAGGGCGGACCAGGAGGGCCCCAAGAGGCCCCCAAAACGATCCAACAGGGCCACGAGACGCCCAATGATCGTCGCCCCAACACGCCCAAGAAGGCCCCAAGACAGCTGAAGAGGCCTCCGAGATGCCCCAAGAAAGCCCCCAAAAGTCTCCCCAAAAGGGCTCCGAGAGGCCAAAACAATTAATTTCCCATACTTAGGTGTTGCAATCATTTGGGGGTCCTCGATTTTTCGAACTCCCGGCTTTCCAAGGCGGCCCAAGAGGCCCTCAGGACCGCCCCAAGATGGGCCAAGAGGCCCCCAGAAGCCGCCCAAGACGGCCCAAGTGGGCTCAAAGACAGACTCAAGAAGGGCCTGAACACGAATCGAAAATCCGAGTCTTCGAGGCTCCAAGGAGGCCCCCAGGGGCCCCAAAGAAGCCCCCAAGAGACCCCCAAGGGGCCCCGAAGACGCCCCAAGAGGCCCCGGGCACTGGAGGGAGGGGCACGCCAGGACCCCCGCGCAGCGGAGGCCAGGACAGCGCGGACGCGGCGAGACCTCCGCTCACCAAGCGCGGTCGGCTGCAGAGTGGACCGCCCAAGCTGCCAGCCAGGCCATCGCGGCCGAGACACTGGGGCTCGGCTGCACGATGAGCTCGCGCCAGGAAGGGTTAAGAAACTCAGAGTCTCAGAATTTGAATAAAAACCCAGAACTTCTATTAAAATCTTAGGATTTACATTGAAGCATTAAGAATAATCGAGACTCTGGACGAAAACGTAGGTTTTCTTAAGCATCGCCTAGGGTGTACGGACGGCCCTCTCCTGCCCTGCCAGTAACAGACGTGCACATCTCAAGATCGGGTGAGGAGGAAGAGGAGGAGGACGAGGAGGAGGAGGAGGGGGAGGAGGAGGAGGGGGAGGAGGGGGAGTAAGGTCAGAGGGGGCTTCTGCCCTGGCGCCACCTCGAGGCGCGCCGCGGGAGCGCAGCGCCGGCAAGGTCGGCGGGACGCGACGAGACACCTGTCCCAGCGCGTGCGCAGCAGCAGCAGCGGCAGCAGCAGCAGTAGTAGGAGGAAGAGGAGGAGGAGGAGGAGGAGGAGGAGGGGGAGGACGACGGGGATGGAGGGAGGGAGGGAGGGAGGGAGGGAGAAGGGAGGAGGAGGAGGAGGAAGAGGAAAACAAATTCGGCTGTCTCTCTCTCTCTCTACTTTTTTCTCGTTGCCTCATTTTACACTACGAGCCTCGTCGCTTAGAATCTGGCCAACGCAAAGAGAAGGAATGAGGAGGGAGGGCGCCGGTCCTTGCTGGGGTACGCAGGGATCAGGAGGTGGTTGAAGCAGGTGTGCGCCGTGGGCAGGGAATCGCAGTCTGGGCCCTGCCGGCTGATCGTCAGCCTCGCCTCGGGGGCGCCGAGGCCCTTTGGCGGGGCCCTATCGCTGCCCGTGACGAACGTCAGAAGCTCCCGGCGCTGGTCCTGGTCGAGGCTTCTCCTCCCCCTCCTCCTCCATTTCCTCCACCTCCTCGTCCTGGGGCCTCCTCCTCCTCCTCCTCCTCCTCCTCATCATCATCATCACCACAACCACCACCACCACCACCATCATCATCATCATCATCATCAGCAGCAGCATCAACATCATCATCATCATCAGCAGCAGCATCATCATCATCAGCATCATCAGCATCATCAGCATCATCCTCACCCTCATCCTCACCCTCATCCTCATCAGCATCATCATCAGCAGCATACTACAATCAATAATACTAACAAATAAATAACAAGTGATAAACATATAAGTTAAAGCATTTACGAAACGAACCATGAAAATAGTCATACTCATCGTTGTCAGCATCATCATCACAATCAGCATCAGCATCAGCATGAGCATCATCCTCAGCATAGTGAGCATCATCATCACCACTGTCACCATCATTATCAGCAGCATAATCAGCATCATCAGCATCATCGCCGTCATCATGATATCATCATCAGCAGCATCAACCTCATCATCATCGTCATTATCATCACCACCACCATCATCACCATCATCATCATCATCATCATCAGCATCATCATCATCATCATCCCACCACCATGATCATGATCATGATCATGATCATCATCATCATCATCATCATCATCATCGTCCTCCTACTTGTCCTCGTCCTCCTTGTCCTCGTCCTCTCAGTCCTAGTCCATGATCATGATCATGATCATGATCATCATCATCATCATCATCATCATCATCATCATCATCATCATCATCGTCCTCCTACTTGTCCTCGTCCTCCTTGTCCTCGTCCTCTCAGTCCTAGTCCTCCTTGTCCTCATCCCTCCTCCTCCTCCTCCTCCTCCTCCTCCTCCTCCTCCTCCTCCTCCTCATCATCATCATCATCATCATCATCATCATCATCATCATCATCATCATCATCATCATCATCATCCCTCCTCCTCCCCCCTGGCGCTGCTCCTCGTCGAAGCTCTCGAGCACGATCTCCCAGAACCACCTGTGGCGAGGCAGTGGGCCCACGACGTCGGCGGGGGAGCGCGGGCGGAGGAGGGGTACTGGCTTCTCCGGGGCCGGCTAGTCCTGCTCCTCCTCCTCCGCCTCCTCCTGCTTGTACTCATCGTCTTCCTCCTCCTCATCATCGCCATCATCACCACCACCATTATCATCATCATCATCATCATCATCATCATCATCATCATCATCATCATCATCATCATCAGCATCATCATCATCATCATCATCATCATCACCATCAACCTCATCATCATCAGCATCATCATCACCTTCCTCCTCCTCCTCCTCCTCCTCCTCATCGTCATCAGCATCATCATCAGCATCATCAGCATCAGCATCATCATCATCAGCACCATCATCGTCACTATCATTATCATCATCATCATCATCCTCCTCCTTCTCCTCCTCATCGTCATCAGCATCAGCATCAGCATCATCACCAGTAACTTCATCATTATCATGATCATCTTCTTCATCATCATCATGATCATCATGATCATCATCCTCATCATCATCATCATCATCATCATCATCATCATCATCATCGTCATCGTCATCGTCATCGTCATCGTCGTCATCATCATCATCATCCCTCCTCCCTCCTCCACCTCCTCCTCCTCCTCCTCAACCTCCTCTTCCTCCTCCTCCTCCTCCTCCTGCTCGTCCTCCACGTCTTCCTCGTCCTCAACGTCCTCCTCCTCCTCCTCAACCTTCTCTTCCTCGTCCTCCTCCTCCTTCCCTTCCTCCATCTCGTCCTCAATCTCCTCCTCCTCCTCCTCCTCATCCCCTTATCTTCCTCATCCTCCCCCTTCTCCTCATCCTCCTCATATTCCTCCTCCTCCTCCTCCTCATCATCATCATCGTCAGCATCAGCATCAGCACCATCATCATCACAGCATCATCAGCATCAGCATCATCATAACCATCACCACCATCATCATCATCATCATCATCATCATCATCATCATCATCACCATCATCATCATCCTCATCAGCATCATCATCAGCATCATCATCATTCGAATCATCATCATCATCATCATCATCATCATCACCATCAACATCATCAACATCATCACCACCATCGTCATCAGCATCATCATGATCAGCATCACAATTTTCAGCAAACTCATGATGATCACCACTATCAGCATCATCGTCGTCACCATCATGGTCATCATCATCATCCTTATCATCACCATTACCATCACAATCAGCATCAACATCAGCATCAACACCACCACCACCACCGTCGCTATCGTCCTCATCCTCATCCTCAACATAATCGTCATCATCATCGGCAGCATCAAACGGAGCAGAATCATCATCTGCATCAGAGTGTGCATCAGCATCATCATCAACGTCGTCATCACCATCATCACACCCACCCTCATCACAAGAATCATCACCTGCAGCAGACCCAGCATCACCATCATCATCATCAACACCATGTTCGTCATCATCATCGTCATTACCATGGCCCGTTTTCCGCATCATCATCATCATCATCATCATCATCATCATCATCATCATCATCATCATCATCACCATCGTAATCATCATCAGCATCATCATCGCGCTCCTCCTCCTCCTCATCCTCATACTGCTCCTCCTCTGCATCATCATAATCATCTTCATGCTCGTTCTCATCCTCATCCGCATCATTATCATAATCAGCAGTAGCATCAACATCACCATCATAATCACCATCACCATCAACGTGATCAGCATCATCATGCTCAGCATCGCCGTCACTATCGTCACCATCATCGTCGTCATCAGCATCATCCGCATCCTCCTTATCATCATCACCATCACCATTATCACCATCACCGTCATCATCCATATATTCATCCTCTTCATCATCACCCTCATCATCATCATCATCATCACCATCATCATCATCAGCAGCAGCATCACAATCAGCATGATAGTCTTCAGCATCATATCATCATCCTCATCCTCGGCATCATCATCATCAGCATCATCGTCATCATCATCATCGTCATCATCATCGTCGCCATTGTCATCCTCATCCTCCTCATCATCGTGCTCATCCTGTCCCTCATCAGCATCAGCGTCAGCCACAGCACCGTCATAACCGTCGTCATCATCAGCAACGGCATCATCATCGTCATCAGCCTCCTCCTCATCCCCCTCCTCATCCTCATCATCCTCTGCATCCTCATCCCCATCCTCGTCATTTTCCTCAT
>CAUYUJ010014544.1:92500-115000 GCA_963575745.1 Prorocentrum cordatum
TCAGTCTCATTATCATCACTTGCATCACCACCATCATCAATTGTTACCATCATCGTCATCATTATCATCATCGCCCTCATCATCATCATCATCATCACCATCATCACCATCACAATCAGCAGCATCATCATCACCATCGTCATCACTTACAACACCATCACCATCATCATCATGACCTTCATCATCATCCTCAGCAGCATCGTCATCATCGTCATCATCTTCATCATGTTCATCACCATCACCATAACCATCACCATAATCATCATCACCATCACCATCATCATCATCATCATCATCATCACCATCATGATCATCACCATCACCATCACCATCACCATCGTCATCATCAGCATCATCATCACCATCACCATCACCATCATCATCACCATCACCATCACCATCACCATCACCAGCATCATCACCATCACCACCATCAGCATCATCATCATCACCATCACCATCACCATCACCATCATCATTATCATCATCATCATCATCCTTCTCCTCCTGCAGCCCTCCGCACCCTTCCGAAATCGTCGCGCTGCCCCCCGCCACCAGGAGCGGCGCCGACTCGGGCGAGCCCGAGGAGGGGGGGGGCTCCGCCGACGGCTGCTGCCTTGGAGTATGGCGACTTGCCGTGGGGTTGTCGGCCCCCAAAACAAAGTGCGTACCAGGGGGGCGAGATATCGGCTCCGAGCTGCTGCCAGGGAGTACGGCGACTTGGTGGGTTGACGACTGAAACACAATTGGGGCCCCAACTCGAGGATCTACGAGGGGGGGGGCCTCCACCCTCGATTACACCAGAGAAAAACCCCAATCAGTGGATGGTTTGAAAACTTTGGCAGGTACCATGCCTGGCCGCATGTTCGCCGTAGGGCCCGAAGAGTCTAGCCTAGTTCTAGTAAGATCGACTGAGTGAGATCGATAGAGTGAGATGGATAATGATATCGATGGTCAGATCGATGGTTAAATCGATAATGAGATCGATTGAGTAAGATGCATAATGAGATTGATCATGAGATCAGTAATGAATCGTGGGATCGATAAAGAGATCGATTAAAAAAATCGACTGGGAACCATGGAACACGGAAACCCAGAACCACCGAAGTCGGCCTGGAACCAATAACCAAGAACCCAGGTCTCGGGAACCCCGAACCGAACCCAGCCGGCTACCAAAATCGGCGGGAAACTTTCGCCTAATCTTTCAATTATACCCGGATGACCCCAATCAGAGGATGGTTTGAACATTAGTGATATGGATGCTGAGATCGATTGTGATATCGATTGTGGAATTCATAGTGAGGACGAGTGTAAGGTCGATCGTGAGACTGGTAGTGCCGCCAGTGAAGTCGATTCAATGAGATCGATAGTGAGATCGATCGTGAGATCGCTCGTGCGATCTATAGTGAGATCGATTGTGAGATCGATAGTGGGATCGATTGTGAGGTCGACAGTGAGATCGATCGAGAGATTGGTAGAGGGATCGATGGTGAGACCAATCGATAAGAAGATCGACCAGAAGCCCGTGAACCCGGGAACCCCGCCGCCCACCGAAATCGGCGGGAAACCTGGAACTGGGAATCCAGGAACCCGGAACCGGGAACCCGGGAACCCAGCATGCTACCAAAATCGGCGGGAAACTTTCGCCTAATCTTTCAACTTCCGCTAGGACCCCTTCAGTGCAAGCACTGATTGGAGAATATCCGGTAGACTCCTTCAGTGCAAGCACTGATTATTGGGGGATAATGAGGGGTGCGTCCTAGGGGGCGAGAAATCGGCTCCGATCTGCTGCTAGGGAGTATGGCGACTTCGTGGGTTGACGACTGGAACAAAATTGGAGGCCCAACTCGAGGATCTAAGAGGTGGGTGGGCTCCACCCTCGATAATGAGGGGTGCTTCCCAAGTGGCGGGAATCGGCTCCGAGTTGTTGTTAGGGAGTATGGCGACGTCGCGGGGGCTTGTCGACTGGAACCAAGATGAGGGCCCAACTCGGGGACCTACGAGGGGGAGCCCTGGAGGCGACTGGGGGATCTGAACTGGATGGGCCCCGAGAAAATCAGTCAAGAAAGGGGGGAAGAAGGGCAAATCCTTTCAAAAGCGGTCCCCAGACCACTCCCAGGGCCCCTCTGGCGCAGTTTTTGTACCCCGGATCCGTTGTCGACGGCCCGCGGGCCCGAAAACATCCGAAAACGGCCCCCAGAGGCCCGCAAACCATCTCGAACCCAGAACCTCACACCCCGCCCCCTCTGCCTGCTGGCCAGACCCAATGCTGGGCCACCTCAGACCCCCCGCGTGCTCTGAAAGCCCAACTCGGGGATCTACGACGAGGGAGGGCCTCCACGAGAATGATACGGGTGCGTTCCAAAAGGCGAGGAATCGGTTCCGAGTCGCTGCCGGTGCCCGCCTGCACTGGTCCGAGCTGGCGTCGTACCCGTCGGTGTAGTCCGTGTTGCTCCTGCTGTAAGACGAAGCTAGAACGAGGATATAATCGGGTACGTATCGATCGAGAATATCTGAGATCCGGCGGCTCTGGAAAATGTATCGGGCGCCGCGGCCTTCTCAGAGCGTTCCAGAACGCTCTGAGAGCGTTCCAGAACGCCCTGAAAAAGGTTTATCCTCGTCTTAGCCCTGCCCGATGCTGGGTCGGGGTCGGGCGCAAGGGGTGTGGTGCGGTCGGGAACTTTTTCGTAGCGTGTCGCGGCGGCGGCCCAGCGCGGCACGCTGTGCCCCGCGAGCAGCTGGCGTGTCGCTCCGCTCCGCGCGGACGCAGGCTCCAGAAAGCGGGGGGCCTTGACGCCTAAGCACTGGTGAGCTGCATCACGCGTCGCGCCGCAGCGCGACGGGCCGCAACCCAGCGCATGGCAACACGCTCTCCAGAACTTCCCGACCGTGAGAGGGGCTCTGGCGAATCCGCTCACGCAGCTGCTTCCCCCAGCGCCGCCCGGCGCTGGGAGGAGCCCGCGCGCGGTGGGGCGACTTCGGGCCGACACCTGCTGCGTGCAGCAGGACTTCAGACTCCGGGCCCCGCCCCTTCCCCTCCTCCTCCTCCGCCTCCTCCGCCTCCTCCTCCTCCTCCTCCTCCTCCTCCTCCTTCTCCAACTCCCGCCCCCCGTTGTCCGACCCCGTCCTGTACTCGTGGAAGTCGAGGACGGGATTGCCTCTCGGCGGCGCGCAGAGAGGGAGGCACCCCCCTCGCCCTGGCTCCCTCTGGGGCGACCCCGAGGCAAGAGCGACCCCCATCGGATGCGCGACTTGCCGGGCGCTTCGTGCGCGATGGGGCCGCCGCGGCCCGCGTGCGCGGCCCCCCTCTGCGCGCCGCGCAGCCGAGGCCACTCTGCCGAAGGGCCACTCGCGCGCGAAGGACGACAAGAAGCGGGCCATACGCGCGAGGGCGGAGCGACCTTGCCTTGCGCGGTGGCTCGAGTGGGCCGCCAGCGCGGCGCACCGCTTGGAAGGGAGGGCGCTCACGCGCGACCTTGCGTGGGCAGCTCACGCGCGAGCGTCGGCACAATCGAGCACGGTGTTCTGCGCGCTTCGCGTGGAGCCGGCGCTGGCACACGTAATGGGCCCCGGCGGAAGCAGGTCCTCGACCCGGGGCCTCCCCCACCCAGGGGCAGCTTTTCATCTGGAGCCCATGTCTGACGGCCCTGGGGCGCCCATGGAGGGCCCAGGGGCAGCACGACAACGGCGGCAAGCTCTCGGGGCCCGGCTCCCTCGTGACCCACCTGCTGGGGGGACAGGACCAAGGGGTACCGATACCGCTGCTCCCTTGCCCTCTCCTGGGGTGTGTTCTGGCCTGCAGAATTTTCTAAAGGAATCAAGCCGTGGCGGCGAGAGATTCCATCGGGAGTGAGCAAACACGTCTTGATCGAAACGGCCTTTGCAAAAGCTGACAGGGGTACTCCTGGTGCGCACGGCACCGCATTCTGAGTGCACCCCAGCGGGGTCGCTCATCGAATTCCAGAATCAGCCCAGTGCATCTGGCGAAGCGCACGTCGAAGCCGACTGCGGACTGCACTGGCACACTCGCATGCCACTGCCGAATGGGACCGTCTGGGTCCTGATTCCAGGACGAGCAGCGGTCTCGGTACCTCTCACTCCTCCGAGGGCCAGTTTGTCTCGCGGCGGTGGTCGCCGCACACGAGCAGCTCCAGGTCGACGGGCCGGAACAGCCTCAGGAACATGTTCGCGGTCCTCGCCCGGGCGCCGGCGGCGGCGGACGGCACCGCGTCGGCGGGCGAGGGCCGGTCCTCCTCCACCTCTGGAGGGAAGACAGCTGTGCTCCTCCTGCTCCTCCTCCTCCTCCTCCTCCTCCTCCTCCTCCTCCTCCTCCTTCTCCTCTCAGCCTTTGAGCCTTTGTGCCATCACACCCCACGGAACGAGACCAGCGGCCCAAGGGGAACAGGGGGGAGGGGCCGAGTGGGCCCTGGGTGGGACGGCGCCCTCGCCTCCGCTGGCTGGGGATGCGCCGACCGAGGCAGCTCTTGGTGCGTGGGTCGATGCCCCCTCTTCGGGAGGTCGAGCGAGCGGCCCGCGCCCTCGCTCTCGGGGCAAGTGGCGCAACTCCTCCTCCTCCTCCTCCTCCTCCTCCTCCCTCCTCCTCCTCCTCATCATCATCATCATCAATCATCATCATCATCATCATCATCGTCCTCCTCTCCCTCCTCCTCCTCCTCCTCCTCCTCCTCTCTTTCTCTACTTCCTGCTCCTCCTCCTCCTCCTCTCCTCCTCCTCCTTCATTCTCCTCCTCCTCCTCCTACTCCTCCTCCTCCTCCCCCCCTCCTCTTCCTCCTCCTCCTCCTCCTCCTCCTCCTCTCCTTTCCTCCTCCTCCTCCTCCTCCTCCTCCTCCTCCTCTCTCCTCCTCTTTCTCTACTTCCTGCTCCTCCTCCTCCTCCTCCTCCTCCTCCTCCTCCTCCTCCTCCTCCTCCTCCTCCTCTACTTCCTGCTCCAGATTTCTTCAGATTGAGGCCTGGGGAGCCCAGAAGACGACCGTTACAGGATTCGGATGGCCCGTTCGGATTCGAGCATGGAGGTGGAGACACCATAGGAAGAGGTTCCCGCTCGAGACTCCCTCGCGAGTCGCTCACGGACGACACCCCCGTTCGAGACTTCCTCCACTCCTGAGCCAGGCCGAAGTTTTTGGCCCGCCCGAACCGGCCGCAGCAAGCACACCAAAACATCCTGGAGCCTGAAGTGTCCCCCACTCCTCCTGAGAGCGTGTGGGGGGTGGGAGGGTCTAACTAGTTTCGGCAGTCCAGCACAAAAGGGTGAGAACCAGGGCGCTGTAAGAACAACAAACGCGGCAAGAGAAACCGCTCCCACAATGCACGACTCGGTGGCCATTTTTGCCAGACGCTATGAAAAGATCCGAGGGTTTACCGCTGCCCTCAGTTCTAGCTAGCTGAACATCCCTGAACGTAGTCCTGGAAGTGTAGCCCAGCAGCAGGCCTGAACAGCGAGCAAGAGAAGCGAGACGGTCCGACTGTCTTTCCTTCAGCCTCAGGAGGTGCCCGCTACGTGGCACGTGTGCCGCTGCAGCTCGTGCCAATAAATCACACGCTTGATTGGCATGTCAAGCCCGCAAAGGGCAGCCAGGGCTGCTGCTCTCCAACTGCTGCTGTGGGCTGGCCCCTCGAAACATGCAGTCTGACCCTCTCCTCCATCACGAGCCCTAGCAAACACCTCTTCCCAGAGTTCTCCAAAGGGGACAGTCAGCGACGTTCTGATCTAGATCTTGGGCTTAGGCATTAATCAGGGAATGGCAGTCACCCCCTCGGGCTCCCATCCGATCTTTCCTGGACAAGAGTTTCTCAAACTCAGGAGCACAGGACAAAGCTCGCTTCCGAACATGTCCCGGAGTAGGTGAGGCAGAGGCAGATGGCCATGCGCACTGGCCAAGATGTCTCCCTGCTCATTGGCCATGGCGAAAGCCCCCCCTGCACTACAGAAGTGACGAAACTCGGGCTCGAGAACCATCCTCCTCCTCCTCCTCCTCCTCCTCCTCCTCCTCCTCCTCCTTTCCTCCTCCTCCTCCTCCTCCCTCCCCCCTCCTCCTCCTCCTCCTTTCCTCCTCCTCCTCCTCCTCCTCCTCCTCATCCTCCTCCTCCTCCTTCTCCTCCTCCTCCTCCTTCTCATCGCCCTCCTCCTTCTCACCGTCCTCCTCCTTCTCATCGTCCTTCTCATCGTCCTCCTCCTTCTCATCGTCCTCCTCCTTCTCATCGTCCTCCTCCTCCTCCTTCTCATCGTCGTCGTCCTCCTCCTTATCTTCCTCCTACTTCGTCTCCTCCTCCTCCTCCTCCTCCTCGCACTCCTGTGCACATACACCAATCCTGGTCAGGCCCGTCGTGGACAGGATCGGTATAGGTACATGGTTCTCTTCGCCCGGACCTCCATGCACCTGAGGAAGCCGAGCTTGAAGCTGCTAAATTTCTCGTGGATGCTCTGGTTGAGGAACCAGTTGACGTAGAGGTCCACGTACTCGTGCCTGTTCGCGTTGGTCACTGGGATGGTGTCGCCGCCGTCCTTCAGCGGCACCTCCACCACGGCCCCGAAGTTCTCGTAGCTGGCGACGAAGTTGCGGCAGAACACCTCCTCCACATTCCCTTCGAATTCCAGCATCTCCGTCAACGACTTGGCCAAGACCGGCTGGATGTCCATCAGGGTGTCGAGGGTGCCCGGGATGAAACCGGCTGGGTCGTCGACCAGCAGCTTCTCATAGATCACCAGGGGGAAGCGTATGGACAAGATGACCTGGTTGTAGATCGCCATGCCGAGCAGTGCCCCAAACATCTCGTATTGCATGTTCGACTCGAAGCTCCCAGGGTTGAACCAGTACGTCTTGTTATTACTGTTATCCGCAACCGTGCCGCGAGGCACTGAGTGGAGTGTCCCCAATTCCCTTGAGAGTCCTCTGTATAGAGGAATGAGTCCGCCACCGTGCCGCGAGGCACTGAGTGGAGTGTCCTCGGATCCATGGGAGTCCTATGTGTGAGCAAATTCGCGGGCCAAGACGGACCCCAAGAGGGCTTCAAGACGACCCAGGAGACCTCCAAGACGTCCAAGATGGCCTCCAAGACGGCGCGCCCCAAGAGGGCCCCACCCAGGTCGACCCAGAGAGGTCTCCAAGACGGTCTCCGACGGCGTCAGCCGGGTCAGGAACGCCCTCAGGCGGCCGGAGCCCCCCAAAGAGTGTCCGAAGGCCCCCCCCAGAGGCCCAAGGAAGCCCCAGAGCCCCTGAGAGACTTCCAACAGGTCTCATAGGAGGTTTCCTCCTCCTGCTCCTCCTCATGTTTTCTCTCTCTCCTCCTCTTCTTCTTTCTCCCGCACGTTTTCCCCGAATGGTTTCCAAAACGGCTGGGGGAACACGTAGTCCGATGGCTGAGCTCTGGCCGCAACGCTCGGCCACAGAGGCGCTTCCAAAAGGCAGGGGGCGGCGGCGCTTCGCCGCAGGCGTCTTCGATCCGCCGCCCCCTGTTGACTCATCAAAGGGGTGCCTGGCGTGCCGAGCCTTTGAGTGTTCTGGTTATGTGAAAGACTTCCCACCGACCTCGGGCCCACCCCCGCCGGCCCTGCGGAAACTGCAGCGACGGCGGACATGCGGCCACTACGACGACACGAACACAGACGACGACGACGACGACGACACGAACACAGACGACGACGACGACGACGACGACGACGACGACGACGACGGCGCCGACGACGGGGGCGACTGCGACGGAAGGGAGAACAAGAGGACGACGAAACGGGCGACGGCATCAGCAACGGCGACAGCGGAACAACAACGACAACCAAAGCAGCGACGACCGACGTTTTCATTTCATCGGCCCTCGCCGCCGAACCACCCGACCTGGGCGTGCACCAGCGTGTCACGGGGCGGCATTGGTGGCGCTGGTGGCGCCGCCCCGTTGGCAGCGCCTGGCGCCCCGTTGGCAGCGCCAGACGCTGGGGCGATGGCCGCGGCGGCCACGCGCCGCTCGACGGCCGCGATCCTCGCGGCCGGCCCCGTTTCATGGAGGGCGGGACTGGGCGTCTCTCGAAACGAGTCCCAGTGGGTGCTGCATGATCACTTCATGACGCGGGCATCCCTCTCTTCCGGATGCTCCGACATGGTTGGCGCGCACTTCTCGCGGGCAGATGGCGGCGCATGCCCACCTCACCAGAGCACCCGAATGGGCGACGCACAAATCATGCAGGAGGCCTCCTCCTCTTCTTCCCCATCCTCCCTTTCTCTTCCCTTCCCTTCCTCTCCCATGTGCTCACCCAACGCTCTGCCGCATGGGCGTTCCCAAACAGCAGGGGGCGGCGGTGATTCGCCGTGGGCGTCGTCGATCCGCCTGTGCTTGCCACAGGGGCGCACGGCATGCTAAGTGTCAGGGCCTCTCATTGGCCCTTCCAAGCGGTTCCCGGTGGGGTCTCGGTCGATCCTGCCAGCCACCCGAAAAAAGGTGTCTTGGAGGCGGGAGGCACGAGTGCTTCCGCTCCAGATGGCCACAACCAGATGGCCCGAAAGGGTTTCCCAAGACGGCCAAGACGGCATCCAAGACGGCCAATGTGGCCCCGACAAGGGAAGAGAGCCCAAGATGGCTCCAATATGTTTCCAAGACGGCCCAAGATGCCCCCACGGCAGCCTAGAGATGGCCTCAAGATGGCCAGAGAGGCCCCAGGACGGCCCAAGAGGCCCCCAGGACGGCCGTAAGACGGCTCCAAAGACCTCCAAGACGGCCCTCGAGCGCTCCAAGACGGCCTTCGAAGGCCAAGATGTCCCTTAGAGGTCCCTTAGAGGCACCCAGAGGCCCCCACGAGGCCCCTCAGAAGCCCCCAAGATGCTCATAGAAGCCCCCCAGGAGGCCAGGAGGCCCCAAGAGGGCCTCAAGAGGCCTCCTCTTCGTCTTCTTCTTCCTCCTCCTCCTTCCTCTCCTCCCTATCCTCCCTCTCCTCCTCCTCCTTTCTCTTCTTCTCCCATGTGTTCCACCAAGGTGTTCTACAACGGCTGGGGAAGCACACAGTCCAATAGCCTGGCCAGACTTAAGCGAAAGGTTTGGTGCATGGGCGCTTCCAGAAGGCAGGGGGTGGCGGTGAATCGCCGTAGGCGTTTTGAATAAGTGAACATCGCGTAATTCGGGTCGTACAGCTTCTCCACCAGCAGCTCGAAGAATTCCTTCTTCACGCCGCCCTCGTCGATCCCTTCTTCGTCCTGGAACTGAACCTTGAGTTTCTTCCGGAACTCCGATGGCTTCAGCCGCGCGATACTATGCAGAGTGTCTTGGACGATATCGTCCCTCTTGACCTTGATAACAAGGTAGGGGTTCACTCGCCTGTGGCCCTGCATAACCTGATTCATGACCTCCTGCCTCGTCTCGATCCGCTGCCTCGTGGACGAGTCGAACATGAGAAACCTGCACTTGTTACTGGCGTCGAGGCAGAAGGGGTGTGCTAACAAGCCGAAGGTGTCGTTGTTCACCACCGCCTTCCGCTCGATCTCCTGCAGGCTGCTCGCTCTCCGTGGCGGCTGCTGCATCAGCGTCATGTCCCGCTCCGCCTCTATGTGCTCGAATAGCATGGAGTGGTCAAACTCGTGGGCCAAGATCCTCTCGCAGCTGTTCAGCGCGTCGTTGAAGAACTCCTCGTCCTTCAGACATCTGGGCGGCGGCCCCCTGCCCTCACCGCCGACCACGGCCGCGGTCCCCCTCGTGAGCTCTGCCCGGCGCCACCGCTTCCGCGCCTCGCGCTTCCTCAGGTTGGCCCTCCAGAACACGTCGATGCAGCACAGCGCGTTCTTGCACTTCTGCGACGTCCGCGCCACGAAGTAGGTCCACACCTGCTCCGGAATGTGGTCGGCCCGGGCCTGTGCGTCCGGTGGCATGTCCGAGGCGGAGAACTCGTTGAGGAATTCTATGGTGATCAGCTGCTGGAGGTTCTGCACGATCTCCTGGAACTCCTCGAACGACACATTCCTCTCGTCGGCAAACCAGGCCGCCAGTGTGTCACGGTGCTCCGGCTTCAGGATCCTGAAGCCTCGCAGCACGCGGTGCCACTGGCTGTAGCTGTCGGGGTCACCGAGGCTGGGGTGAAACAGAATCAGAACGAGGAGCCGCAGGCCCTGAGGGCAGTCCTAGAAGAAGGAAAAGCGGCGCAAGCGTGTCGAGACTTGGGAGGTCTGCGAAGCCTTCTCGAGTAGGCGCTGGCCGCCCCCCCTCGCCTTGGAGCGCGGAACGCGCCGGGGGCACTGCCAGGGGTGCCGCCGGGAGGTGCCACCAAGGAAGGGTGGCCCAGCACCGACACAGCAAACCCGCGCGGACCTCGGACAACTTGTGCGGATTCAACTTTCCGTGCCCCGCGGTCCAGGAAGCTGGGCAAGATCTCCGGGTAGCCGAACGGCTCGCCAGACCTTCGAGGACACCAGCCGCGCACCGGCACAGCTCGATGCGCGTTGCCGCGCGTGCCGCTTCCGCGCGTGCATGCATGCATCGGCCAGGCCCGGTACACGGTCCCAGAGATCCGATGCCGTGATTTGTTCAATACCCGGCCACACGCAGGAGTGATCCTGGGTAGGAGTGACCTTTGGTGCGCGGCTTTCTGGGGCCGCGGGGGGGCAAACCACAGGCGCGCAAGACGCCACTAATTATCGCATCGCGTTCGGCGATTGGGGGGCCCCACCGGGCCCGCACCAAAGGTCACTCCGGCGAAAGGTCACTCTTACGTCTGGTCGAAATACAGAGTCCCCAGAAGCGACCCACTCCCCAGGACCGGCTCGGCGTCCCGAGTCGATGCTTGACGCTCCCGAGGCCCGGCGAGGGCCTCGGGAGGCCGACGGCGGCGCAAAAAACCTCCGTCTTGGTTTCTGCAGTGCGCTGGCTCTCCGGGCTTGGCGCCGTCCGAAGACCAGGTGCCGTCGCTCCGGCGCGGCCTCACGAGCTTCCTCGCCAGGGCGCTGGTCAGGTCGCCGCACGCCTCCAGCAGGCGCTCCAGCTGGCCCAGCGGCTCGCTCATGCTGGCGTCGCCCTCGGGATCCCGCGGCGCGGGCTCAAACTGCGCCACCTCTGAAGGGGCCCTGGGACACACACAAATAAATTCACACAAATAACAGGATTCCCCATATTTCCTCATATTTTCTGGGCTTCTGTCTTCTTCCCCCCCACTTCCCATGTTTTCCCATATTTTCAAGGGGAATCGACGATTAATTGTGTCTGTGTGTTTCTTTCCCTCCTGACACCTTCTCGTACCACGCCCTCAGCGCCGGCAGGTCGACCGCAGGGATGTGCCCTCCCGGGGGAGCCGCCTCGGAGTCCACCTGGGCCCGCGCCGGAAGCCCTGGATCGCAAAAGCCCTGTGCCTTTTCGATCCAGGGCTCGATCAAGCTGAAGGGGCCCACAAACACACAAATAAATACACACTAATAACAGGGATCCCCATATTTTTCCATATTTTCTGGGTTTTTGCTTCCCCCCCACTTCCCATATGTTCCCATATTTTCGTGGGGATCGACGATTAATTGTGCCTGTGTTTTTTTCCCTCCTGACAAAGCCCTGGATCGAAACAGCCCCGGATCGAAAAAGCCCTGGCACCCCTGGAGCGGGATTTGCCTTGCTGCCGCTGGCGGCCGCCAACGGAGCCGCCCTGGCTTCACTGCCGCCGGCTTCTGCCGCCGCGCGCCGAGGAGGAGAGGGCAAGCTTTCGATCCCTCGAAGGCGAAGGCGAGGCTCTTTTGCTGGAGCGCCGCACCTGGCCAGCTCCAGCAGTACACCCGGGCGCGCTGGCGTTTTGACCTCCCTCGTGGGCCTCAGGGCCCCGTCAGTCGGGACTCTGACAAACCAGGACTCCTTGTGGCGCCCCTGAGACAGCTGCACCCGTGGACCGGGGCATCACCCCTTCTCGCCCTGGTTCGCAAAGCCATGGTGTCCGCCAAGCTTCGTCCGAAAACTTGCGCCGCCGCCCCCCCAGGGACGGTGGCGAAGGCGCAGGCAAACCGACATCAGGTCGCCAGAGGGGAATGTCGGGGGGAGCCCTAGGCCCGACCCGGGCCGGTCGCCCCTCCCCAGGAGGGTCGCCGTTCCCAAGGCTCGGAGCGGCACTCCCTGGTTCACGGGCGAAGCTTGACGGGTCCGTGCTGAAGTGTGCCAATCAGGAGCGGCCAAGAGGGGGGCGTCCAAGAGGGGGGGGGGGCACAAATCATGGCCGGCGGCATGTGCGCGGCCCGGGGGGGGGGGCCAGGGACCCAATGAGATAAGAAGCGGCGCCGTGGAACCTGGGGAAAACATCCCGGCCCACGCCCTGAGACCCCCCCCTGGTCCTCACCCCCCTCTTGGCCGCCCCCGAGCAGAGCCCTGGTTCGCAAAGCCATGGCGCCCGGGACCCCGAGGGTCCCTTCCTGGATGCACTCCGCGGAGCAAAGGCTCGTCGCGTGCGTGTCCGCGGGCCGACGCCCGCCCGCCTCGTCGCGCTCGAAGTCGGGCAGCACGCGCGAGAGGCAACAACGTGGTGCCTCCCCCTCCTCCTCCTCCTCCTCCTCCTCCTCCTCCTCCTCCTCCTCCTCCTCCTCCTCCTCCTCCTCCTCCTCCTCCTCCTCCTCCTCCCCTTCCTCCTCCTCCTCCTCCTCCTCCTCCTCCTCCTCCTCCTCCTCCTCCTCCTCCTCCTCCTCCTCCTCCTCCTCCTACCTCCTCCTCCTCCTCCTCCTCCTCCTCCTCCTCCTCCTCCTCCTCCTCCTCCTCCTCCTCCTCCTCCTCCTCCTCCTCCTCCTCCCCCCTCCCCCCTCCCTCCTCCCTCCGTCCTCCTCCTCCCCTCCCTCCTCCTCCTTCCTCCCTCCTCCTCCTCCTCCTCCTCCTCCTCCTCCTCCTCCTCCTCCTCCTCCTCCACTCCTCCTCCTCCTCCTCCTCCTCCTCCCCCTCCTCCGCCTCCTCCACCTCCCTCCTCCTCCTCCTCCTCTCCTCCCTCCTCCTCCTCCTCCTCCTCCTCCTCCTCCCTCCCCTCCTCCTCCTCCTCCTCCTCCATCCTCCTCCTCCTCCTCCTCCACCTCCTCCCCTCCCTCCCTCCTCCTCCTCCTCCTCCTCCTCCTCCTCCCCTCCTCCCCTCCACCTCCTCCTCCTCCCTCCTCCTCCTCCTCCTCCTCCTCCACCTCCCTCCTCCTCCTCCTCCTCCTCCTCCCTCCACCCCTCCTCCCTCCTCCTCCTCCTCCTCCTCCTCCTCCTCCTCATCCCTCCTCCTCCTCCTCCTCCTCCCCTCCTCCTCCTCCCTTCTTCCTCCTCCTCCCCTCCTCCTCCTCCTCCTCCTCCTCCTCCTCCTCCTCCTCCTCCTCCCCCTCCTCCTCCTCCTCCTCCTCCCTCCTCCTCCTCCTCCTCTCCTCCTCCTCCTCCTCCTCCTCCTCCTCCTCCTCCTCCTCCTCCTCCTCCTCCTCCTCTAAGAGGTGTCCAGTCTCTCTCCTCCAAATGACAGTTTCGTTTCTTTCCTGGGTAACGGTCGTTGCACGGGGGGCGGGTCGGGCGGGAGGGTAACGGTAACGGCGGCCGCGGCGTGCACCCGCCAGGCTTCGTCCGTGCCACTGGCGCACCAATCGCCTGTGGGCACGATAGCATGCAGGGTGGAGTCCAGCCCACCCCCCCAGCACGAGCGTTAGTGTTACCTGGCGACGGGGGGTGGGCCCGGGTAACGAGGTTACCCTGGGGAGGGGGAAAAAACGCTCACCTGTCTTTCTCCTCCAGTCTCTACCCGAGGGCCCTGGCCTTCCTCCCCGCCAGTCGCCGCCAGGCATATGCCAGGCCCCCCCCCCTTGCGGAGCCCGCTCTCGGCTCGCTTCTGCTGCCGCTGGCCTGCTGTGGGGGCCCTCCGCCCTGCAGATCGCCCCCGCCGAGGGCGGCCGCCGAAGACCAGTAAAAGCCAAGGCGAACGAATCCATAACCTCTACGAGCCTCAACAGGAAAAACAAGAGCCTCGCGCAAAGGTCCTCGACCTCCAGCCTCTCTCTCTCCCTCTCCCTCTCCCTCTCCCTCTCCCTCTCTCTCGCTCGCGGCAAGAGCGCGATGGCCTAATACACTCAATGCTCCGGTCCCCGAGCGTGCCGCAAGGATTTGTCTGGGGGTCCTATGGGGGTCCTATGGGGGTCCCAGGATCGTGGCTGCGTCGCGAATCGTTCACGACGGGGGCCCCGAAGCTCACGATCTCGTCCCCCGGACGGGCCTCCCCCGGGAAACCGAAAGGTACCGACAGCGCTAATCCACGGACCTCTCTGGGGGTGCGTTCGGACCGGAACTTCGAGGCGAATCCAGCGGTGGCGACGAGGAGCTCCCGGGAGGCCTAAAACAGGCGGAAACGAGGGAAACGGTAGCGGTATAGGTACCCCTTCCCCCCTCGGGGGCGCGCAAGCATGGATTAGCGATCCAAGGATTTGGCGCGCGGTCGCCCAATCCATGGATCGGGGGAAGGTGCCCTCCCCAAAATGCGGCCAGTGCCGCCTCGCTCGGCGGCAGAAATCCGCGCCTTCCCATGGAAACGGGACCCGTCGCTCATCCACGCCTCCTTGACCCATGCTTGCCATCGCCTGGGTATGGGTGCCCCTTCCTCCCCGGGGCCTCCCGCCCGCACGCGACGGTGGCCCCGGGCAGGAGTGGCCATTCGGTGCGCGGCCCGCCGCCCCCCGCGCGCGAGGCGACGGCGACGGCCCGCGCGCCCAGGCCGGGCCTCCCCCTCGCCATCGCGAGCGCCGCGCGGCCCAGAGGTCGCCCTGGAAGGGGGCCGCGCTCGCGTGCGGCTGGCCCTCGCCGCGGAGCCCCTTGACCGCACGCCCCCGTGCGCCCAGAGGTCCGACGCTCCGAACGAGTTGGAGCGGGCGGTTTGGGGGTCGCTGTTTCGGCCTGGGGGGGCCCTCGCCGGGCCTCGGGAGCGTCAGCAGGCGACTCGGGACGAAACACCGGCCCTGGGAAAGCGGTCTGGACCTCCGGGGGCCCGTGCATCGGAAAAATTGGAGCATGCAGCTGGATGTCTGAGTGGGGGGCCTCCCAGACGGCGCCCCCCGAAGGCCCGAGCTGCACGAAAGACCCAGAAGAACTGGGGGCTGCTTGCCCGCGGCGCATATTTGTCAGGTCGAATCGACGACGGCAATGTCGGACGACGACGAACGAGGCAAGTTCCAGAACCGGCCACCTCCATGGGATGCGCCCGCTCCAACGGGAACGCAGTGCCGAGCAGGAAGGGGTCCCTGAAGGAGGAAACCGCCTGCTTGAGGGAGAGAGGAGGAGGAGGAGGATGAGGATGAGGAGGAGGAGGAGGAGGAGGAGGAGGAGGAGGAGGAGGAGGAGGAGGAGGAGGAGGGAGGAGGAGGAGAGGAGGAGGAGGAGGAGAGGAGGAGAAGGAGGAGGAGGAGGAGAGCAGGAGGAGGAGGAGGAGCAGGAGGGGGAGGGGGAGGAGGAGGAGGAGGAGGGAGGAGGAGGAGGAGGAGGAGGAGAGAGGAGGAGGAGGAGGAGGAGGAGGAGGAGGGGAGGAGGAGGAGGAGGGAGGATGGGGAGGTGGGAAGAATGCAGAGGACGGGGGGCCCCTGAAGGAGGGCACCGCCTGCTCGAGGCCCTCCACCGAGGCCAGATCCAGCGACTGCAGGGATGGGGCGGACGTGTTGCCTGTGAAAGACCGGGGAGGAGGACGACGACGAGGGGACGAGGATGGGAAGAGAAGGCGCGAGGATGAGGATGGGAGAGGGGAGGAGGGCGACGGGGTGAAGAGAGAGGAGGAGGATGAGGAGGACGATGAGGGATGGGGAAGACGATGAGAAACAAGGAGGAATGCGTCGCCAGCGAGCATGCATGCACGGCCGTCCGCCCTGACAGATCAAGCGGGGAGGCTTGGAGCCAAAACGCCTCCCCGCACACGAGCACGCCGCAGAAGAAACGCGGGGAGCCCCTGGCATGACGAGGTCGCTGGTGTGCAGAAGCCCTTGCGAGGCCAGCGATGCAGCCTGGGCCGAGGACGGCGTGCAGGCGAGCCAATCTGGGCCGTGCACCGCGCCCTCGTGGTCGAGAGCCTCCGACATCCCTTGGCATGCCGCACTCGAGGCCGAACGGCGGCTGGCCAGCAGGCACGCGGAGGTGGTGGCGGAGACGACCACAGCCGGCACCGAGCCCCTGGAATCTGGATGCTGGGCCGTGAGCAGGCTGACCGCTCCAGCTGTGGAGGCACATCCTCGCGCGTTGCCGCCGTTGCCAATACACACTTCGGAGTCCCCCGCGTCACTGGTGAGGCAGGGCGTCTCGGTCAAAGAGCCTTGGGAACCGGTTGCACATGCGGTTGAAAATGTGGCAGCGGACGGAACTGTCCGGGGGAATGTTGCCCACGATGGCATCCACAAACATTAAATCAGTCGCAAATTCTCACACAACGGCCTGCAAGAGGAATGCTGGAAAATCTTCCAACGTGTCCCTCTGCACCCGCAGTCGTTTACGCAGCAAATCCTGGGCGACCGAATCGGCAACTGCGCGAATGTCCCCTGCGACTGGGAGATCCCACTGTTGGCATTTGTATGTGCAGAACTCCCAAAAATGCCACATCTATTCTTGCAGGAAGTGGCAACTGTCGCAGGCACTCCTCCAATCAACGTCCAAAGAATAGCACAGCATGTTTTCCCAATGAAGGAAACTGCCTCTAATTGCATGGATCAAATCCAAACGCAATCGCTTGTTTGTAATGTTTGGCATGCTATTCTTTTCCCACCAATTACGCGATCGGATCGTCCGGCTCCTCCTCCAAAAAATGAGCCGCGGTACTGTTTGGCAGCGACCCCCCTCCACCAGTTCAATACTAAATTGAGCAAGCGCACGAAGATTGGGCAAATATTTTGCACGCATCAGTTTCAGTATCAAAGCCTAGGTGTGGGCATTGGCGGCCATGGCACTTTCACGTGTCTTGAGGCGGACCTAAAGGACTTGGCTAAGGTATTGTCATCCTGGGCCCCTTGAGCTTGCACAGAGAATGCCTATTGCGATGCCAAGCGCACGAACTTGAAAGGACACTGGGCGATGGCCTACCTGACCAGGTCCGCAATGCACGTTCCACCATTCCCCCACCAAGGGAGGCTCTTGCGCGCGCCCGACTGTGTGCTTCTGCCCGCCGCAGGCGATGTTTCAACGCCTCCACTGCTTCTGCTTTGGCGGTAAGAAAGGCCCAGAGTAGACCCAGGTGGGAGGCCAACGAGCACGTCACCGGCATTTTCGGCCGCCAGCCCTATGCTAGCAGGCGGCTGCACGCTCGCATCAATAAGAGATCCACAGACTATGCGCTCCAAGGAAGTGGGGTCCCAGCGAAACTCCATGTCAGTGAGAACAGCAGTCGGCTCCCGCTGAATGATCCGGGAGTGCTGCACGCGGCCCGCACAAGTGATGAAGCTGTCGGCCCAGATCAGATGTGTCAACAGCGGATCCCTCGCATCGAAAGATGTTCCTATGTTCAGGCTACGCCAGCTGCGGACATATGGTTCCAGCGCGAACTCGATCACGCAATCGAACAAATCTGGCGTATCCACGTCGTCCTGCTTCCCGCCGACCTCAAAAAGGAAAGACTCGCTGGCCGACATCCCTGGCAGAAGCGTAGATCAACACCGCAGCACCGCGCGAACGAGATTGGGGTGAAGGTTTTTTGCCAGCAAAGTTCTCGACAAGTGCCAGTGGCGAATCTAATCGACAACTGTCGATGTCCAACATCTAGTGGCGCCGCCCACTGCCTGACAGCAGTGACAGTTTGGGTCTCGATCGGTTTGATTACCATGATTACATGTGAAACCTGCTTTGAAACCAAGTGTCGCCACGAAGCTGGGCGACACGGAATGCCGAAAGAGCGATTGAATGCTTCATGCGGGTGTACCACATTGCAGAACAATCCTCAACCTCCTCTCCCTCCTCCTCCGACTCCTCCACCTCCTCCTCCTCCTCCTCCTCCTCCTCCGCCCTCCTCCTCCTGCCTCCCGCCTACTCATTCCGCCCTTTTCGTATAAGTAACTGCTCCCTGCCGCACCCCGATCATCGTGTCGACAGGGCGGGCCAGGCGTTTCGCCTGAGAATTCCACATCATTGATGATCCTTAAACGCAAAGTTCATAACGGTTTCAAAGATGGAGTGCGGCGGGTTTTCGGAATGATGCTCTCGCCGTAGCGCCGCGCAGACTCGTCTTCAAGCATTGCAGCAGCTTCGAAGACGGAGGCGGTTCCTTTTCAAAATGTGGCTCTCGCCTTAGCGTCGCGCGCATTGGTCTTGAACATTAGGAATCGCACGGTTGAAGTCCCAGAAATGATGTCATGGCACAGTCTAGGATTGCCTGGACGCAACATCCACGTTGATTCGCGGCGCTGAAGCCCCAGCAGTTGTGTCCTGGCACGGTCGAGGATTCTCAGACAGTTGTCTTCCAACGGGGCGCTTCCCAGAATGAGAACTCATTGTCGTAGGGACCTGTAAAGACGGAACTTGGAGGGAGGGTTTATTGCAGCATCGTTGATACATCTTGGGTTTAAGCTGGCCCTCCTCCTTCTTCTCTTTCCTCCTCCTCCTCCTTCTCCTCCTCCTTCTCCCCGTCGGCCTCCTCCTTCTCATGCCTCCCTTCTTCCCTCCCTTCTTACTCCTCCATGTGTCCTCCCTTCATATTAACGATATGATGTCCTTATCCTTATCCTCATGATGAGTTTCCCCCCCTCATCTCCATTCGCTGGACAGGGCTTGCACTTCAGATTTCTCACTGATGCTGTAAGGATCTCGTCTTGGGGGGCCGCAATCGGCCATTCCCGGTCGCCGCCTTGGTGACCTACGTCTCCCTGTGAACCACAGTCGGTCGTTCCCGCTCGGTGCACTCTGGTTGGTGCCCTACGGATCCCTGTGGGCCGTAGTCGGCCATTCCCGCTCGATGCACTCCAGCTGGTGCCCTACAGTCAAGCTGCTGCAGGAAGGAACACTAGATAAGGAACGAAGCCCCTTTCGGCACCAAACGAGCCTGGATGCACGAAGAGGGCTAGAGGAGCAACCAAGGAATGACCGGCCCCCTGCCCCCCTGCCCGTGACCCTCTGCACCCCGCAGTCGGCCTCTCCTCCTCCGCACCCCGGGAGCGACGATACAGCACAGGGATCTTGCGCGCGGAGGCACGGCGACCTCGCGCGGTGGCTCCCGCGGGCCACCGGCGCTGCGAGCCACCACGCAGACGAGGGCGCTCACGCGCGGCCTCACGCGGGCAGCTGACGCGCCGGCGTCGGTGGCGGCGCAGCCCCGTGCTCCCGCGCCGCTCCCGCGGCCCGTGCCGCGCGGCGCTCCCTGCCCTGCGGCTCCCCGCACGGGCCCGCGGCCGGCCGCTCCAGCCCTGCGGCAGGTGCCCTGTGGGCCCGTGGCTGCTGGCCGGCGCCCGTGTGGCTCGACCACAGGGAGCGCGGACGTCGGACGTGCGGGGCCCGTGCTCTGGCATCGCGCGGCGTCCTCGGATCTCCAGATCTCCGCGGCATCGCCCCCCTCCTTCGCTCCGCGGCCTCCCACCACGGCACCTTTTGCCCCTCTCTTTCTTCCCCATGCTGCTGCACGTGTTCGTTTGCTCCTCCTACTCCTCTTCCCCTTTTCTCCTTCTTCTCCTTCTTCTCCTCCTCCCCCTCCTGCGCAGGGGGGGGGGGCAGGGAGAGGATAAGGCGGAGGAGAAGAAATAGAACAACGACGTGACGACGACCTTCTGTGAGGAAGTTGGAGCAGGGGACAGGAAGCGGAAGCGGAGCCGGAGGAGGTTGAGGAGAGAAGAATGAAGGCGACAACGACGGCCACCACCACGACGACGCCGTCGACGCAGCCGACGCCGACGTGACGACGACGGCGTGACGATGAGTGTCTGTGAAGAAGTCGGGGGTGGAGGAGGAAGCATTCACGAGGCTCAGTGGTGCTACGAGGGAGAAAGAGACAGAGAGAGAGAGAGAGAGAAATGGCAGTAAAGACGAAGAGAGAGAGAGAACCAAAACAAAAACAAAACAACAAAAAAAACAAGGTGTGAGAGATATAAAGAGAGAGCGATAGATAGAGAGAGAGAGAGCGCCTAACCTCGGACAGAGTCCCTGTCTGGGCCCCCGAGCCACACGTGCTCGAGGCGGACCCGCCTCACAACGTGGGAGGCGCCGAAGATTTGGGCCCCTGGCCCGGCGCTCGGTGTTGTTGCTGCCAGTGTCCGCCCGCTCCTGCGAAGCCTCCTCCTCCTCCTCCCTCCTCCTCCGCCTCCTCCTCCTCTCCAGCGGCGTTCTCGTGGCCACGCGGTCGGGTCCGCTCTGAACTCCGGCGCGCAGGGCGCAGCTCACGAGGAAGTCCAGGTGGCGCCCCGCGAGGGCGCGACGCCCGCGCCCGCGCCCCGCGAGGAGGCGAGCAGGAGGGCCGAGGGGGGGAGCGAGGGAGGCACGGAGAGGAGCGGGCCGCGGCCCCGGGTCCAAGGAGGAGGGCACCGAGGGCCAACATCTGCAAGGCCTGCAGGACCGAGGTGCACGGCGCGAAACGCCAATGCAGCCTTGCATGTGTATATATATATATATATATACATACATACATAAATACATACATACATATATACATCTATATAAATATAGATATACACGTGTACAGATGAAGAAGAACGAAAGAGACAGAGAACAACATATATATAGAGAAAAAGAGGCCAGAAACAAAAAAACACATAGCGTCGAGAGCGAGAGGAGAGAGAGAGAGAGAGGAGAGAGAGAGAGAGACAGACACACACACACAGAGGACAGGAAACAAGACAGAGCGCCGATAGAGAGAGAGAGAGAGAGAGGCAGAGAGAGGCAGGGAGAGCGCGAGAGCGCGAGAGGACGCGGCGGAGGAGGCGGGGGACGAGGACGACGGCGGCAGCCTGTGTAGAAGTCGGGGGCCGGGGCCCCAGACCTCATGCGCTCGATCGCCCTGGCCGCCGCCTCGGTGGGGCCGAGCGCCTCCTCGAGCTGGACCGCCTGCCAGAACTTCGCGAAGGCGGCCCTCTGGTCCTGGCTGGAGGAGGGCGACCAGAGCAGCAGGAGAACGAGCGGGGGGAGGGGGAGGGGGAGGAGGCGGAGGAGGAGGGGAGGGGGAGGAGGAGGGGGAGGGGGGAGGAGGAGGAGGAGGAGGAGGAGGAGGAGGAGGAGAAGGAGGAGGAGAATGAGGAGGAGGAGGAGGAGGAGCAGCAGGAGGAGCAGCAGGAGGACGAGCGGGGGGAGGGAGGAGGAGGAGGAGGAGGAGGACCAGTGACGACTATACAACCCAGGACGCATCCACGATATTGCAATGAACCCTCCCTCCAAGTTCCCTCTTCACGGGCCCCTGCAAGAGTGAAACCGCTCCTCGCGGGGTAGGCACCGAGGTGATCAGAGTTGCTGCCTGGAGTGCTGAGGTGCCTGCTGCGTTCTCTCTCGCGTCCTCCCTGCTCCTCCTCGTCCCTGCTTCTCTCGTCCCGCCCACCTGCTGGTCTCGCCATCTGTGCTCTCTGCGCAGATGCGTCCGGGCGCGAGCCTGCGCGCAAGACGCCAGGCGTGCGACGACGACATCACACCTGGGGCCTCCGACCGTGCTTTGGGCGCCCGCCCCGGAGGCCGAGCCCGCACGGTGCAGCGCGATGTGGTCCTCCCGCCCTGGCTGCCAGCCTGGTCCCCGGAGGGCGGTGCACAGCCATTCTCGCTTGTCAGGAACACTTCCCTCCCCTTGGTGGTGACGGAGGGCAGGCGGCGGGGATGGGCGGGCTGGGTGGCGGGGTGACTGATTGGGCTGGCTGCGCTGGTTGGCGGGTTGGCTGGTTGGGCAGGTTGACTTGGTTGGGCTGGCTGGTTTGGGCCGGCTGGGGCAGCTTGGTTTCGATGTTCGTTGCGGGCCAGGCTTCCTTGAAGACATCCGTCTGAAAATCGGCAAGCGTGCCAAAACACCATTCCTGGGACTCCACCGCCGCGAATCAACTTGACTGTTGCGCCTTGACAATCATACATTGCGCCAGAATGCCATTCCTGGGACTTCAACCCTACGGATCTTCAAAACTGCTGCAGCACTTTAAAACGAATGCGGGCGGTGCTAAAGCAAGAGCCTCATTTTGAACAGGAGCCGCCTTCAATCACTGAAACGGCTGCAGACTCTTAACCCGAAGATGCGCAGCGCTAAGGCGAGAGCCACATATTGAAAGCAGCCCGTTCTCCACAATTGAAACTGAGGCCAAAAGTTTGAACATGAATGTTCGCGGCGCTAAGGCTTGAAGCTGTTGGATACTTCAAGCCTCAAGATCATATATGAGGGTGTCCCATGCGAAACGCCCGACCCACCATACCGACTTATCTGGGGGTGCGACATGGAAGAATTACGTAGCACCTCGCAGTTGCGGGTAAGAGTGAGGGGGCGGCGGGGACGTCGACAGTCTGCGAGGCTCTGAAAAAGCCCGCCGCAGTCGTCTAGTTTTACAAATTATACAACGAGCTCGCCGCAGGCACCGAATTTTTCGTTAAAACAATGTGTGTGGGTCGCGGGGTGGGTCGCGGGTGGGTCGCGGGCCG
>CAUYUJ010014544.1:120000-122500 GCA_963575745.1 Prorocentrum cordatum
AGGTCTGGATAGCAGCGATGCACCCTTGCGGCAGTCCCATCCGCTCTAGCACCGCGAACAGCCACGTGCGATTCATGATGGGATAAGCGGCTTCGACGTCGAAAGCAACAAACAAGGGCATCCTGCAATCGGCGTCTTCGTGTACCGCAGCCCTCTCGCCAATACCGAACTTCGCTATGTTCTGGCAGAAATTCGTTCCGCGTATCAATCTCTGCTGGGTCTCGTGCACACGCTCCGCCGCTTGTTAGCGGGAAGTTGATCGCTGTGGCGGAGGCCTTGGCGTCACAGTTCTTCAACGACAACTGGCGGCGCACCTCAGATGCATTTCGCAGGCAGTCGATGGCATCGCCGATTTTGCCGCCCTTCGGAGAGAATACAAACATGGAGTCATTGAGCGTGGGCGGCGCAGGAGCTGTGCTAAAGAGCAGCCTAAGAAGGATTGGATAGCGACTGAAAATGGTCTCAGGCACCGCCCGCCAGGCTTGTTACGGGAGACGGTCGGGTTCCGGGACAAAGTTTCTGCCAGGCCTGAAAGCCTCGTGCAGAGCATTGAGGGTGGGGATGTGGAGGTCGGCAACAGGAAAGCGAGGGGAGGTGGAATCGAGGAAAAAGTCAATTTGCTCGCGCGGGATGGCCTTGTCTGAAAAGATCGGGGCCCAATGACAGCGAAGAGCCGCAGCAGTGTCCTCCGGAGATCGTGGTACCAGTGGGAGGAGGGAGCCGCCCTCCGCCGTGCTCGGATTCTTGGCAATATGAGAATGTGTGATGCCGTAAAGATATGACGATGACGGCGACAACGATGACGACGACGATGATGGTTAATAATAGTAATAAAAATAAGAAGAAGAATGGTAATAGTAATGGTAATGGTAATGGTAATGGTAATGGTAATGGTAATGGTAATGGTAATGATAAGGATGATGATGATGATGATGATGATGATGATGATGATCATGATCATGATGATGATGATGATGACGATGATGGTGATGGTGATGGTGATGGTGATGATGATGGTGATGGTGGTGACGATGATGAGGATGATCAGGAGAACGAAGATGATGATGATGATGATGATGATGATGATGATGATGATGATGATGATGATGATGATGATGATGATGATGATGATGATGATGATGATGACACTGATGATGCTGCTGCTGCTGATGATGATGATGATAGTGGTGGTGGTGGTGATGATGATGAGGATGATGAGGAGGAGGAGGATAAGGATGAGGATGAGGAGGAGGAGGAGGAGGAGGAGGAGAGGAGGAGGAGGTGGTGGAGGAGGAGGACTACAAGGGCGAGCGCGGCGAGGAGGATGGAGAGGAGCGGGAAGAGCAGGACCAGCAGCAGCAGGAGGGGGGAGATCGGAGCAGGAAGCAGGAGAAGGGAGGAGAGGATGATGAGGAGGATGACCAGAGTAGGCCCCACCTGTGCCAACGATGCTACAGCACCCCCTCCCATCCCAAGTCCACTCCGTACTGTTCCCTGTAGACAGTCTTCTCCATTTCGCGAGGGCGCCCCCCTTGAAAGACGAGCGCTCCGTGGCTCTGCAATTCAGGCAGGAGCTCCGCTTTTTGAAAGGAGCTGCCCTCCATCCTTTGAGCTATAAGGACTAGGGCAAGGTGGAGCCATAAAGTTCAAAGAGCTGCCCAACTACAACCCCACTTAGAAAAGGAACCGCCTTCCGTCCGTGTAACGATTTCAATATTGTATGCTCTGAACCTAAATCGGACGTGGTCACGATTGCGAGCCTCATGTCAAAAAGGAACGGCCCTCACCCGTGTAAGCGCTTCACATGTTTGTACATGTTGTAGCGCATACGCAGGACATCGCAGGGGAGAGCATCAGTTTGGAAGAGATCCGCCCTCTACCCGCGTAAGCATTCGACGTGTTCAAGACGAGTGTGCACGGCTGCAAGACAAGAGCCCCATTTAGGAAACGACCCACCCTCCATCCGCGTGACTGCTGGACAGTTAAAGCTTCAAGATAGCAAACGCTGATGACATGAAATGTGAAAGGGAACGCCCGGCCAGCCGCCTTGACGGCACCCCTGGTAGCGCGACAGGAAGGAGTTACGTATAATGGATGAGGAGGAAAAGGGGAAGGATGCTGATGAGGAAACGGAGGATGAGGAGCAGCAGCACCTGCAGCACCAGTAGGAGGAAGAGGAGCGCAGGAGAAACAGCGAAGATGGATGAGAGAGGAGGGGGGGAGGGAGAAGAGAGGATGAAAAAGGATATCAGGATATCAGGAGCAGGGGAGGATAAAGGACGGACGGGCGGAGAAGGGAATGTACAAGGATGAGGTACAGGGAGGCACAAGCTCAAGCCGTCAAGGAGCGGGGGGTGGGGGCACTCCCATTCGTCATGCGGGCTCAGGGAGGCAGAAGGACGAGACCGACGAGGAGGGAGGAGGGAGTAGGGAGGACGGGCGAGGGAGGAGAAGGACGAGGACGGGGGGCGGAGGGAGGACGAGGGGGAGGAGGGAGGGG
>CAUYUJ010014544.1:127500-197500 GCA_963575745.1 Prorocentrum cordatum
GGAGGGAGGAGGAGGAGGAGGAGGAGGAGGGAGGAGGAGGAGGAGGAGGAGGAGGAGGAGGAGGAGGAGGAGGAGGATTGGAGGAGGAGGAGGAGGAGGAGGAGGAGGAGGAGGAGGAGGAGGAGGGAGGAGGACAGAGGAGGAGGATAGATGAAGAGTACCGAGGAGCAGAGGGGTTCAGACGCGTCTAGATTACGTACATGAGTAGCGCGTGCAGGTAACGTAAGCAAGCAGCAGCAAGAACAGGAGGAAGTTACGACGACACCCATGTGCTCCTCCTCCACCTCCTCCTTCTCCTCCTTTTTTCTTTATCCCCCTTCTCCTTATGATCCCTTCCCCTTCTCCCCGCTCCATTTTTCCGATCGCACTGAGCCAATGGTTGTTGCCGCCGCGGGCTTTCCCCGGCAGACGCCTCCTCCTCCTCCTCCTCCTCCTCCTCCTCCTCCTCCTCCTCCTCATCCTCGCCTCCTCTTTTTCCTGGCGGTGCGGGTGCTTCGGGTCCAAAACCCTCTCTGGCAGAAGGCCGGAGGCGGGATTGGCTCAGGAATGTGAGCACCCCTCGCAAGCGAGCAGAGAGGCCCTTGAGAGCATGCAGCGCTGGGAGGTCCCGTCCGGGAACGGCAAGGCCGTGTGGCCAGATGGTACCCCCAGCAAGCGACGACAGAAGCGGCGAGCACCGACACGCCGGAAGAGCTAGCTTCTGTCCGTGTTCGCCGCCCGCTTACACAACGATCAGATGGATAAAGTGGTTGCTAATCCTCCCTTAATCTTCCTCCACCGTTTCCTCCTCCGATTTTTCCTCCTCCTCCTCGTCCTCTTCCTCCTCTCTCCTCTGCCTCCTGACGACCTGGGCAGTTCAAACCAAAAACGCGCCAGATCGGGCGGAGCCAGTCGAGCAGAGGTGATGCCGACCGGGCACCTGTCCCACCCATCCCTTTCGCTGCCCTGCCGGCCCCGCGCGCGTCCAATCCCTCCCTCCCTGCATTACGCCACGGGCGCAACCTGTGGCGCGACCTGTAGCGCAACCAACACAGCAGGCCGCTGCAAGTTGCGGCGGCAGAGGGCGCCACCCGGGGCGCAACCAATGGCGCGCAGCCATTGGATGGCGCGACCCCCTCGCGCAATCTTAAGGAAGGCGTGGCCTACGGGCCAAGTCACGGCAACACCATCGCGTGTGCTCGGGCAGCGGCCGGTCCAGGAAGGCAGGAATGCATCGGCACCCGCACCGCTGCATGCGCCAGTCCACCAGTCCGAGGCCCCCCAGGAGCTGCAGCGCTCGTGCGGACACGACCTCGAGCTCGCAGCAGCTCTCGCAAGCTCGGTGCCCTGCAAGCCAAGGGGTGAGGAACATGCCGCATGACGTCTCCGGGAGGCATCGCGTAGCCATCGCGCGGCGACCTGCAAGCGGAGGGCGCTCACGTCGCACAGGCTGGCGCCTGTCCTCGGTCGGGCGGTGCTGCCAATGTCCTTGCTGTGGGGTGGCAGTGCCTCCCACATGCGCGCGCCCCCGCTGCGATTCCCTTCTGCTGCCTGGTCTTGGCGCTGGGCGGGCAGCCCGCTCGCAACCGCTCGGCTCACCCGATCATGTTGAGGAGGAGGAGGAGGGAGGAGGAGAGGGAGGAGGAGAGGGAGGAGGAGAGGGAGGAGGAGAGGGAGGAGGAGGAGGAGGAGGAGGAGGAGGAGGAGGAGGAGGAGGAGGAGGAGGAGGAGGAGGAGGAGGAGGAGGAGGAGGAGGAGGAGGAGGAGGATGCCCGCGGGGTGAGGCGGACCGCGTCGAGCCACGGCCACCCCTGCGAGGCGCGCGCCCCACGCGCGCCCGCGCCTCGGCGCAGCTACGCGCCCGAGGCTGTCGGCCAGGCCTCACCCCGCGCGGCCCGCAGCAGCCTCGCCACCTTGGCGGCCAAGCCTGGCGAGCTGCTGCGCTCCCGCGTGCAGCGCCGCGGCCTCGGCCAGCCGCCTCCGCCGCCCGCAGCCCCTGCTTCGCATCGAGCAGCAGAGCCACCTGCAGGCGGCATGCTCTCCTCCTGCGACCTGTCCTCCAAGTCCACGCTGTCGCCGCCCGCAGCCCCTGCTTCGCATCGAGCAGCAGGTTCACCTGCAGGCGGCTGGACCTCCTCCTGCGACCTGGCCCCTCTGGCCTCGCGTGGCGGGGGCGGTCCGCCGCCGCTGCCACCTGCAGCCACCTCGCCTCCTCTCTCGGCAGGGCCCGCCTCAGGCCGCTGGCTCTCCTCCTGCTGCTTGGCCACCTTGGCCGCCCGCCTCGGCGACTGCGAGGGCGGCGTCAGCGCGGCCTGCCTCGGCGAGCTGCTGCGCACACGCGCGCGGCGCCTCGGGCCTGGCCCTCCGCCGCCGCCCGCAGGCCCCGCCTCGCCTCCTGCCGCGGCCTGGCGCCTCGGCGAGCTGCTGCGCACACGCGTGCGGCGCCGCGGGCCTGGCCCGCCGCCGCCGCCCGCAGGCCCTGCCTCGCCTCCTGCCGCGGCCTGGCGCGCCGCGGCTGCACGCCTGCCGCCAGCTCGCCCTCTCGGGCCAGCCGCCACGCTGGAGCCCTCAGGGGTCAGGGGACGCAGGGAGTCCTCGCCCTCCCCCTCCCCGCCACCTGGAGCTCCTCCTGGCGGGCGCAAGGAGTGGCCGTCCTCCTCCCCCGCGATGTGCCGCGGCGGCTGGCCTCTCCCCTCCTGCACGTCGTCCGCCAGCATCGGCGGGGGCGGTCCGCCGCCGCTGCCACCTGCAGCCACCCCGTCTTCTCCCTCGGCGGGGCCCGCCTCAGGCCGCTGGCTCTCCTCCTGCTGCTGCTTGGCCACCTTGGCCGCCCGCTTCGGCGACAGCGAGGGCGGCGTCAGAGCGGCTTGCCTCGGTGAGCTGCTGCGCACGCGCGCGCGGCGCCGCGGGCCTGGCCCGTCGCCGCCGCCCGCAGGCCCTGCCTCGCCTCCTGCCGCGGCCTGGCGTGCCGCGGCTGCACGCCTGCCGCCAGCTCGCCCTCTCGGGCCAGCCGCCGCGCTGGAGCCCTCAGGGGTCAGGGGACGCAGGGAGTCCTCGTCCTCCCCCTCCCCGCCACCTGGAGCTCCTCCTGGCGGGCGCAAGGAGTGGCCGTCCTCCTCCCCCGCGATGTCCTGCGGCGGCTGGCCTCTCCCCTCCTGCACGTCGTCCGCCAGCATCGTGATGTTGACTGCCACCTCGCTGACCACCTTCGGAGCCAGCCCCTTCCTCAGCCTCGCGACCGCGGCGGCGCCTGCAGCCGAAGGGACACTCTTGCACTCGAGGTGGAAGGAGCTCGCTCTGGCCGCGCCTGTGAACCCGCACGCCCTGCAAGCCACCAGCGGCATCCTGCGCACCAGCAGCCTCCCATCAACAGGCGCGAGGAGCACCAGGTCGTGCGACGCCTTCTGCTGCGCCTTCAGCCTGTTGTTGGCCCTGATCGCCTCGGCGACGATGCTGCCAGGGCACTCTCCTGATCTGCCTGACCATCTGCAAACCTCGCACCAGGGACGTAGGCCAGGCGGCCTCCTCCAGACGCAGGCCATTCTCGCCGCTGGCTCCTTGCGCACTGGCAGCGCGCGCTGCACCTTCGTCTTGCCGTGCGTGGTGTCGCTGCCGTCGACCCAGCTGCCGACTGCCGCGCACCACATGGCTGCTCGTTCGACCACGTCTCGACTCCTCTCCAAGCGCTCTCTGTCCCGCACGGGGAGGCGCCCGCTGGCCGCCGCAGCCTTTGCCGCCCTGTCCGCCAGTCGGTTGCCGTACCAATCTCTGTACAGCACCTCGCCCGCCGCCACCTGCCGCCGCGTGCTGTGGCTGGGCATCCACCTCAGGCTGACCTCATGCCCAAGGCCTCCTCGCTCGTCCAGCAGGTCCCAGGCTCGCCGCCACAGGTGAGCCCACGTGTACGCGTAGCCCGTGGTGCCCACCCTGCCGACCTTGTAGAAGCCGTCGTACACGTACTTGGAGTCGACCACCAGCACCGTGACCCCTTGGCCAAACCTGAGCGCCATGATCACCGCTGTGAGCTCCCCGCCGTTGATGTCCACGCAGTGGCCCTCCATCTGGCCAGCGATGGAGGCTCTGTGCCCGTCACTGTGCGCCTGCAGCGCCACCACACTCCAGCCAACTGCCGCCACCTCCTCGTAGCCCGCTTCGAACGCCGAGCCATCGAGAAACAGCTCACCTCCAGGAAGGGTGCCTCCATCGTGGTCGCCCTTCCAGCACACGTCGCTGCACACTGGCGGGCGGCAGATGCCCCGTGGTGTCGGCCACAGGCACCTCTCAAGCAGCAGCTGCACCTCAGGCCTTCCGCTCTGCCTTCGGAGGCCTGCCAGGTCCTCTGGGAGCGTCAGCACCTCACGCCAGCACGGGCAGTCGAAGTGCCTGTGCATCAGCGTGCCCCTGGCTCCACACCTCAAGCACCCTGCACTGGGCGCCAGCCCCTTCTCCTCCTTGCGCGCCTGAGTCCACTGCCCATCGATGATGAGGGACCTCAGGTAGGCCTGCTCTCGCGCCGTCAACCGAACCCTGGTGCGAGGTGCTCCCTCCTCTCGGCGTGGCTCGTCGGCTTTCCTAGCGCAGCCAGAGGAGGTGAGCCTGACCAGGGGCTCCAGCTCGCCGCCACCCGCCAAGTGCGCGCACCCTGGGGCTTTGCTGACCTGCCTCCACTGCCAGCGCTGCACTGCTCTCTTCACCAGCTTGACCACGACCCACGGCGCGCAGTCGAAGGGCGCGATGGCCACGCCGTCGTCCATGACCCAGCAGTTGGCGGCGACGACGTCCCAGCCGATCCTCCTGAGGGACAGCACCGTCGCCGCGCACGGGCCCTGCACGTGCACCCAGGACACAGGCCGCTTGTCCTCGAGGCCCCGCCACACCATGTGCAGCGGCACCCACCGCTCCCAGACCGCACGCAGCAACATCAGCACCGGCTTGCAGGTCGCGTCGTAGATCGGGTCAAGGCCTGCCTGGAGCATGAGCCCGAGCGACCTGGACTTGCTCGCCGTGGTGTTGGAGACCGCGACGAAAGTGAGGGTCCTGGCGCGGTCCAGCTCCCCCTCCGTGCAGCCCGTGATGGCCGTGCCGTATCCGATGCACGGGTGCAGCCCCGTCTTCACAATCCTCTTGGTGGCCCTCCGCTTGGCCTTGACCACCTGCAGCACTTTGATCCTGCGCAGCCTGCCGCTCGCCTGCACCATCCTGTCGCGACGAACTGCTCGTCCTATCCTCTTGCCACCGCTGAAGTCGACCCCCAGGTTCCTCTCCTGTCCTGTGGCGCGCACCCCCAGCGGCTTCAGCAGGCGCTTCTCGAGCTCCTGCCTCGCTGCTGGCACATTCGCCAGCGCCCTGGATTTCTTCACCGCGACCTCGAGGTCGGCCTCGCCGAGCAGTACCTTGAGGTGCCTGGCCGCCAGCGTGAGGTCGTTGACTGTCCGCTGGAAGCCGCCCACCCTCTTCAGGATGATGTCATCCACGACCACCGAAATCGCCAGCGTGGGAACCAGCTCCTGAAGCTTGTCCAGCGGCTCAAGCAGCAGCATCTTGAGCATGAGCGTCGCCAGCCCGTCTCCAGGCAGCACCGCCTGCTCGGTGCTGATGGCGTTGCTGACGGCTTCGTCCCGCGCCAGCCACCTGGGCGCACGGTACAAGCTCACCTGCAGCCTGAGCTGCCAGAGCGGGAAGCCCGTCCGCTGGGCGGCCTGGATGAGGCGCCCATGCTGCACCTGCTCGTACGCGTAGGTCCAGGAGGATGAGGGCCGCGACCCAGCTGGATGCATCGCCAGCTTCGCGCCCCTTCGCTGTCGCCCACTCGCACTCCACGGCCTGCTGCCAGACCGCCCTCTCGCAGCCTCTGCCGCGCGCCGCCCAGAAGAAGGGCCGATCATTCTTGCGCTCCCACTCCTCAGCCAGGGGCTTGCGTAGCCTCGTCTGCACCCTAGCGAGGACGTGCACAATGGCCACGGGGCGCACGCCGCCCAGCCTCTTGGCCAAGAACACGATCTTGCTCTGGATCTGCGGCCACTCCGCAGCCTGCTCGACCGCCACCACGATGTCGATGAGAGTCTCTATCCCCTCGTCGCTGAGCTCCAGCAGCTGTCTCGGCTTGATCGCCTCGAATCCCGTGGCCGTGCCCTTCCTGAAGGACCTCAGGACTGCCCGCATCACCTCGCAGCTGGGCCTGGGGGGGCGCTCACCGAGATCGGACGGCCACTCCAGCTCGGCGTGGCTGCACTGCACCTTCCAGATCTTGCTCCACTCCTTCTCGAGGTCGTCCAGCTCCTTGCTCAGGCTGCTGGGTCCAGCACCGATGCTGCAGTCGCTGCCCTGCCAGCCCACCGCCACTCGCGTGACCGCGTGGAGCCCTGCCGCTCCTCCTGTGAGCTGCTTGCCAACCCACTCGTCGAACTGCCTGCCCCTCTCGTCGACGTCGCGCTTGGCGAGGTGACTGGCGTGCTGCTTCGCGCGGTCGGCCAGCCTCTCGAGTAGGAGGGGGTGCCAGCACGCCAGGCCTCCATGCTGCAACATCCTCAGCCAGCGCCCAGCCTCCGTGCTGCAGGAGGTGCCGCCTCCCTCTCCTGGGCGGGCCTCCTCGTCCTGCTGCAGCTTCCTGACTCTCTTCGGGACCGCCGCCACCAGCTGGGGCAAGTAGCAGATCGCGTCGACCCTGGCCCTGGGCGCTTTCAGCTGCGCCATGGCTCCCAGCGCGTTGGCCACCCTGGCCATCCACGCTGCCTCTGGCGTGAGCCTCGGCGACCTGGGGTCCTGCACCCCGCTGCGCTTGACCAGCTTGGTGGAGAAGCCGTCCGCTCTGCCAACGTACCTGGCCCTCTGCTCCTCCAGCTGGTATACGTCGACCCACTCGTCCTCCGCGCACTCCAGGAAGGTGGCGAAGGCGGCTGTGAGGGCTCCCTTAGCCCCCTCCGCCGCCGCGCCCTGGGCCTGCCCGTCCTGCTGCAGGCGCTGGGCTTGCCCCGCCGAAGAGGCTGCCTGCCTCTTCTCGACCCAGAGGCTGGGGGGCCTCACGTGCACTCCTTCAGCCGCTTCAACCTGAAAGGGACTACCCGCGTTTCCGTACGGTGCCTGGCTCGGATGTGCACTGCCAGTCCCAGCATGGGGAGGACTGTCCGCCTGCTCCTCCTGCGCAGCGCTGCCCGCGGCGCTGCTGCCCCCTCTCTCCGCTGCGTCGGCGTCATGCGCTCCTGGCGCCTGAGCTCCGAGGTGCGCTGGCTGGACCTCGCCGCGTGGCGCTGCGCCGTACCCTTCATCGCCAGCTTCCTGCCGTAGCCCGCCGCTGTCGAGGATGCTCTGCCACTCCACGCCATGCTGGGCGCGGCACCTCATCAGCTTCTCGTCCGTCACGCAGGATGGCGGCGCAGGTGCGATCGGGAGCACTCTGCCTAGGGGTCCCCATCTCTCCGCCGTAGGCACCTCCTCAGCTTCCTTGCCCCTCACTGGGCTGGGAAGCTCCTGGCCTGCTCCAGCTGCGCGCTGACCTGCTGCGCCACCGCTGCTGCTGGGCTGAGGGGCCTCCTCTTCAGCGGCAGAGGCTGCCTGCCTCTTCTCGACCCAGAGGCTGGGGGGCCCCACGTGCACTCCTTCAGCCGCATCAACCTGAAAGGGACAACCCGCGATTCCGTACGGTGCCTGGCTCGGAGGTGCACTGCCAGTCCCAGCATGGGGAGGGATGTCCGCCTGCGCCTCCTGCACAGCGCTGCCCGCGGCGCTGCTGCCCCCTCTCTCCGCTGCGTCGGTGCCCTGCGCTCCTGGCGCCAGGGCCCCGAGGTGCGCTGGCTGGTCCTCAACGCCTGGTGCAGCGCCGAGCCCTTCCGCGCCAACTTCTCGCCGTAGCCCGCAGCTGTCGAGGATGCTCCGCCACTCCTCGCCATGCTGGACGCAGCACCTCATCAGACCCACGTCCGTCACGCAGGACGGCGGCGCAGGTGCGATCGGGAGCACGCTGCTTAGTGGTCCCCATCTCTCCGCCGCAGACACCCCTTCAGCTCCCTTGCCCCTCACTGGCCTGGGAATCTCCTGGCCAGCTCTAGCTGTGCGCTGACCTGCTGCGCCACCACTGCTGCTGGGCTGAGGGGCCTCCTCCTCAGCACGTGGGGTGCTCCTCGCTGCGGCCTCACCCTCGAACCTCAGCACCGACGCGAGCTGCTCCTGCACCCTCATCCTGGCTTGCCTCCAGCTGCTGCCGTGGTCTCTCTCACAACACCCTTGCGGCCGAACCTCAGGAAAGGTCCGCGGCTTCTGGACCAGCCTGAAGCGCCCCTCCTCTTGCTGCCTGCGGATCTCGAGGATCACCGCCGAGCGCGGGTACACTGGCGAGGCCTCCACCACCCGCACACCCAGCGCAGCCAGCCCCCTGGACACCAGGAAGAAGTCGATGGTCCTCCCCGACGCTGCACACGTGGGCGAGGCGGGCCTGACCACCTTGCCGTCGAACATGTCGGGCACCCCGCCTGCCTGCAACTCTTCCTCCGTGAGGTTCCAATCGCCGCCCACCACGAAGTCCCTGCGGCACTGCCTCAACCTCCTTGCCAGCCTCCTGAGGCTGGCCACGTTGCCATCGTTGAGGCCGACCCCCGCCTCCAGGTAGAGGTTGGCGAGCAAGAAGCCGCTGCTCAGCACGCCTGACACCCAACACAGGTGCACTCGCCCTGCCACCAGCACCGCTGCCTGCTGGTCCTGCACCTCCGCCATGCCATGGCTCCTCCTCACCATGGTGAGGAGGCCTCCTGTGCTGAGGCCTCCTGCCGCTGACGGCACTGCAGGCGTGCCTCTCGCCCGCCACCCTTGGCTGCGGAGCTGCGCCTCCGCATCACTGCTCCTTCCCTCCAGGAGCCTCGTCTCCTGGACTAGTATGGCGTCGCAGTCCTGCACCTCACTCACCGCCATGCACTTTCCCAGGTTGCTGAACGCATTGACGTTGACCGTGCAGATCCTCCAGACCCCACACTTCTTGCTAGGACTCCTCCTCCATCTGCTTGACCTCCGTCCGCATCTTCTTGGCGTCGCCCAGCAACTGCTCCGCTGCTTCCCTCTTGGCGGGGTCCTCAATCCCGCACGTGATGTCCTGCCACGCTTGCTGCGCCGCCTGCGACACGCCAGGCCCCTCCTCCTTGGGAGCGTCCACCTGCTGCGCTGCTGCTGGCACCGCCGAGGGCACAGGGACCGCCGCTGCCACAGGCGCACGGGGAGGCGCCCACGCTGCGGCGGCGGCGCCTGGCATGCCGCTGAGCTCCGCAAGCACCTTCCCGAGCTTCGCGATCTCGTCCCTCGACAAGCCGCCGATCGCCTCCTGTATCGACTCCAGGGAGGCTGCTGGTGCTGCTCTCGGCTCGGCGGCTGCTGCCGCCGCCTCAGCCTCCTCGGCCGCCACCCTGGTGCGCTGAGCCGCCAGCGCCTCGCGTGCCTTGGCCGCCGCCTCGTCGCACTCCTTCCGCAGCAGCACCAACTTGTCCGCGAGGCTGGCCGACCCGTTGATGGCCGCCACCGCCTTGGCCTTTGCCTGCTCCAGCTGGCCCTCCAACTTCTTGACCTGCAATACCTTGGCGTCCGCCTGCACCTGGGCCGCCTTGACCGTCTTGTCCTTGGACAGCTCGGCCCCCAGTCCGCCCTCACGCAGCCTCCGTGCCTGCAGAAACTGCTCGCGGACCTTCGGGGCCAGGAGCGCGGCGGTGAGGGCGAAGTCGGCCTCTGCCATGCACACGAAGCCACTGCGCTGCTCCTCGCTGAGCTCCACGGCGCCACCAGCGTCACGGCCGCCACCTTCTCCGCCTCGCCACCACGGGGCACGTGTGGGAGGCTTGCCGCCGCCTGCCCCACGCCCGCCGCGCCCGCCGCCAGCGCCGCCAGGAGCACCACCACCGCCGCCGCCTGCAGGCCACCCCCGCAGCGGAGGAAAGGCGCCCAGCTGCCGCGGCGCTGGCCACCCCGCAGCTTGGCACCCCTTGCGACAGCACGCCCTCTCGGCGAAGTTGTAGTAGTCGCACACCGAGCACTTCCACTTCGCAGGCCACGCCGCGCGGCCGCCTCCCCCACGCCCAGCACCCACGCCGCCGCTCCCCGCCATGGCGCGCGTGAGTTTGGAAGGAGGCCGCCCGACTGCCAGAGTGCACACACTCTTGCCTGCGCACGGTAGTGCGATCCAGTGAAGCACGGAGGCTGAAAGCCCCCCGAGCAACCCATCTTGAGCCAAAATGGCTACGGAGGAGGAGGAGGAGGAGGAGGAGGAGGAGGAGGAGGAGAGGGAGGAGGAGGAGGAGGAGGAGGAGGAGGAGGAGGAGGAGGAGGAGGAGGAGGAGCGGGCTCCGCCTCAAGGCACGCAGCTTCGGCTCTTCATGCCGCAGCACCAGCTCTCGCCCTCGGGCACATGCTTCAATCTTCCCGACAAATTGTACAGGCATGCCGCCCCTAAGGCGGCCCTGCCAAGAGCACTCCGTGACGCGCCCAGCCTGGACTTCGTCGGGCATGTCGTCTCGTAGCGCGTCTGATGTTCTACGCCGCTCCAGTGGCAGTGCAACATGTATTCCGTGATGCGGCCAATCTGGATCACTTCAAGCATATACCTTTCGTCGGGAAAAAACGGAAACACAGAATAGATGGCGCAATCCACGGCACCAGCCATGGAGGACGCAACCTATGGCGTAACCTATGGCGCAACCCATGGCGCACCTCAAGGCAAAGCCTATGGCACAAATTACGGAACAACCTATGGGGGAACCGGTGGCGAGTCTAACGGACGGCACAACCCATGGAGCAAACGGTTGCGCAGACTATAGCCCAAAGTGATTGGCCCTCACATTATCTGCGGGGCCACGGTCGGGAGCTTTTGCGTAGCATGTCGCGACGGCAGCCCCGGCAACACGCTCCCCCTTGCAAGCGAATAGCGTGTCGCTCCGCTCCGCCGGACGGGAGGCCTCGAAAGGCTCGGGATGTTGACGCTTCAGGGCTCGCACGTGGATAGCGTGTCGTGCTGAAGCGTGGTGGGCCAGAGACGGCGGCGCGACACGCTACGCGTGAGTTCCGGATTGCATGCCAGACTTGTGCTCGGGCGGTGTGGGCCGAGCGGCAAGCCGTCTTGTGTGTATGTGCGTGTTGTCCCTTCACTCTTGCCATTCTGCAACCTCTCCCTGCCCCCCTGAGCATCCCCTTCTGCCAATCCCTGCCGTCCATCCACCCAGGCCTCCTCCCTCCGACTTTCCCCCTGCCACCTCATCCTCACCCTCGTCCCTCATTCCCTCCTCTTCCTCCAACTCAGCCTCTTCTTCCTGCTGCTGGCCTGCTCCCCCCTGATGGCAAAGCGAGTCCGGATGGCATCCGCCAGTGCGGCGCACAGCTCGTCGTCCTTGAGCTGGAGACGGGCCAGGGAGTCCAAGATGAGGACGGTGTCCATGGCGGAGGTCCCGCCAGACCTCGAGGGATGGCCCCCAGCTTGTTGCTGCATCCTTTCTTCCTCCAGCAGATGCTTCTGCTGCCAGCTGCTCCGCGATGCCTGACATCAGCCTCGAGGATCGGAAGAGGTCAAGCACACGTCCGACGAGTTCCAAAAGTGCGTCGACCGCTGGAGCGCGCACACACCGTGCTCACGGCGGGTCTCGCCCCATACCCGACGAGACCGAACTCCAGGCTGAGGAGCAGTCAAGGCCAGCGCACCCGACGGCTCGACGGAATGACTTTTCACGGAGGAACGGCAAGATAGACAAACGAATAATCACAGACATCGCGAGAGAGAGAGGGGGCAGAGGGAAAGGGGAGGGAGCGAGAGCACGACGAAGAAACAAACAAAGAGAGAGAGAGAGAGAGAACAAAGGCCGACAACAGGTACCAGTAAGACAGTCATGCGTGCGATAACGAGGCTGAAGGATGTAGCATGCTGGATGCGCGATGCGTCTGCAATACTAGATAACGATCTAGCGAACTAGCGAACTATCTGTCTACGTCGTTAAAAACCTTAGTGCTTCGCTAACGATCGAACTGTGTGCAGCGAAAAGTAGAGCTCCACTTCGAATGAGCATGCCGGCTGTATTAGCACATGACGGTTCAACCATACATCTCTATACACATGTACATACATGCATACCTACCTGCATGCATGCATACATACATACATGTATGTATACACCTCCGTACATGCATACCTGCATACATACATACATGCATAAGCACGTACATGCATACATGCATGCATACATAAGCCCACATGTACATACGTACGTACACACATACATACATACATACGCACATACATACATACATACATACATACATACATACATGCATACATACATACATACATACATACATACATACATACAAACATACATACATACATACATACATACATACATACATACATACATACACCCATACATACATACATACATACTTACATACATACATACATACATACATACGTACGTACGTACGTACGTACGTACGTACATACATACATACACGCATACATAGATACATACAAACATGCATCGGAGGTGAGAAGGTGAGATCGAAGTGGCGCGGAGAGCCCCCCTCCGGGAAATCGGTTTCGGTTTCGTGTTCGTGTCGTGCGTGCGGGCGAGGCGAAACTGCGTGGGCGGGCGAGAGGAATTCACTCTGCTGTCGCTAGGGGTCCGCCAACACAAATGTTTCCCCCCCCCGGCCTTGTCAAGCGGGGGCCCGCATTGTCCCGTCGGTGGCTCGCCGTTGTCCCGTCGGTGTCCCGTCGGTGCCCTGTCGTGAGATCGATAGTGAGATCGGCTGTGAGACCGATCGTGAGATCGATAGTGAGATCGATAGTGAGATCGATAGTGAGATCGATAGTGAGACCGAATGTGAGATCGATTGTGAGATCGATTGTGATATCGATTGAGATCGATAGTGAGACCGAATGTGAGATCGATAGTGAGATCGATAGTGAGATACATTGTGAGATCCATAGTCTGATAGTGGGATCGATAGTGAGATCGATGGTGAGATCGATAGTGAGATCGATTGTGAGACCGAATGTGAGACCGATAGTTAGATCGATTGCGAGATCGACAGTGAGACCGATTATGAGATCGATTGAAAGATCGATAGTGAGACCGATTGTGAGATCGATTGTGAGATTGATTCCAATATCGATCGTCAGTTCCATAGTGAGACCGAATGTGAGGTCGATAGTGAGATCGATAGTGAAATCGATAGTGAGATCGAGTGTGGGGTCGATGGTAAGATCGATGGTAAGATCGATAGTGAGATCGATAGTGAGATCGATAGTGCGGTCGATAGTGAGATCGATTATGAGACCGAATGTGGGATCGATGGTGAGATCGATAGTGAGATCGATAGTGAGACCGAATGTGAGACCGAGTGTGCGATCGATTGTGAGATCGATAGTGAAATGGAATGCGAGATCGATAGTGATATCGATAGTGAGATCGACTGAACCAGATCGATAATGAGATCGGTTGTGAGACCGATTGTGGCATCGATAGTGAGATCGATAGTGAGATCGATCGAGTGATATCGATAGTGAGATCGATAGTGGGATCGATCGCGAGATGTATTGAGTGACACGTTGGTTCCTCCTCCCCCCTCACCTCCTTATCACCCGAAGGGTGGTCGTATAGGTACATACATACATAAATATACACATACATACATATAGACACAGCTACATACAGGCATACATACATACCTACATACATACGTACATACATACATACATACGCATACGTACATACATGCGAACGTACATATCCCATGTATATATTTGTGTATATATATATATGTATATGTGTATGTATATATATATATACATATGTACACCTGCACACACACACATACATGTATGTATGTATACATGTATACGCACATACATACTAACGTGCATACATACATGTATATACACGTGCATACAACCATACATACATACATACACACATACATACCTACCTATATGCATGCACACACATATACATATGTCTATCTGCATACATGCATACATGCATGCACACATACATCCATACACATAGACATACATACATGTATGCACCAATGCAGGCATACATACATACAGTCATACGTACGTGCGTATTTAGATACATGCATGCATACACATATACGTACATACATGAATTACTGCACATATACACACATGCATGCATGCATCCATCAATACATACGTACGTACGTACGTACGTACGTACAGACAGACAGACAGACAGACAGACAGACAGACAGACAGACATCCGACAGAGCGCGCCCGTGGCGCACTCCCAAAGGGGGGGGATACCTCCTTAGCTACCCCCCCCTCTTCCTTGGACCTCCCCTGCTGGAAACCCACCCCCTCTTGTTCTCTCGCCCCTCGAAAGCTCCCCCCTCCCCCCCCCCCCCCCTTTCAAAGGGAGGGGGGGCTTAGCTACCCCACCCTTGTACCTCCCTGCCGGAAAGACCCCCCCCCTCCATTTTACTCGCCCCTCGGAAGCTCCCCCCCTCCGCTTCCTTCCGCGCTCCGGACCCTCCCCCCCCCCTCCCTCCCTTTACAAAAAGAGGGGGAAGCATAGCTACCCCTCGCATCCCTTGAACATCCCCTGCCAGAAGCCCACCACCCCTCCATTTTTCTCGTCCCTCGGAAGCTACCCCCCCTTTCCTTTCGCGCTCCGGACGCTACTGCACCCCCCCTCCCTCCCTTTTTCCAAAAGGGGGGGGAGCATAGCTACCCCCCGCACCCCTTGAAGATCCCCTGCCGGAAGCCCTACCCCATCATATTTGTCGCTCCTCGGAAGCTACCCCCCTACCCTTCCTTTGGCGCTCCGGACGGTACCCCCCACCTCCCCCCCTCCCTTTCCAGAAGGGGGGGGATAGCTACCCCCCGCACCCCTTGAAAGTCCCCTGGGAACCCCACCACCTCCTTTTTCCTCGCCCCTCGGAAGTTCCCCCCCTTCTTTTCGCGCTCTGGACGCTACCCCCCGCTTCCCTCCCTCCCTTTCCAAAAGTGAGGGAGCTTGGCTAACCCCCGCACCCCGTGAACAAAAAACCTGCCGGAAGCCCCACCACCTCCTTCTTTTCCGCCCCTCGGAAGCTCCCCCCCCCCCCCCCCCCCTTCGCGCTCCGAAGCCTCCCCCCCACCCCCCTTCCCTTTCCTCAGCGGGGGGGAGCTTAGCTACCCGCCCTCCTCCCCTTGGACCTCCACTTCCGGAAGCCCCCCCCCCCCCCCACGGCGGCCCCAGCGACACGCTTTGCCTTACGAGTGGATGGCGCTCCGCGGGAAGCTCGGAAAAAAGGTTCGTGACGTCGATGCCTGAGGGCCAAGACGTGGACGGCGTGCCGCCCGCGCCGAAGAGCGGTGGGCTGGAGACCGTAAGAATTATGTTGCCCCCGTCGTGCTAAAGCAGGCTGCAACATCATAACGCAAGGAAGCGTCCCTGCATCGTTCCCGTCGGCCCCTCTGGGCACACCCGAAACTATGATCAAGAGACTATCATTCAAGACACCTGTGCCAAATGCCGGAAGTTTCCAATAAACAAAAAAACCCTGGGCCAGCTTCTGTCGTTCATGCTGGAGGGGCGAACGTGCTCAAGAAACTGGGCCAGCTGTCTGGGCAAGTTAGCTAAGAAACAGTGGCCCAGCTTTCCGGGAGGTTTCTTACAGCCGAGTTGCTGAAATAAGGAACGCAAGAACAGGAACGAAGCCCCTTTGGGGCCCCGATAGCGCCTGCGTGGACGAGGATCGCCAAAGAAACAGCCATGGCAGGACCTAAGGAACATCGAGCCCCTTCCGAGCCCAAACTGTTTCCGACTTCGGCGCCTTGGCTGTAATCAGATAATCGACCGCACTGGGCCGCCATGCAGTGCGGGATGGTTCCAAGCACCAAAGCGCCACCCACGAATCTGCTGAAATACTTAAGGTCGCGGGCCCCGCGCTCCGCAGGATGCGCTTGTCAAGGCAAAAAAACGGTTTCTTTCGCACGCGCGTTGGGCCATGCTCCCGTCCCACGTCTTCCATGCACCTCGCCGGCAAGCAGCCTGGCTCCGAAGAGCCCCGCAAGGACGAAACGTCAGGATGCGGAAAGAAAAGGCTGCATCGGCGTGCTCTGATCCCCGGGCTTGGTCGCCTGAGTCTTTCTATTCCTGACATATGATAGCGGACCGGCGGTACAGTCGGGCCGCTGAAAGAAGGAACGCTAAGTAAGGAACGAAACCCCTTCTTGGCCCTGGACGCGCCTCCGTGCCCCAGGAGTGCAAGAGGAACAGCACTGGAGGAACCAAAGGAACATCGAGCCCCTTCCGAACCCAAACTGTTCCTTATTTCAGCGTCTTGATTGTAGCGTGCCCGGGATGACAATCGATGACGCATCACGTCCAGCAGCGCCACTACATGCAACCGCAATACGATCGCCACAAGGGCTTGGCCGCCCGCATCTCGTCGCCAGCGGTGGGAGCACGCGCCGGTCCCCAGCTCCAGTCGTGCGGCGCGGGCTGCGGAGGATGGCGGGGGCGGGCACGGCCCGCCGACTCGCTCGCACTTGGCCAGCTTGGCTCCGCCCCCTCTGCCCCTGTTTCCACTCTGTCGTCGATCCTTGTCGTGGTAGTCGTCCTTCGCTTTGCCACGGCTGGTGCCATTTGTCCTCCGCCTCTTCCTGCTCCTCCTCCTCCCCCTCCTGCTCCGCCTCCTCCTCCTGCTTCTGATTCCTGATGGCGTGAGGGGTCTCCCACTGCCGCCTCCACCTCCTCCTATTCCTCTTCCTCTTCCTCCTCCTCCTCCTCCTTCTCCTCGTCCTCGTCCTCGTCCTCGTCCTCGTCCTCGTCCTCGTCCTCCTCCTCCTCCTCCTCCTCCTCCTCCTCCTCCTCCTCCTCCTCCTCCTCTCCCTCCTCCATCTACTCCTCCCACTGCCCCTCCTCCCCCTCCAGCTGCCCCACCTCCCCCTCCTCCCCCTGTTCCTTCACCCCGTGCCCCAGGCTCAGGCTCGACCCCAGCGATCCCTGCCGCCGCCGTAGCTCTGTGTGCAGCGCCTCCAGCAGATCCTGCGGCGCCTGAAGGGAGGGGAGGGGGGGCGGGGGGGCGGTCTTAAAAAAGCGCCCTGGAACTTGCGATGTTCATTCTGCTTTCGATACTAACACGGATGTGCAGCTGATTGAGACGAGTAAGTCACGCCGATGCCGCCACGTTGCCAACGAACGTGCGATCTTTCTTTTTCCTACACCGCACCCTCGTCATTTTCACATTCCTCTGTCATCGTCGTATATGCTCTCGGAGGAGGAGGATGAATAGGAGATGATATGGAGGATTTGCGCGAATTTGCAGGACGGGGAAGAGGAGGAGAAGACTCCTTCTCCACACGCATCCTCATCAATATTTCTCCTCCTCGCCCCAGAATCAGCAAACAACTCCTCGTCGTGGAAGGGCGGGAAAGTCGGGCGAACACAACGAAGAGAAGGGAATGGATAATGATGGTGGTGAGGATGATGGCCAGCGTCGCGATGAGGATGAGGATGGTGATTGGACGGGGGACTCAGGAACATGCAGAAGCTAATCCAGTGGTGAGCACGCAAAGAGACGGATCCGAAGTAATGTCATCCTTCAGCTCCTCCGTCATCGACATATCTCCTCCTCTTCGGGGAAGAAGGGTGCGTTTGCGATCATACCAGGGGTGAGAGCGAGTAGGAGGGAGGAGGCGGACGATGATGATGATGCTGATGCTGATCATGCTGCTGATGAGAATGCTGATGATGATGGTGATGGTAATGGTGATAATGATGATGCTGGTGATGATGATGATGATGATGATCATGATAATGATGATGATGATGATGATGATGATGATGATGATGATGATGATGATGATGATGATGATGATGATGCTGATGCTGATGCTGATGCTGATGCTGATGGTGATGATGGTGATGGTGATGGTGATGGTGATGGTGATGATGATGATGATGATGATGATGATGATGATGATGAGAATGATGATGATGATGATGCCGGCGAAGATGGAATAGGTGACCCCCTCGCAGCGAACTGCTCTTGGGCGAGCGCTCCTTCTTTGGGGGAAAAGGGGATCGTAGGCCCAACGAAGTCTCGCGGCCAAAATGGGGGGAGGTGCCGCTTCGAGACTGGGAACAGCGCTCCCCCGGGGGAGGAGAGCCCAGCCTGCCGCGGTGTGGATGATGATGATGACGATAACGATGACGGTGATGCTGCTGATGATGATTATGATGATGCTGATGATGATGGTGATGATGATGATGATGATGATGACGATGATGATGGTGATGATGGTGATGATGATGATGAGGATGGTGATGATGGTGATGGTGATGGTGATGCTGATGATCATGCTGCCGATGATGTTGATGGTGATGACGATGATGGTGGTGATGGTGGTGATGGTGATGGTTATGTGGTGATGGTGATGGTGATCGAGATGGAAAAGAAGAGGAAGGAATCGGAGAGGGGAAGCCGCTGATGGCGTGGAGGATGTGAGGGAGAAGAAGTCCGAGGTGACGTGTGACGGACGAGGTAGATGCTGCACTCCTCTTGCATCTCGACATTTTTTGATCTTCACGAAGTAGATGTCGAGAGACACAACGGAAGGGATATGGAGAGAGATTGAGAGGAAGAGAGAGAGAGAGAGAGAGACAGAAAGAAGAAACAAAAAACAAAGCAATACCATCCTGCCCCCCCCCCGTTGTCAGTATCCTCCTCCTCCCTCATCTTCAACGCTTTCTCTCCCTCATCGTCCCTCCTCTGCTCTCACATTCCCTCCTCCCCATCCCCCGTTTCCATCTTCGTTTCTTCCCCGTCGTCGCACAGTCACCCGGTCGGAGGATGAGGGGGGGCACAGGAGGCGGATGAGGATTGGGGGGGTGAGAAGAAGACGCGTTCGTAGATCCCCCGTTCTCCTCATCGCCATCTTCGGTCCACCTCCTCATCCCGTCGCCCCTCATCCTCACCGCAGATCCTCTGTCACCGGCGAGAAAGACGAGACGCATGCAGCAAGGAGGGTAGGGGGAGGACAGCGACGAGGAGCAGGAAGACTCAGATGCTGCTCTCCCCTCCACTTCATCCGAGGGCGCGGAGGATGAGGAAGAGAACAACGACGAAGAATATGATGGGGGCGAGGCCGATGGCGGTGAGGAGTACAAACCATTCACTCCTGAATTCTGATTTTCATCCCCAATATTCTCATCGCCCGTCCTCAGAATCATCAAGACGCGTATGTATGTTCTTCGGTAGCAAATAGGAAAAGAGAAGCCCAGTGAGGATGATGGTAAGGGAGGAGGAGGACGACGAGGGTGACGATAATGATCAATATGCGAAGGAGGAAGGCAGGGGAGGAGGATAAGGAAGCGGTGGGAAGGGATGGCGACCGAAAAAGGAAGGAGAGAACGGGGTGGAAGGAGATCGCGAGTAGTATGGAAAGAAAGAGGATGAGGATGATGAGGATGAGGACAGCGAGGGAGACGAAGGAAAAATGAAAGAGCAAACGCATGGCGCGCCAGAGCACGATCCAGAGGAACACGAATCAATCAAAAGCGGCGTTACAGCATATTTCCCCTTGTGACGGCCTTCAACATGATTCTCTCTGTGGCGACCTTGGAACAAATATGGCGGCCCTACAACCGATATCCTTTCTGTGGCGGCATTGCAACCGATTTTCTTTGTGGCGGCCATGCAACAATGATTTCCTGTTGTGGCGGCGTTAGAAAACGATTCTCTTTGTGGCGGCCTAACAACGATTTCTGCTTATGACCGTCTGACAAAAGGATGTCCTGTTGTGACTGGTTTACACTCGAAGGTTCTTGCAGCAGCCTTTACCAAACATGTCCTTCCGAACCGACATTGGAACAGGATTTTTCTGTAGCGGCCGTACACTAAGATTTCTTTCTGTGGTGGCCTTGCGAAAACGATATCCTACTGTGGCGGCGTTGCAAAGGATTCTCCTTGGAGCGGCCTTGCAATACGATGTCCTTTTGTGGCGGCCTTACACAAGGATTCAGTTGGCGGCAGCATTACAAAAGGATTTCCTGCTGTGGCGGCGTTGGAAAATATTTTGCGGCGGCGTTACATCAGGAGTTTTCTGTTGTGGCGGTGGTACAATTTCTTGTGTGGCGGTTTTACAGAATAATGCCCTTTGCACCTGCCTTTGCTATAGATTTGCTTTGATGCGGCGGCCTTACAAACAAATGTTGTTGCAGCGGTCTTACAGGGGGATCCTCCTTTGTGGCGGCCTGGTGACGAAGGCCTTGTGTTGTGTCGGCCTTACAAAAGATGCCTTTCTGCGGCGGTGTCACAGCCTTAAAAAGGGATTTCATTGTGGCGGCCTCACACAAGGATTTTCTTTGTGGCGGTTCTACAGAAGACTGCTTTTGTGGCGGCCATACAGCATTGTTTTAGCGGCGGCTGTATTCCTCATCCTATATTTTTACAAGCCCGGGCGGGGGGAAAACCCCTCACCCCCCAAAAAAAACGGACCCCCGGGATCTGGGGCTTTGGGACCCTCAGGACGGGCCTCGAAGCGCCCCCCCGGGCCTCGCAGGGCGTTTTGCCAAGCCTTCCCAGCACACCTAAGGCGATCAGGGGGGTCATCGGAGACGTCCCAGAGACCCCCAAGACAGCACAAGAGCGCTCCAAGAGTGACCGACGTGACCTCAAGATGGCCCAAGAGGCCACCAGGACGTCTCAAAAAGCCTCCAAGAGCACTCCCAAGAAGGCCGCAAGAGGCACAAATCATTGATGGTCTATAGGTTTTTGATGAATTTTGGGGTTCTCCTTTTTTCGGCTTCCCGACGCTCCAATGCGGCAGTCTTCTGGGCGTCCGAAGCCGCCTGGGAGGTTCCAAAATAGCCCCACGACCATCCGAAAGGGCTTCCAGGCAGTCCAAGAGAGCTCCAAAACGGCACGACTGGGGTCCAAGGCGGCCCTAAGAGAGCCCCATGACGGCCCAAGGCGGCCCCAAGACACTCTCAGAAGCATTCCAACTCGTGACCCGGTCGTTCAGGGAGACCGCGGTTGGAGGCAGAGTGGCCCGAGGAAGCCCCCGGAACCCCCAGAACACGCCCAGGAAGCCTCCAGAAGGCCTTAAGAAAGCCCGAAACTTGTGTGAGGCCCCCAGAGGCTCTCCAAGGAGGAACCTCCGCAGAAAGAGCTGAGGAGGATGGGGAGAATGCGCAGGCTATGGCGAGAATGAGGAAAAATAAGCATGGAGGAAGAATCACGAATCACAGAATCATAGCGGCGATGCTGGAAAAAGGCAACAAGGAGTTATCGCTAAATTGTCGGCTTGACCTTCCTGCCATTCCGCCTGCATACCAAACTCCAAGGACCCAGGTGCATGGCGCGAAGCGCCACTGCAGTCTTGTGTGTATATATATACACACATATGCGGCCTTGCAGCGGATTCCTGCTTGTGACGGCCTTATTTGTATAAAGTAAAGAAATTATCCCGGCAAAGCAACCTAACAGCGATGTGTAGAAGCATATCTGAAAGCATTCCCCTTAAGATTCAGATGAAAATCCAGTTGTCGAATTCTGCTGTTCTCGCAGTCGTAGTCGCATTCGCGATGACAGTCGCAGCGGCAACGGCAGTCGCAGTCACAGCCTCAGCCTCAGCCTGCCTCCTCCTCCTCCTCCTCTTTCTCCTGCTGCTCCTCCTCCTCCTCCTCCTCCTCCTCCTCCTCTTCCTCCTGCTCGTCCTCGTTCTCGTCCTCCTCGTCTTGCTCGTCCTCCTCCTCCTGGTGCTCTCTCCTCCTCCTCCTCCTCATCCTCCTCCTCCTCCTCCTCCTCATCCTGGTGGTCCTCGTTCTCCTCCTCCTGGTGCTCTCCCCCCCCCTCCTCCTCCTCGTCCTCCTCCTCCTCCTCCTCGTCCTCCTCCTCCTCTTCCTCCTCCTCCTCCTCCTCCTCCTCCTCCTCCTCCTCCTGGTAGTCCTCCCCCTCCCCTCCTCCTCCTCCTCCTCTTCCTGGTCGTCCTCGTTCTCGTCCTCCTCGTCTTGCTCGTCCTCCTCCTCCTGGTGTTCTCTCCTCCTCCTCCTCCTCCTCCTCCTCCTCCTCCTCCTCCTCCTGGTGGTCCTCGTTCTCCTCCTCCTGGTGCTCTCCCCCCCCCTCCTCCTCCTCGTCCTCCTCCTCCTCCTCCTCGTCCTCCTCCTCCTCTTCCTCCTCCTCCTCCTCCTCCTCCTCCTCCTCCTCCTCCTCCTGGTAGTCCTCCCCCTCCCCTCCTCCTCCTCCTCCTCCTCTTCCTGGTCGTCCTCCTCCTCCTGGTCGTCCTCCTCCTCCTGCTCGTCCTCCTCCTCCTCCTGCTCGTTCTTCTTCTCCTGCTCCTCCTGCTCCTCGTCCTGCTCCTGCTCGTCCTCGTCCTCCTGGTCTTGCTCGTCCTCCTCCTCGTCGTGCTCTTGCCCCTGCTGAAAATGTGGCCCAGGAATGGGAGTTCTGGGAAGTCGAAGAGCACGAAGTTGCCTACAGTTGGCTCCGGGCATTCAAAATGTGGCCCGGGAATGGAGTTCTGGGAACTCGAAGAGCACGAAGTGGCCTACAGTTGGCTCCGGGCATTCAAAATGTGGCCCGGGAATGGAGTTCTGGGAACTCGAAGAGCACGAAGTGGCCTACAGTTGGCTCCGGGCATTCAAAATGTGGCCCGGGAATTGAGTTCTGGGAAATAGAAGAGCACGAAGTGGCCTACAGTTGGCTCCGGGCATCCAAAATGTGGCCCGGGAATGGAGTTCTGGGGTGTCAAGTACGAGGAATTGTATGACTGTTGCGTCCGGCTATTCCGAATGTGGCCCGGGAATGGCGTTCTGGGAGGTCAAGGAGCACCAAGTGTATGACTGTTGCATCCGGTTATTCAGAATGTGGCCTGGGAATGGGGTTCTGAGAGGTCGACGAGCACGAAGTGTGTGACTGTTGGTGAAAAACGAGCCCGTCACAGGCCCGGCCGGCAACTCCCAACGCCTGCCCGGACCCCCCTGTGGAGTGATCTGTGAGCTCTTTTGAGTCAACTAGAAACCTATCAGTCTTCGCTGTTAGGTAAAATTATCCCGGCAAAGCAACCTAACAGCGATGTGTAGGAGCATATCTGGAAGCATTCCCCTTAAGATTCAGATGAGAATCCAGATGTAGAATTCTGCGGTTCTCGCAGTCGTAGTCGCATTCGCGATGACAGTCGCAGTGGCAACGGCAGTCGCAGTCACAGCCTCAGCCTCAGCCTGCCTCAGCCTCAGCCTCAGCCTGCCTCAGCCTCAGCCTGCCTCAGCCTCAGCCTCAGCCTGCCTCAGCCTCAGCCTCAGCCTGCTTCAGCCTCAGCCTCAGGCTGCCTCAGCCTCAGCCTGCATCAGCCTCAGACTCAGCCTCAGCCTGCCTCAGCATCAGCCTTCCTCAGCCTCAGCCTCAGCCTGCCTCAGCCTCAGCCTCAGCCTCAGCCTGCTTCAGCCTCAGCCTCAGTCTGCCTTCAGTCTCGGCCTCAGCCTCAGCCTGCCTCAGCCTCAGCCTGCATCAGCCTCAGCCTCAGCCTCAGCCTGCCTCAGCATCAGCCTGCCTCAGCCTCAGCCTCAGCCTGCCTCCTCAGCCTCAGCCTGCTTCAGCCTCAGCCTCAGTCTGCCTTCAGCCTCGGCCTCCGCCTCAGCCTGCCTCAGCCTCAGCCTGCATCAGCTTCAGCCTCAGCCTCAGCCTGGCTCAGCAGCAGCCTGCATCAGCCTCAGCCTCAGCCTGCCTCAGCCTCAGCCTCAGCCTGCTTCAGCCTCAGCCTCAGTCTGCCTTCAGCCTCGGCCTCAGCCTCCGCCTGCCTCAGCCTCAGCCTGCATGAGCCTCAGCCTCAGTTCAGCCTGCCTCAGCCTCAGCCTGCCTCAGCCTCAGCCTCAGCCTGCCTCTGGCCTCAGCCTCAGCCTGCTTCAGCCTCAGCCTCAGTCTGCCTTCAGCCTCGGCCTCAGCCTCAGCCTGCCTCAGCCTCAGCCTGCATCAGCCTCAGCCTCAGCCTCAGCCTGGCTCAGCATCAGCCAGCCTCAGCTTCCTCAGCCTCAGCCTCAGCCTGCCAGCCTCAGCCTCAGCCTCAGCCTCAGCCTGCCTCAGCCTCAGCCTCAGCCTGCTTCAGCCTCAGCCTCAGTCTGCCTTCAGCCTCGGCCTCAGCCTCAGCCTGCCTCAGCCTCAGCCTCAGCCTCAGCCTGCATCAGCATCAGCCTGCCTCAGCCTCAGCCTCAGCCTGCCTCAGCCTCAGCCTCAGCCTGCTTCAGCCTCAGCCTCAGTCTGCCTTCAGCCTCGGCCTCCGCCTCAGCCTGCCTCAGCCTCAGCCTGCATCAGCCTCAGCCTCAGCCTCAGCCTCAGCCTCAGCCTCAGCCTGCCTCATCATCAGCCTGCCTCAGCCTCAGCCTCAGCCTGCCTCAGCCTCAGCCTCAGCCTCAGCCTCAGCCTGCTTCAGCCAAAGCCTCAGTCTGCCTTGAGCCTTGGCCTCAGCCTCAGCCTCAGCCTGCCTCAGCCTCAGCCTGCATCAGCCTCAGCCTCAGCCTCAGCCTGCCTCAGCATCAGCCTGCCTCAGCCTCAGCCTGCCTCTGCCTCAGCCTCAGCCTGCTTCAGCCTCAGCCTCAGTCTGCCTTCAGCCTCGGCCTCAGCCTCAGCCTGCCTCAGCCTCAGCCTGCCTCAGCCTCAGCCTCAGCCTGCCTCAGCATTCAAAATGTGGCCCGGGAATGAAATTCTGGGAACTCGAAGAACACGAAGTGGCCTACAGTTGGCTCCGGGCATCCAAAATCATTTGAGTGTCCCGCATGTGTCTCTAGCCGAAACTTGCAAATCTTGCCAACCAGAGTTACCATAGTTACCGGAATTACCGCTATTACTACTGACGACGGCGAGGACGACGCGCACACGCACAAGCTGATTCGGTCATGCCCGCAAGCATGGAACAACACAAAGCCTGGCAAATCTGGGGGGCAGGAGAGGGCGCTGAGAAATTCTGCCCTCAGGAGAAGGAAGAGTGAGGGGGTGGAGAACACGACGACGCGGACATCGGAGGGAACTTGGGTTGGTTGTAAACGACCTTGGGCAGTCGATGAATAAGGTGAGGCAGAACAATGGCCTTTGACATCCAACAGACATCAGATGGGTGAGGAATCCACGTCCTCATGCTCAGCCTCGCAGACGAAGAGCTCGAAACCATAATCGGCTGAATAGACGGGCCCTGCCGCTTCTGAGAAGGAGGAGGAGGACGACGACGACGAGGAGCAGGAGGAGGAGGAGGGGGACTGAGGAGGAGGAGGTGGACGAGGAGGAGGAGGCAGGGCGGGAGGAGGAGAGGAGGAAGAGGAGGCCAGGAGGGCGGAGGTGGAGGCGGAGGACGACGAGGAGGAGGAGGGGGAGGAGGGCAAGGAGGACGGTCTCATCTCTCCCTCCAGCATCTGATCCTCCTCCTCCCACCCGGGATGATCCATGTCAAAAATTCGAAGCTCTGGGCTCAAGTCGACGCGTCAGCCAAGCAATGCGCTACGATAGCTGCAGGGCGATGCGGGAGGACGCGAGATGAAGGGGGAGGATTGGAGAGGACGCGACGACCCATCATTTCTGGAATCCCCGATGAGTCGGCGAAGGCAAGATACAATCTTGACGATTGCCCTGTCAGCGCGGCCAATCCCCGCGGCCACGTCAGAAGAGCTAATTCCACCCGCCACCGCCGCTGCCCCAGCCTGCGCCTAAACCTCGCCCGCCCCCGTCGCTGCCTCAGCCTGCGCCTCCTCCAAGGACGGCGCCGCCTGCGGGGGCGCTGGAGGACGCGGAGAAGCGGGCGAGAGGATGAAGAGGAGGAGAGGAGGAACAGGAGGAGGAGGGGAGGGGGAGAGGAAGATGAAGGAACAGGAGGAGAGGGGAGGACGAGGAGGGGAGGGGGAGGAGGAGGAGAGGAGGAAGACGACCAGAAGGAGGAGGAGTTGGATGAGTCCCAATGCGCCGAATGCCCCTATGTTACTTAGGCCACGGATTCGGCCCGATCCCGAGGCAGGGGGGCGATGGGGGGGGGTGGAGGGGGGAGGGGATGGAGGGAGGGGGGCGGCAGCAGTGAGGAAGGGGGATGGAGGAGGGAGAAGGATGGGGGGATGGTGGATGGATGGAGGATCGAGGAGGGGGGGGCGGACGTGGAAGAGATGAGAGCCTTGGCCGCCGCTCGCTTGGCCTTCTTCTTGGGAGGCGCGCCGTCGCCCTCGGCAGCCTCCGGCGGCTCCGCGCTGGAGCCCAGGATCTGCTCGATGGCGTCCAACGCGTCCTGGCCAGGGTCGACGTTCTTGCTGTGAAGCAACTCCCGCGCCGCCAAGGCCTGCTCCTTCTGCTTCGTCGCAGTGGGGGTCCTCGGGATCTCGACTTTCATCCTGAACAACACATTTGTCATCACCACCGTGTCCACGCCGAGTTTCGCCGCCTTCTTGGCGCCCTCCAAGTCAGCAGCCGAACACACTTGGATGGGCAGCGCCTTGTTCATGCTGCTCAGGACGGAGATCAACCCATGCAAGTACGCGGCGCGAGCACCAAGCTCGGCGTACTTGGGATGCTTCACCATCGAAAGAATGATCTTCAGCTCGCCCATCAACTTGCCGCGGGACGACTGCCAGTCAACGCACCAGCTTGCCACAACTTCGGCCTCCTTCCTGATGGTGTTGCACCACGAATCAGATGCCGCTTTGAATAGTCCTTCCATCTGCTGAAGTAGAGTCTCGGCATCGGCTGGCATGCTGAAGAGGCCTGTGAAAGGCTTCACCCTTCGCTCGCTACCATCCGTAAAAGTGCCGACCTATGAGGAATGCAAAACAAACGCCATCCCTTCACTCCCCCGTCCTTCTCAGAGCAGGGCCCGCAGCGGGCCGGCAGGATCGACGGGAATGGGGTCAACGTGCGGAGGGGGGAGAGGAGAGGGATGGCCCCCCCTCATGCCCCCCCCCCTCCCTGCTGGGCTGCACCCCCGCACACACATCCTCACGCGCCCTCTCCCCCGCCGCCCCTTCCCCACGTCCACCTGCCACCTCCCCCGATCCACCCCAATCCAGAGACCCCCAGGGGCTGCCCCTCCATCCAGAGACCTCCAAGTCATTGCGTTGCTCAACGCTGACTGTTTAGCCCCCTGGCAACCAGGCCGTCGCCGCCCAAGAAGCCCTGAATGGCGCTCATCTGCGCCTGGAGATCGCCGAAGAGATCCTTGGCGTTCTTGTCGATCGCGCCTCCCTGGATGTAGCGGATGCACGCCGCGGCCTTGGTCCGCGCAGCGCACCAGCCCGAGAGGAAGAGGATCTCCTTCTTGAAGACGTCGTCCTTCGCCTTGCGGGCGATCTCGCATGCCCCGTTGACCGAGTCGTAATCGAAGATGTTGGCCTCGAGCTTGACGAGCTCCGCCTCGGGGAGACCTGGGTCCAACGCGATGTGGACGAACTCGCGCGTGAGCATGTCCTGCTGCGGCTTGATGCAAGTCGCGATATCTGCCTCAAGCGTCACCGCCACCTGCTGCGCTGCGTAGTCGCCCTGCATCCACTTGTTCATGTTCGCAAACTTCTCAAGCACTTCCTTGATCTGGGGCGAAGCCAGGCAAAGGCCATCCATGACCTGGCGGATCTCTCCCACGCAATTCACAGCATGTTCCGGATCATCTGCTGGCCCGTCCCCAGTCAGATCATCGGCGGCTCGCGCGAAAGAACACCACACCTCCATCGTGTGCATGCGCTCCTGGATTGCTGGATCCATGATCTGAAGCATCTCGTCGGTGGCAACGATTTTCCCGACCGCGGTGCTGATGGAGACCCAATTTGTATAAAGCTCGTCCGGGAGTTCCTGTTCATCTGCAATGGCCGTCATCACCAGGCGGAATCTGTCGGCGTGCTGGCGTTCGAGCTCAGCCACGAAGCCATTGACGAGCCCGCCGAGAAAATAACCAACCAGCTCGTTGTTCGGAGAGGGGATGCCCGCTTGCTCCTGGGACAAGGTGCCAACGAGGGGAGCGGGCTGAGTCGGGGGGGGGCTTCGACCTGGCACGCCTACCTGCGACGAATCATCGATCGATCGGCGATGGGCGATTTATTGATCGTCGACCGATCGATCGATCGGCGACTGACAGATCGGCGACCGATCGGTCGGCTACGCATTGATCGATCGATCGCAAGTGACCGATCGATCGGCGAGCATCGATCGACGATCGGTCGATCGGCGATTCATTGATCGATCGGCGACTGGCGGTCGAGCGACGATTGTTTCGATCGGTGCAACGGGGAGATCGACCCCCGCTTCAGAAGTACCACCCCCTATTGGCAACCTCCTCCCCCTAGCGATATCCGTCACCAGAAAGCTGACGCGATCGGTCACGAAGTCGATCCCCTTGGCGTCCAGCTTGCCGAAGTAGTACACGTCGTGAAGACTCATGACGTAGCTCTCGAGCACTTCCCGGGCATCCTGAAGCTTGATGAGAAAATCAGACATCTTCTTCTCGAAAGCCTGCGCCTGGAGGCAGATGCTGCGGCCGAGAGGGGCGTGGCACGTCGTGTTGGAAAAGGACCCCCTTGTCAAAACTTGAGACACGGCGACGCGCAGGGCATCGAGGGCGTCGACGTCCACCGCGCCCATGGCGCGATACTCTCCTTTCTCGTGCATTACGACGTCCGTGGTCGGGGCGATCGGAATGCCCATGCAGTTCACAACCAATGAAATGTGGCCGAGTTCTTCGTGGAGGGATGGTAGCGATTCGGCCAGGTGGAAGTCCGAGACGCAGTTGACTGGAAACATGCGTTGTAAGCCAAACATAACGGAACTTTCCTCCTGTCGGCCGACGATCTCTAAGATCCTCGCAGAGACCAGCTCCTTCGATTCGCGCTCCGCGTCTGGCAAGGAGAAGCCTTCCTCTTGAAGGTTCTTGATGCTGACTTTTTCCCAGAAAACCTTCGGGTCTTTAGTGGCAGCAATGCGCAGAGAAACCCTCATCAACTGAATGAAGTGAGGCCACGGCACGTCGCACGCTGGCTCGAGCTCCAGGAAGGCCGCCTGGACGGCGGTCGATGGGGGCCCCACCGCAAACCAACCCCGACAATCGATTCCGATTCTTCGGAACACAGGCCCTGGAGCCACCTGGGCCTGTCGCGTGAGACCTGAGGCCCAGGCCCGCAAAAACAAAACGAGTAAACCTTTGGAAGAGGAAAGGGGCGAAGTTGCGAGGCCCCCCCGACCGCCTGCTCCTCGAGGGTCTTGCCCAAGTTAGGGCTGCTGAACCCGCCGCTCTGAACTTCCTTGCAGACTGCCACGATCACGCTGACGACTTTCTTCGCTTTCTGGAGGTTCAGGTGGTCGCTGTCGTCTTCTCCAATCGCCGCCATCTTCGCGTCGAGGTCGTCCGACAGGCGTCTGAGGTAGCGAGCGTGATTTTTCCAAAGATCGCCGAAGTAGAGGCCGTTGTCAATGTCGACATTCTTGAATTCGACAATGACCTTCTCAACGCAAGTGAGCGGGTTCCGCGGGGGGGGCCCTCGAGGTCTGCGGCTCTGGTCGCCTGGCCCTCCCGACCCATCGAGCGCCGCTGCCTCCGATGGCCCCGAGACGGCTCTGGACCCCGCTGGTCCCTTCGATCCCGGAATGCTCGCAGGCATCTGCGCCTGGGCCGTTTGGCGCTGCTTTCGGCCTCGCTGCTGCTTCCCCTTGCCTTTGCCCTTGTCCGCCTCGGCTGGCGGCGACGCAGTCTGGAAGCCGAGCCGGAGTCCGCCGAAGACGCTGGAGCCTCTGGAAGAACTGGCCGCTGACGGGGGCGTCGCCGCGACGGGAGGCGATGGCTGCGGCGCCGGCGACGACGCCTGCGGCACGTAGGCGCCCGCAGCGCGTGGAAGATCGATGATGGACGAGAGTTCCTGCAGGAGCTCGTCCCCCATGGCGGCGTCGGCGCTGCTGCCGCTGCCCTCGTGCATCTTCCGCTTCTCCTCGAGGCGGCGAAGGCGGGGGGGGGGCGGGAGATGTGGAGGGGGAGGAGGAGGGGGAGGGGGCGCAGGAGGGGGAGGAGGAGGAGGAGGAGGAGGAGGAGGAGGAGGAGTTGGAGCAAGACCCGCAAGGAGGGGGAGGAGGAGGGGAGGAGGAGGAGGAGGAGGATGAGGACGAGGAGGAGGAGGAGGAGTTGGAGCAGGACCCTCAAGGAGGGGGAGGAGGAGGAGGAGGAGGAGGAGGAGGGGGAGGGAGAGGAGGAGGAGGAGGAGAAGGAGGAGGAGGAGGAGGAGGAGGAGGAGGAGCAGGTGGAGGAGGAGGAGGAGGGAGGAGGAGGAGGCTGCTTTTGCCTTTGCCGCCCTCCCTCTCCTCCTGCATGTTGGCGCCTGCTAGTTAGTTGCGTTCTTCTTCCTCCTGCTTCTCCCCCTCCTCCTGCCGAGCTCTCGCCGGCGCTGGCGCGCAGCACTGAGGCGGAGCCAGAGCTGTACCTAAGGGAGGTGCCCCCCGTTGTTTTCCTCCTCATCTTAGCTCTTGTGCCGCCTCCTGTTCCTCCTCTCCTCCTCCTCCTCCTCCTCCTCCTCCTCCTCCTCCTCCTCCTTCTCCTCCTCCCCCTCCTCGTCTCCGACAAGATGCGCGGCACTATTTTCGCTGAGTTCGGCGGCGGGGGGGGCCCGCCGCCCCCCGGGCCGCCTGGGTCAGGGGCGCTCGACCGCAGGCGAGCCTGGGTTTAAAGACGCAGAGACCAGGGTTTCGGAGCGCGAGAAAAAGGAAGGAGGAGGAGGAGGAGGAGGAGGAGGAGGAGGAGGAGGAGTTGGAGTAGGACCCTCAAGGAGGGGGGGGGGAGGAGGAGGAGGAGGACGAGGAGGAGTTGGAGGACCCTCAAGGAACGGGAGGAGGGGAGGAGGAGGAGGAGGAGGAGGAGGAGGAGGAGGAGGGGGAGGAGGAGGAGGGGAGGAGGAGGAGGGGGAGGAGGAGGAGGAGGAGGGGGAGAAAGAGTAAGTAGGACCCTCAAGGACGGGGAGGAGGAGGAGGAGGAGGAGGAGGAGGAAGAGGAGGAGGAGGAGGAGGAGGAGGAGGGATGAGGAGGAGGAGGAGGGGACGAGGAGAAGGAAGAGGGGGAGGGAGTGGGGAAGCGTGGAGTCTGGAGTTTGGAGCCGCTGGCGAAAACCGCAGGGAGTCTGGAGCCTGGAGGCGGATGAGAAGGGAAGTGGGGGACAGGGAGAGGGCAACTGTTAGATCCTCGACGATCACGTCCTCGGACCGCTTGATCGTGCGGATCGGAGCACTTGGAACCCTGACCTCGTGCTTCCCGTGCTCCCAGGTCTCCACGTGGCCGAGGCCGTTCAACGCCGGATCCCCTTTGATGGACTTGTAGTAATCGTAATCCCAGAGTTGGTCATCTGCCTCGCAGATCGAAAGTTTCTTCTGGCTGATATAATTGATCTGGCGCTGGTCCACGCTGGCCCAGGAAACGCGGGCACTACGACCACCATTCTCACAATAGTAAGTGACCAAGGCCGCGCGATATCCACAAAATTTCGCGTGCTCATCTCCACCCTTGCCAACGACATCAATCACGGTCTCGAGGTTCATGTTCTTGTGCTTGTACCTCGCCTTGTACACCTGCAGACAATAGAAGCACACCTGGCCGCATTGTTTGCCAGTCTTGGGAGACGGTGGAGACCAAGAGATGCAACGCACGAGCCCGAAGTGTCCGTCTACGGGGTCGTTGCTCGTGTCAACGACCGCGCACAATTTGCACTTGCGGCCGTCGGGGTCCCCTCCGACCCTGGGATGGGTCGAGAAGTCAAGCTTCGTCGGCGGCACGTCAGACATCGCTCGCAACGACGAGGGGCGCAAGCGAGCGCGGGGGAGGGCTTCGGAACTAAGCGCAGGCCAGCGCGGGGGTGGACCTCGGAGCTTGAGGCAGGAAAGACCTGCAGAGGCCGCGGGCCTGCGGGGTTGCGCAGACTTCTCAGGGGCCAGGCGCCAGCTTAAATGCGAAAACCGCAAGGAGGGGGCGGGGGGAAGGGGTGGATGGGGGGGGTGGAGGAGAAGGAGGAGCGGGGGAGGAGGTGGGGGATGGGGCAGGAGGAGGCAAATGGGGTTGCGCTCTGCGCTGCGGGCGCCCCGGCCCCTAGAAGACCCCAAAGGCTCCCCAAGACGGGCCGACAGACACCTCCAAAGCCCCCTGGACGGCCCAAGAAACGCCCACAGGAGCCGTGCAGAATCCCCAGGCGCCCCCAGGGCGGACCCGACTGGCTCTTCAACATGCACCAGCATGCGCGAGCGATGGCCCCCGAGCAGCGAGAAAACCACAGGAAATTAAAGAAGGGAGCCTGAAGGCCCTGGCCAGTCTTTCTCAAAGAAACTGTTGGAAATTCGAACGATGTTCTGCGTGTCCTTCGGAACGTCCTCAAACATGCTATGTTTTTGGAACTTGTCAAAAAGGCGCTGTCCTGGGGGGGGTCGCGAAGACGGCCCTGCAGGGGCGGCGGCGTTGACGCCGCATAGATATCCCTAACGGCGGGGCGCCATTCAAAAGGACACGCCCCTCCTCCTCGGAAACCAAGACGGGTGACGGGTCGAACTCATGATGTGCATACACAAACGATCGAGACCGTGCGCAGGGTCGCAGTCCGCATGCGGATATCATTTCTCATCTAACGCACCAACGAAACCAAATCGCTGGCAGCGGATCCCACAAACGGATCCAACCCCCCTGTCAGATCATCGTGCTGACAAACCCACAGCAGCACATGGGAGTCAGCGCGACCGCTGCCTGAGATCTACGCATGGGGGGAAGAGGAATCCAGAGCCAACGCGATGAATTCTTTGCCCCTGGGACCCCTGGGCGGCGCGCTGACAATGCTACAGAAGGTCTCGATGTCAGTCGCTGTCGCTACTCGGCGGTGACGAGCTCGAGCTTGGACAGACAGCATCAGAACCCTCCTCGCAACCCGACCCCTCGGCGTCGTCAACGCGCACCTCGACCTCGTCGCCCGCCTCGCTCAGCGCTGGGAGCGCGCTGTAGATGCTGAGGGCGACCAGGCTGAATGGAGCGACGGCGAAGGCGCTAAATGCATTCCCAGCCAAGTTGATGATCGCTGCAGGCTCGAACAGCGTCTTATGTGAAGTGAGATCTTGCACATAACCCCAACCCACCATCTGCATGACCTCGAAGGCCTCCAGAGCACGAATGTGAATTTCGGTTGAACCGGTGCTGCTGAGCTTGCTCGGCACGTAAGTCCTCATCGCAATTTGCGAATGCCCGAGGAGCGTCGGGGGCCTCTCGGTCCACGGGTTCTTCAAGGCCTTGGCGTCGCGCTGGGACACCTTGACGACGACAAGCCTCGGAAGGCTACATCCCGCATCAACGAAGTCAGTCTTTTTGCCATCGACTATATCCACAGACGGGCTGAAGACCCAGTTCAGGAAGTGAAGCATTTCCACCTGTCTCTGGCACAGACCCTTCTTGGATATGTAGTGTAGATCGCTCTCCTGAGGCGGCCAGTCCAAATTACAATCCCTGAAAAACGTGTTGTGCTCATCTCGCCAGCCGACCTCGACGTCATCGCTGCCTGCCCTTGGCTCCCAGCCCTTCACGTTTATCTTGCTCATGAGGGCCTCGCGACGATCCTGCGGCTCCACGGTGAAGGGGCTGAAGCTGAGAGAAACTGGGAGCAACATGGCCTGCATTAGCTCGCGGGCGCGTAGCCAAAGTTCCGCTTTGTAAGCGCCGACTTCCAGGAAAGCAACCAGGTAGAATCGGACGCGGGTGACTGGGGAGCCATATCGAGTCGCATCATAGATACTCCAGAAGCTCGAATAGCCAAGACTCTTAAATTGGTCCACGATGTAATCCACCTCGCGCTCCCCAGTTTCGCCCTCTGCAACGGTGTCCACGTTCTCCAGGATGACCACTCTCGGCTTCGTCATCCTCACGTAATGGAGCGTGCCCTCGCGGGGAGAAGGGGCACGCTCGCTACCATGGCCCTCCAGGGCCCTCTCATGGATGATAAAAACATAGCCCCCTCCGAAAAATTTACGAGGGGGGCCTGGCGACCTGAAAAAAACAAACATATCCGGAGCCTCCCCTGGGAGCTCCCAGAGCCTGCCGTGGGAGCCCGTTCATGGGAACTCACGGGGGGTCCTGGGGCCTCCCCTGGGCTCTCACTGGGGCGTCCCCCAAGTCCCGCGGGACGCGCCCCGGGGGGTCTTGGGATTCACAGGAGCGCCACAAAAGACTTTCAAACCCGCTCCTGATTCACAAAATGGGTTCCAGACAAACCAAGAAGCCTCCAAGACGCCCCGAGAGGACTCCAAAAGCATATAGAAGGCTTCCTCAATATTAAAATCGCTCCACTCCTAAAGGAAAACATATAGTTTAAGTACATGAAGCTTTGATGTGTCCTGCCGCCACCAGATCGCACGACGAGCCCCTAATGCCGTCCCGAAGCGACCCGCGAGAATCCCAGAAGCACGCTCACGAAAGCCTCACGTGGGCCCCTAGCGCGTCCCAAGAGCGCCCAGGACGTCCCCAACATGTCCCCCACAAGGGCACAAGACGCTCTCGAACATGCCTGAACCTACGCGAGCGATGCCCACGTGAGGCGAGAAAAAACACTGGAAATGTGAGAGGTGAGCCTGGCGACCCGAGAAAAAAAAAAACAATATCCTGGGCCTCCCATGGGCGCCCGCGCAGGGGGGGTCTTGGGTGCCTTCCAGGGCTACGCTGGGCCTCCGGGACCCTTCGAACAGCGAAACAGGGGGGGGCCATAAACGCCATGCATCAACCAATCAACCATTCAATCAAACTCTGCCATAAACCCTCATGAGAGCGAATCGGTCTGGAAGGGAGGAGAGGGGGGGCCGCTGGAAGAGAAGGGGGAGGGGGGATGACAACGAAGCAAACAAAGAGAAGGAGGTGACGAGAGAAGAAGGAGGGACATGAGGAAACCCACCTTCCTCCTCCTCATCCCCTGCCTACTCCACCGCCCCCTCCTCCTCCTCAACTTCACCATCCTCATCCTCCTGGAGGGAGGGGGGACCTTTTGACGGGCCCCTGGGCAAGAAATCAACATGATAGAAAAAATGCTAGGCCGATTGAACGCCGGGACCAGTGAACAACGCGCGGGCGTCTGGGCCCGAGGAAAGGCGCCTGCCGAGTCCTTCACGCCCTGGCCAGTGAGTTCCTCACCGTTCCTGATGCAGTTCTTGTTCTTGCCGCGGTTGGGGTTCAGCTTCGACTTGGACTGGCACGGGGGGCCTGCGACCAGCCAATCCACAACTGGCACGTGGACGTTCTTGCCAGAGATGAGGTCACGAGGATTGGCCTCCTTGAGATCTTCCAGAGACTTGAACATGTGAAGTGGCCTGAAAGAGTCCAGGATCCACTTGCGTTTCAGAGGGCTCTTTTCGCATGAGAAACTGTGGTCGAAACGGATGCTGGGCCCGTGCGTCTCGGAAATTGCATCGGCGACGCCGCTGAGGACTCCCATGACAATCCGCCGTGCCCACAGGGGCTGCTCGGCCTGGATCTGTTAACGAAATATCACCACCCTGAGACGGGAGGTCCACAGTTGCTCTTGGGGTCATCTTGGCTCGTCTACGCTGCCACGGGGATTTCTTGAAATGCCAGAGCTTGACTATCAGAGACGGACGGGGGGGTGGCGAAGCCCTTCATATATCGGATCCAGAGAACAAAGTGCCCACCCTTATCACGATATCAGAGTCGCCTGGCGCTGGCACAAGCGAATGGATACTCCGACAGAACTCGACCTTCACACGGCCGTGGAGCTTGTCGATGCATCCGCGAATCGCAAGCTGCAAGGGCGTGCGCCCGCGCACCGGCGCGGAATCAGGCACGGCGGGCGGCAAGTCCACGACGTCGGGCTCCAGGTCGTCGACCTGAGGGCCTCAGACAAACCCTAGGGGCGAACGCTGCGGGGAGGGGAGAGGCCTTCGAGCCTGCTAGAGCTCTCCCCGAAGTGGGAGCCGTCTTGGGGATCCCAAAAGAGGCCCAAGGAGGCCCCGATGATGCCCCAGGGGGGGCCAAGAGGCCCCAGGCAAGCCTCAGGAGGCCCTGCGCCGCACTTACCTGATATGCGCCATGGAACCTCGTCGAAGCGCTGCTGAAGCACCCCTTGCCCCTCGGGGGCTGTCTTGGAGCTGTCTTGGAGCCCTGCTGGAGCCCGTGCGAGAGAAGGTGTAGCCACTAAACTGCGACCTAGTAGCGACTGCCCCGCGCCAGATCTTGCGCCGAAGCAGAAAGAGGGAGGGGGGGGAGGAAAGGGAGGCGGGAGGGGAGAGGAAGATGATGAAACCTAAGAAGGGCTAGAAATAAAACAAGTGGTAGGTGACAGGGGGGCCGTCTCCACTCCGAGGTGACAGGGGTCAGCGAAATGTGGTTGACGCACCGCCCAATCGGCTGCATAAGTCAGACTGCGCCGTCGGCCACGCAGCGGCCGACGGTAATCGCTGATCCCAGGTAAGCGCTTATGACTCTGAACTCAGATAACTCTGCTTACTCCGGTTAACTCTGGAAGCTCTGGTTCAGGGGGTGCGCCAGCCAAATTTCGCCGACGCCCCCAGGGAAACTCCGGTTAACTCTGGCCAATTTTCGTTACCACAGTTAGGACCTCTCGAGCGAGATCGCCTTTGCCATAGTTTCGGGCGTCAGCGAAATTTCGCTGACCCTGGGGGGTCAGCGAAATTTGGCTGACGCGACCCCCATAAACAGAGTTAACCACAGTTACCCGAGTTAACCAACGTGTCCAGAGATACTTCGCTGACCCTTTACCCACTGATTTAGCAGGTAAAGCGTCAGCCAAATTTCGCTGACCCTTTACCCTCTAAATTAGCGGGTATAACGTCAGCGAAAATTCCCCCCGCCCCCGCCCAGGACGGGCGGGGGGGGGGCGGCTGACCGGGGGTTGATGAGAGAGGGCCGGGCGGGGACGTGGCGGGGGAGGGCCCCCTCGCGGGTAACCCCCTCGCCCGTGATCTCCCCTCCCCCTCCCTTGCTTCTGCGCCCCCTACCGCCCCCCCTCTTTCTCCGCGGCAGGCCTGAATGGCCGAAGCCGCCTGGAGGCTGCCGAGCTCGAGGCCGAAGCACGCGTGCAGCTCGTCGCCCTCCTCTGACTCCGACAGGCAGGGCATGTCCACCATCACCGTGCCCAGCTCGACCTGCTCGAGGTCCGCGAGGGCCTTCAAGTTTTCTGCCTCCTGGGTTGAAACGATGGAACCGAGTTCATTCTCCTCCTCGTCGCGGTCGACGGCCGCCGGGGCCTTGGTCGACTCGCCAGCAGGCGCCTCGGCCTCGCTGGAAGGGGCGGCTGGGCCCGCAGGAAGCTCGAGGCGGGCCGCGGGGACCTTGGCCTCGCACATGCTGTCCTCGTAGGCTTCGACCAGGGTCTCCGCCTCGCTGGGGAGGGCCGCGGGCTCCACAGCGAGCTCGAGGCGGGGCGCGGGGAGCTTGGCCTCGTGGTCCTCGAGCACCTCGACAAGGGTCTCCGCCTCGCAGGCGGGGGCAGCGGGGATCGCGGGGATGTCGCCGGGGGCCGCCTGGCCCTCTGCCGCCTCCTCGACCGACTCGATCGGACATCCTCGGCACCCCTCTGAATGCGGAGGCGCGGCAGCATGGGCCGACGGGGCAGCCTGACAAGTGCGAGAAGGACGGGGGCAGGGGGGGCGATGAGGAGGAAGAGTGGGAGGAGGGGAGGAGGGAGAGGAGGAGGAGGAGGAGGAGGAGGAGGAGGAGCAGGAGGAGGAGGAGAAGCATAATCGGAGGGAGGAGGAGGAGGGGAAGGAGGAGGAGGAGCAGGAGGAGGAGCAGGAGGAGGAGAAGGAGGAGGAGAAGGAGGAGGAGGAGGAGGAGGAAGAGGGGCAGGAGGAGGAGGAGGAGGGGGAGGAGGAGGAGTGGAGAAGGAAGAGGTGGGGGAGGAAGAGAGGAGGCGGAGACGAGGAGACGAGAAGGAGGAGGAGGAGAAGTGGCGGAGGCGGAGGAGGGAGAGAGAGGAGGAGGAGGAGAGGAGGAGGATACGAGGGAGGAGAGGAGGAGGGGAGGAGGAGAGGAGGAGGAGGGAGGGAGAGGGAGGGAGAGGAGGGGAGGAGGAGGAAGATGACGGAGGAGAGAGGACGAGAGAGGGCGATGATGATGATGAGGAGGAGGAGGAGGAGGAGGAAGGAGGAGGAGGAAGAGGAGAGGAGGAGGAGGGGGAGGAGAGGAGGAGAAGGAGGATGAGAGGAGGAGGAGGAGGAGGAGGAGGAGGAGGAGGTGGAGTCGAATGCCTCCTGCGCAGCCGCAGTAGCGGCCGCTGGCGACGCTTCGCCCTCGAAAGCGCCGCTCAGCAAGCCGTCGGGGTCCCGCGCGCCCACGCGGGGCTGCCCGGGCACGGTCGACGCCTCGCTGCGCGGGGAGTCGACGCGGGGCGTGCTTGTCCCTCGATCGGCTGCCCCTGCGCCCAGCATGGGGTCTGTCACGGCCTTGCGCTTGAGAAGCTCCAGCACGCCAACCGCCGAGCCATCCGACCCGCCATCTGCTCGGACTGGCGCGTCAACGGACGTCGCTGCTGTCGCGGGCCTCTTCATCACAGCAGGGCCGTTCGGGCGGGGCCGTTTCTTAGGCGCCATCGAATCAGGGGGATGTAGGAGCGGCAACCTGCTCAGAGCATCACGGCGGCTACGGATGTCGAAGCGGGATGGAACGGTTCGCTCGACCACGAGCGGCTGCAGGGGGGCACTTTTTGGGTCGCCCCCAGAGCGCATGGGGCACTCCTGGACAGGGGGCGCGCCGACGCGTCTGAGCGTGCGCCTTTATATGAAAAAAATTGAGTGGCCCTGGGACCTCCGAGGGGGCTGGAAACACCTTGTCGACCTGGGCCTGCCTGTGCTGATGTTGCAGCACCCGCTCCTGCCGTTCCTCATCCTGCTTCTCCTTCTTCGCTTCTCCTCTTCCCGTGCCGCCCCCTCCTGCCGACCCCCCCCCTCCTTCCTCCTCGGATGGGCTTCCCTCGGAAACCGACCACTCTGCGCATCAAGAAGTCGGGGGGGGGGGTGCGTTTTTGTTTTTCCCAGGCCCCAACTGGGAATGGGCAAGTAGCAGCTGGTGGCCAATCCCTGCTGGCACGACAGTCACGCCTACCTCTGCTCTCGACGACCCGCCCCCCCAGAGAACGTGCCAGGGGCGGGGCCAGTCGTCCAACTCAAATTCGGCACTGCGGCTGCCCCCGCAGCTGCGTCACAACATGCGCTCCATGGCCTCCTCAGTCCAGTCGTCCGGGACCAACTCGCGGATCTTGCCACCGATCTCGCGAAGGTGCTTGGTGCGCGCGTCGGCCTCCGTCACGTCCACGTGCCTGCCGAGGAGCAGCCACCCTTTCACCAAGCGCCTGGCCTCACCAGAACTGATGGCCTTGGCGCCTACCCCTAAATGAATCTGCTTCTGGCACTTCGTGGAGTCCCCAGCGTTCAAATGCATGTGGCAAGACGCCCCCCACGCCACCAGACCCTTGCCGTGCTTGCGGTCGTGAACCGGGGCAATGTGCCAGGGCCCCCACGGCTCTCCGCGGCGCGCTCGAACCGCTGGATGTGGTTCTGGCGGCGGCGGCACGCCTGGCGGCACTCCGGGCAGCGGCGCGCCAGCGGCTGCGGCGGCACAGGGTCCGACCTCCGAGGGCACGCGAGAAACATCTACATCTCGCACCCCCGCCGCTATCGAGATCCCATGGCCCTGGAAGGGGGTGTGAATGTGATTTTCTGTGAAAAAACTGGTTCCGTCGAGCTGTCCGCGGCAGTGGCCGCGGTAGTTTTTGGGCCGACCGAGCACCGCCGCCCCCCCATCTAGTTCGCGTCTCCTCCTCCACCGCCTCCGCCTCCTCCTCCTCCTCTGCTTCGTCGTCGTCGTCCTCATCCTCCTCCTCTCCCCCCCCCCTCCTCTGCTTCGCCCTCCTCCTCTGCCCCCGCCCCCTACCGGGGCGGGGGGCGGCGACGCAGTGGAGGACGATAGGGGGGGTTGGTCAGTGAATGACTACCTACCAGACCACCCCAACCCAACCCGAAGACCCGAATTTCGGGTTGGGGGGGGTAAGGGTTCCACATGTGTTTTTTCGATGTTTCCCGAACCCCCTCCCACTGGAAATCGAGGGTAAATCTGAGCCTTCGGGTTGGGTTGAGGTGGTCTGGTGGGTGGTGAGTGAAGGCCACCTTAGCCTCGGCCCCGGCCTTGGCCTTCGCCTTCGCCTTGGGCTTGTCCGCGAAAGCCTTGACGATCAAGTCCTCGCGGTCGGAGCCCGAGTCGTCGCTGACCTCCTTCCAGGCCGGGATCACCTCCAGTTTCTGGCGCTTCTTCTGGGGGCCATTCAGCGACTCCAGGCCCGCCTCGAGCTTGAGCCTCCATCTCTCTAAGGCTGGCGGCAGCTTCACGCTCTCGTCCAAAGGGGAATCAGGCAAGGTCACCAGGTTGACCGCAGGCTTCTCCTCCAAGAACAAAATGCCGTCACGCGCGTGCTTGACGTCCATGAATGACACGTTCAGCTCCCTCACCCGCGGAGTCGGCAGTTTCTCGCACCCAGCAAGGACGCCCCGGATGATCATGCCTGCGGTGAGGGCCCACGTCCTCCCATCGGGCTGCCTGCAGACGCAAAGCTTCGCTGGCTCGGACTCGCGGTCAATCGTGACCTTCGCGAACACTGCGACCCGCGGGGAAGCCTTGCGAACGTGCAATACCAACACTCTGATGGCCTTGAAGGACCCGTCACTTCGGACCCCACGAATGTTGGCGAACTTGCCGATGCGAGATTCAACGTGGGACTCAAGCTTGCGCATGATGGAGGTCAGCTCGTCGATGCACCACTCCTCCCTCGTCGCGCATACCCCTGGGTGCAACTTCCAACATGGAAGGGCAGCCTGAACAATGAAGCCCTTCGGGATGCTGGTCGAATCATCCACGATCAAGCCCTTCGACATTATGGCCCGGAACTCCTTGCAGTAGCGGCGGTGGCCACCAAGGGGGGCGCCTGCGCCAGTGCCGCAGATATCCCTTGCAGCGGATTCGAAAGACTGCGTGGAGATAGGAGACCACCTGGAACCTAAGCCCCAAAAAGTCTCTTGGAGTTTGTCGCCCAGCCTCTTCTCGTCCTCTAGCTTCACGTGCTGGAGCTCGATATCGGATGACTTCTTTCGCAACCAATCCACCTCGGCCTTGCCTTGGAACTCGGCTTTCTGGGACTCCAGGAGGAAAGACCATTTCAACCTAGTCTCCAAAATGACCTCCTCGTTCTGCTGGCGAGAAAGGCAGTTCACCCCCAATTTCTTGCGATGCAAATCCCGTTGTTGTTTGAGATAATGTACCCAACCGCTACTTGGTCTCGATTTTCGCTTCTCCCGCACAGCTGCGATAGGGGCTCCATCTTCGATCAACTCCGCGCGAGTGAGGAACCTGGGGTCCCTGCCCCCAGCCGACAAATGCCTCCGGAGAATCTGACCCAGCATGCCGACCGAGGATAAGCGCTCGGCGTTCGGCGTGGAATTGTTGGTTTTGCCAGCGATGCCGACGTCTAGTTTGAGAGCGGCCAGCATCCTTTCCAAGTGCATGTTCGTCAGCCTCGCTGAGCTTGCCCACAGGCGCAGCGACGCGAGGAAATCGAGGTCCCCAAGTAACGCCGGCGCATCGGGATACAAGCTTCGCAACTTCCAGCTGAAATCAGGATCGAGGCAACACTCCTCCTTGCCAAAGAAATCCCTGCACAACTCGGCCTTGTCGTGCTCCGTCGCGGCTGGGTGGACCAGCGACGCCAATTGCATCGGGTACTCGTCGACGCAAAGGAACCTCAACCAAAGTTGCCCCGCAGTGTTCGCTGCCATCTGGAACGCCATCTGCATCGCCTCCTCGTCGTAGCCGTAATGCTGAAGGACGCGACTGACAGCAGACGCCCTGCCCAATGGGGCCACCAATATGCGCGCCATGTCTCGCTGGCAACGATGCACAGGGCTGCTCTCGCTCCAAACCGCGTCCAACATGCAATTTCCCTCTGCGTCAAAGTGCTGCATTTCTGCCATGAGCTCATCGACAGGGATCGTCACGAACGCGGACACGGCCAAGAACTTGGCGCGGCCCTCGTCCTCCGCGATGCAGCGCGTCCTCCGCGCCTTCGAGCGCAAGTAACTCCGGTACTCGTCGCCGCCGTCCTTGTTCCAATTTTTACTAAGGCTCGACAGCGCCGATCGCAAGCACGACGGGAGAACCCTGTGGAGGAGGCAGAAGAGAACAATATTGCCAGCGGCCTCGGTGGCAGTCCCCCACCTGTTGACCGAGGGCACGAGCGCGTCGCTGCCCAACACGGCGCCGACCTCGAGGAGAGCCGAGTACGTGCCGAGGCGGGTCTCCTCCTCAGTGGTGCACGTGCACTCGCCGGGCACGCAGTGGTGAGTGAGCGTCGGGGCCGTCCAGTCACCATTGCAGAAATGCATCAGCTTCTCCAAGCGGGCTAGCTTGACGTCGCTCCCGCCCCCGCGTTTCCCGCCAGCCCTGGCAGGGGGAATTGCGCGTATATAGCGAGAGACAGGGGGGCTGAAACAGACGCATCGAATCTGCCTGCAAGAGGCCTCCGAAAAGCCCCCACCACCACCGCCGCCGCCACCGCGCGATTTCTAAACGTCAACCCAGAAGTTCCGACCCACAAACACGGCACCTTGGCTGTTGTTTCATCTATTCATCGACTTCGCGTGCATCGAGAGAAATAGGATGGAGGAAGGGGGAAGGGGAAGTGGAGGAGGAGGAGGCGCAGCGGGGAGGGGGAGGGGGAGGAGGAGGGAGCGGAAGAGAGGCGGAGGAGGAAGAGGTGGAGGAGGGGGAGGGGGGAAGCGCCCCTCAAACGGGGACTCCACTATCGGGTACTTTGGCCAGTGACCCAGCGAGACCAACCCTTCCCGATGTGGGCAAAGCTGCAATGCAAGAAAAAGGCCCTAAAGTGGCAACTTTCGGCAAAATTTCAAAGTACCCGTTAGTAAGTACCCGTTACGGTGCCGTTGGCTGGCCTGAACAAGGCTTTCTCCGCGAGCTCCCTGTTTCGCCGACGAAGGTGCTCGGGGGCAGGCAAGCGCGAGATCGTCATCTTCTCGGCGAGCTGCCAGAGCGCGCTCTGGAGGTTGGCCTTGGGTCGAAACGGCGGCGGCAGCGCTGAAATCGCTCCCGCTCCCGCTCCTCCTCCGCTTCCCCACCCCTCCCTTCGCCCCCCTATCCTCGATCCACCTCGCCTTCTCTTCTTCTCCTCTCATCCTCCTCGAATGGCAAGGCTGGGCGAGGACGTCGACGGGCCTGATGCTGGACGCCCGAGGCCGTCACCACCATGGCGTGAACGTCGCCGACGATGTCGTTCTCCGGCACGGCCGAGACGACAATGCGGTGGAGGGCGTGCGCTAGGCAACCCGCATCGTTGTATAAAACGTTGCCGCATGTCCTGAGGTACTGAGCCACGAACTTCTTCTTCCTCAAATTGCTACTTGCATTGTCGGGGTTCTCATTGACGTACACGAACTTGCACCGGCTGGCCAGATCGACGATGGAGTCGAGCTTCAAATTTTCATCGGCCTCTGTCGCAGCATGGATGCACGAAGAGTTGGCCTTGGCAAGCACGACGGGGGGGTCGGTTGCCACTCTCCTATGGATCCCGCCCTGCGGATCAAGGATGTCCACGGTAGACTGCTGCATCATGACTTCCAAAATCCCAAACTTCACTTTGACGTTTGGGGCCGACCTCCTGTATTCGCTGTAACCAACGACATTCTACTTGTTCGTGCTTGGGTCCAGGATGACGCAGCGAGAGAGCGGCATGAGACGCTCCTTCAATGCGGAGTTGAAGAAACTGATGCGCATGGGGGTGGCGTCATAGCTGCGGCTGATAACCACGGAACCCTTTGCCCTCACGCCGTTGAGAAACTTACCCATCTCAGCCCTCTGCAAAAGCACAGCAGCGCCAGCCACTCCGAATACGGCATCCAAGTTCTTCGTGCCGTCGATGCCCCGCGAAATCCGGACGACCTGGCACGGCTCGGATGGGCAAAATCCTCCTCCTCCTCCTCCCTCGTGCTCCTCCGCCTCCGCCGTCCACGTCATCCTCCTCATCCTCATCGGCCTTCTCATCCTCCTCGTCTGCCTCACCTCCTCATCCTCATCGCCCTCCTCGTCTCAGTCACCCTCCGCATCCACCCTCGTTTCCCGCCCTGCCCTCATCGTGCTCATCCACCTCCACATCGAACCTCGCCAACGAAACGGAACGCGTGCCGGATGACCCCGTCGAGGTCCCACGTGTTGCAGTGAACCCCACGCTCGGGATCTCTGCGCTGTGGAGCCACGAAGTCGCCGACCCGCAGCCGCTGCCTCTCTAGGCCGCCAGACAACATCGGATCGAATGGAAATCAAGGGAGGGGGAGGGGAGGGGGGGGAACGGGAAGGGCAAGGCGAGGGGGGGAGATAAGGATGAGGGTTGGAGGAGGGGCGGGAAGAGCGGCAGCAGGAAGCGGCCCCGCCTGTTCCAAGAATGCGCGAGGCGGTTGAAGCGCTCCTTCTCGTGATGCATCTTCTTGACGAACTTCTGGCGCTCCATCCTGCGGGCCTTCTTGGCGACCCGCTGGTTCTGCTGGAGGCGCCCCCTCCTCCACCGGAACGGCAGGCCGCGCAGGCCAGCATCGACCTGGCCGCAGGAGACCGCGCAGAGAACGTTCGACAAGGGAGCGGGCGCCACGCTCGCAAGACCGTCGGCCAGCCACGCGCCAGCCCCGGCGACCTCATCGATGCTCGCGCCACGCGCGAGAGGAGCGGGTGAGGGGGGGTGCGAGGAGGGGGGCGCGAGGAGGATAGTCACCTCGATGGCTTCTCCTCAATCTCCTCCTACCTCCCCCTCCTCCTCCTTTTCCTCCCTCCTCACTCATCCTCGCTCATCCTCCTCCCTCATCCCCCTCCTCCCTCCTCCTCTTCCTCCTCTTCCTCATCCTCCTCCTTGCTCTCTTCCTCATCCTCCTCCTTCTCCTCATCCTCTTCCTCCTGCCCTCTCGCGCACGTCCTCCTCCTCCTCCTCCTCCTCCACCTCCTCCCCCTTCCCCCCGCACCGCCCCCAAAATTGATGGGGGCGCGGTTTCTCTCCACCTGGGCCAGAGCGAAAATCACGGGAAAGGCCCCGAGCAAAAATCACAGGAAAGGTCCAGAGCGAAAATCACAGCACGTTAAGACATCGAGGTGACACCCCCCCCTGACTGGAACGATCCCCCCACCCTCCGCACGGCACCCCTAGCCCCTGCGCGGCAGACGAAAGCTGCCCCCAGCCAAACGGCTGAATCCACGGAGACTGCGCGAGCTGGCATGTCATCGCACACGCTTTGTGTTTGGAAACCCAGGGCGTGGGGAGACCAGTGTAGTCAGCACAAACGGTTGTCTCATCCAAGTCAAGCTTCTTATTTGTCTTATGGGTGATCGAGGTGACGGGAGCGAACGGACTGACTGAATTGGCTGACGATTGATCGAAGAGCGTTTTTCATGATCATTTTTCGCTGATCAACCACTGCGAACCGAACCTGACACCCTACCGTTGCACGATAGCCCTGAACTACCGCGCCCTACCGTCGCACCGTAGCCGTACACACCTCTGTTGCACGAGCGTGCGAGAGATGAGCTGCAAAACAACTCACGACGCAAAACAACTCACGACCACAATGACGACGACGACCGCAACGACGACGACGAAGACGACGACGACGGAGTCTCCAAGATAGCATTCGATAGTCCAATTAAGGAATACAGAGATGCAACAAGTTCAACAAAAACGTGAACCGCAGATTCCCTTATGAAATTCAACTTGCTCTGCACCCGGCGCCGCGTGCTCGAAGACAAAATGGCCTCCATGCGGATGTTTTTTGGCCTCCGGGAGCTTCCAAAAAAAACACCTCTCGGCCGGAGCGGAAGCAATGTCTGGGATTGCAATCCTATCGTTTTCATTAGCACAGCGATGGAAAATCTTACGACAACGATTGTGCCGAACCCGCACCGCAGGCACACCACGGGCACACCACCAACACGCAGGCCACAAAACCGTACCGACACGCATGAACACGTGAAAGCCCTTTGCGTAAATTATGCTATACGTCTACATGTTTTTGGTGTGCTGGCCAGACATGTTTTGCAGACTGGCTTGGAGGAAAACCTTGTTCTTTTCGTTAAAGGAACAGAGAGCGATTCCTCCTCATCAGCCTCAGAAGTAAGCCCCGCGGGCACACCCAAAACATACAGACGTTGCGTACAAATTGAATAAGTGGCTGCGCGTCATCATGCGTGTCGGTGCGCTTTTGTGCCCAATGTGCTGGCGGTGTGCCCGCGGTGTGCCTGCGGCGTGGCGCGCGCGAGCGCGCATTTTCATGGGTGACGTCCTGGCAAAAACCCTGTTCTGCAACACGGCACAAAAACCTTACACCCACGCATCTATAATATGGTCCCCCGCGTCAGTCTCCAGAACTTTTTTTTTTAAACAAAAAACATTTTTTTGTAGAAAAAAAATGACAGCATTTGCCCCTTCAAGAACATGAATTTTAAAGGCACGAGCCCCTCTCCGCCCCCATCCCCCTCCTCCTTCTCCTCTCTTTCCTTGTCCTCCTCTCGGCAGAGATGCAAGACCATGGGGGCGGTGCATTTCGCGGAATGCGCATGGGATTTTTTATATTTATAAAAAACAACAAAAAAACGTGGACCGCAGACTCCCTTATGAAATTCAACTTGCTCTGCACCCGGCGCCGCGTGCTCGAAGACAAAATGGCCTCCATGCGGATGTGTTTTTTGGCCTCCGGGGACTTCCAAAAAAAAACCTCTCGGCGGGAGCGGAAGCAATTTCTGGGATTGCAATCCTATCGTTTTCATTAGCACAGCCATGGAAAATCTTACGACAACGATTGTGCCGAACCCGCACCGCAGGCACACCGCGGGCACACCACCAACACACAGGCCACAAAACCGTACCGACACGCATGAACTCGTGAAAGACCTTGCTTAAGTTATGCTATACGTCCACATGTTTTTGGGTGTGCTGGCCGGGCATGTTTTGCAGACTGGCTTGGAGGAAAACCTTGTTCTTTTCGTTAAAGGAACAGAGAGCGATTCCTCCTCATCAGCCTCAAAAGCAAGCCCCGCGGGCACACCCGAAACATACAGACGTTGCGCAGAAACTAAATAAGTGGCCGCGCGTCATCATGCGTGTCGGTGCGCTTTTGTGCCCAGTGTGCTGGCGGTGTGCCCGTGGTGTGCCTGCGGCGTGGCGCGCGCGAGCGCGCATTTTCATTGGTGACGTCCTGGCAAAAACCCTGTTCTGCAACACGACACGAAAACCTTAAACCCACGCATATATAATATGGTCCCCCGCGTCAATCTCCAGAACTTCAAAAAAAACATGTTTTTGAAAATTTTGACAGCATTTCCCCCTTCAAGAACACAAATTTTAAAGGCACGAACCCCTCTCCGCCCCCATCCCCCTCCTTCTCCTCTCTTTCCGTGTTCTCCTCTCGGCAAAGATGCAAGACCCTGGGGGGCGGTGCATTTCGCGGAATGCGCATGGAAACTAGATTTGAGGACGTTGAGTATTGCTTGGAGCGCACTTCGGACATGGTTGAGTCAGTTGAATTAGTTGGGGTGCATTGGGGCATTGTTGAATTCGTTGAATTAGTTGATGCGCGCATGTCGGAATTAGTTGACTAAAGCATCTCAAGCCACGAAGCCTTAAAAGCAAAACCTGCCCCCATCCCTTTCCAAGAACACGAAATTAATCGTCCTAATGTTTCTCAGATGTGCGACTCGCTGCGCCACTCCTCTACCCCTGCTCATTTCCCTTGAAACGCGTTGGACGTGGTATTCGTGGTTTTCGTGGCATTCTGGATTAATGGTTTGCGTGGTTTTCGTATTCATACCGTTTTGAATTAATGGTACTCGTGGTTTGCAATTCTTGGATTGATGGCATTCATGGTTTGGCAATTCTTGGTATTCATGGTCGGGCCTCCGCCTGTTGGAAGGACGGGACCCGGCAGGCAATGAGAGAACCTTGACTCACAATCGGTGTCCGGACCCCCCCCTCAGTCTAAAAGCACAAACTCTTCACGCTGCGTCCAGCCGTGGCGACGAGGACCCCTCTCGAAGGCCAAAGAGGCAGAAAAACAACCCTTGCCTCACACCTCTTTTCTCTGAAGGGAGCAACATAGCAGGAGAGCAAATCATCAAGACAATACAGAGGCGAAAAAGAACAAGAGAGCAAGAGAGAAAGAGAGCAAGATGGCAATATGCAATATCGCAAGCTGGAACGACGATGTAACGAAGTGACGACGGGACCATGAATGCAAAGAGGGAGGGTGGACGAAGTGACGAAAGGACGAAGTGACGAAGGGAAGGGCGGTGGGGCAAGCGGGAGGGTGGAGGAGGCAGGGGGGGGAGGGGCGGGAAAGGAGGATAAGAACAAGGAAGCGCACAACTACGTGGCCGATATACAACTCACAATTCACATGACTAGGCGAGCGCAGCGACGGAAACGATAACTCCGGTAACTCTGGTTACTCCGGAAACGCAATTCCAGCCTGAAAACGTGTGACGCCTTGTTAGAGACCCATGTGGGCCGCTCAAAAAATCATGCCCAGGAATGGAATTCTGGGAACTCGAAGATCACGAAGTGGCCTACAGTTGGCTCGGGGCATTCAAAATGTGGCCCGGGAATGGAGTTCTGGGAACTCGAAGAGCACGAAGTGGCCTACAGTTGGCTCCGGGCATCCAAAATGTGGCCCGGGAATGGAGTTCTGGGAAGTCGAAGAGCACGAAGTGGCCTACTGTTGGCTCCGGGCATCCAAAATGTGGCCCGGGAATGGCGTTCTGGGAGGTCAAGGAGCACCAAGTGTGTGACTGTTGCATCCGGTTATTCAGAATGTGGCCTGGGAGTGGGGTTCTGAGAGGTCGACGAGCACGAAGTGTGTGACTGTTGGTGAAAAACGAGCCCGGCACAGGCCCGGCCGGCAACTCCCAACGCCTGCCCGGACCCCCCTGTGGAGTGATCTGTGAGCTCTTTTGAGTCAACTAGAAACCTATCAGTCTACGCTGTTAGGTAAAATGTTCTTTTCGTAATGGGTACAGTGGGACACCAGCCAACGTACTCTGAAATATTAGCCAGCGTGGGCCCCAAACAGTGTGTTTCTAACAGGCTGTATTTAGCCGCCGATGTGGCGCAACCTATGTGATGCAAGTACTTTTGCGAAACTCGGAAATGTCAACTCCACTGCTCGCGCAGTCGCACCACCCACCCAAATCCACCCACCCGCAACTTGGTCGGCAAAACCCACACTGCGGCGATTGCGATGAATGCTTGGTGTTGGCTGGTGCATCTCTGCGGCCGCGCTAGCCCGCGCATGCTCGAGCGCACAGCGGCCAGCTAGTTTGGCGCGACCGACGCGGCCCCGGTGAGGCTCACCGTTGAGAACTTCCCAGCGGGCACTTCAGCACGAGTCGGTGACTTGGGCGGGCGCGGCATCATGGCGACGTCAGGGCGACGTCGAACACGGTAGGCACGATGATGATAGTAGCGATGAAGGTGACGATGCTGACGATGGCGACGGCATGGCCAATGAAGGCGCCGACGCTGATCACGCCGATGACGATGACGATGTCCCTTGCGTCGGTGAGGAAGGCTTCGGAAGAAGTTCGACATGCGCGCGCGGCCGACGCGCGCGAGTGGCCCGCATGGAATTATTTGACAGGGACTGTGCGCCCGCCAGCACGCGCTCAAGGGCGTTCGAATGGTTTCGACGTGCGGCGCGAGAGGCCCGCTTGGTCGAATGTGACGACAATGTTGAAGAGCCCATGGTTTTCTCCAGAATTCACAAGGGCGCGCGCAGACGGATTTCCCAACTGATATTGCAAAACCATGCGTTTAATATGATGGACCGTCGAGAGTCCAGAGGACAACTGAGAGTCGAGTGATGATGTAACATGCACAACCGAGCAACGAGGGACAGTCGAGAGTCGATGTTGAAATCCTTGCGGAACCCAGAGTTTCCGAAGGATTTCGGCATGCGCGCGCGGCGACGCGCGCGTGTGCACTTCGTCCCGTTTCTTACAAGGGAGTATTGCGACAGTACGCGTACAAGGGCGTTCGAACGATTTCGACATGCGCGCGCGAGAGACACGTTTGGTAGAGCATATATATATATGAATATATATATATATATATATGTGTATATCTACACATATATATATATACATACACACATATATATATATATATATATATATATACACATACACTAGAACCACACGCGCGCGCGCTTCGCGCAAGCTTAGGTGTTTTTTAGCCCAGCGCATGGCGCTATGATGACACAAAGGTCGGGGTTTGGGGGCGACTCGCTGTCGGAGAAGGGTTGTGACCGTCTCGGGCCGGTTTTGAGATGTCGCAGGCCTTCCTTGGACTGGCGCTTGGGCTTTTTAGGCACTGTCTTTGGCCCCAGTGGCGCCATCCAGGGTTGCCAGATCGTTGCCATGACACGCAAGTCTTGGCTTGCGGGTTCGTCGGGGAGATCGCTGAACAGCCTTGGGGCATTGACTGGCTTTCTGACGAAACGTCGAGGCCGTAGTTTGCTGGTCTCCGGATGTCGTCGCATGTTCTTGGTCTGTCTGGCCGAACACGTGCGGGAGGGGAGAGACGGGGCAAAATGCGTTGAAATAGAATGCACGCGCTGCAACGCCAGCTGGTGGAGCATGTGCAGGAGGAACGGGGAATGCCAGAGCACGGATGGCAAACTGCCTTGATAATCCCACCAGCCCTCTGGGCGTAGGTGGTCTAGGGAGTTTTCTCTTCCAACCCCCTTCTTCCCCTTCGGGGAAGGGTTTACCCCTCCCCCCTACCCCCTCCCCTGGACCTGGACGGGGCGCCCCGCGAGGTGTCAGAGGGTACTCATTCGCCCAAGATGGCTCCAAGAGGGCCTCAGAGAGCCCAAGATGACGTCCAAGTTGGCTCAAGATAGCCCAAGGCCTCAAGTCGGCTCCCAAGATGCTCCAAGAGGCCCCAAGAACGCTCCAAGACGGCTCCAAGAGGCCTCCGAGACCTCCAAGGAGGCCTCCAAGAAGCTGGATCCTTCCACAAAACCGAAGGGCAATCCATGTTTTTTGATTCCTTGCCGTTTCGCTTCCGATGGCTCCAAGATGGCCCAATAGGGCGCCAGGAAAGACCCAAGAGAGCCCCAAGACGGCTCCAAGAGCGCCCAAGAGCGCTCCAAGAGAGCCCCAAGAGCGCCCAAAGAGGCGACCTTTGGGGCTCACGGGGGGACCCTAATCGAAGACCCCCTCTGGTTTGACCGATGTCCTCCAAGACGGCCCCAAAAGCGCCCGTGAAGCTCCGAAGAGCGTCCCAAGAAGGCTCCAAGAGGCGCCCAGACGGCCCCAAGAGGCCCCCAAGAGGCTCCCCAACGACCCTATACGAGGCCTCAAGAGGATCCCCGAGGTGCCCAACTCTCTCCCCTCCTCCTCCTTTTCGTCCTCCTCGTCCTCGCCTTACTCCACCTCCTCCTTCTCCTCCTCCTCCTCCTCCACCTCCTTCTCGTCCTCCTCGTCCTCGCCCTACTCCACCTCCTCCTCCTCCACCTCCTTTTCCTTCTCCTCTTCCCGCTCCTCCTCTTCTTCTTCTTCTTCCTCCTCCTCCTCCTCCGACGACGACGACGATTCCTCCCCCCCTTGGGGTATATGACAGCTTCCCCCGTCCTTTGTTCTTCTCCATGCTTCCCCAGTTCCCTGAACACCCCAACTCCCCTGGGCATCGTTTTTGGATGGGCTGGTGGGGATACGCGAAGCGTCAACAATTACATCATGCACACGCTGTCACGCCGGGTGGCGGAGCATTTGCAGGAAAATGCATGAAACACGGAAGGAGGGAACCCAGCCTTATTGAATGCATGCGCGGTCACGCAAGCTGGCGGGGAACGTGCAGGACGAAGGAGGGCAACGAAACACGGAGAGAACGCCGCCTTGAAACAGGATGCGCGCGCTGTCATGCCGACTGGCAGAGCACGTGCGGGAAGGACGAGGAAGGCCAAAAACAGGAGGCAGACAAATAAATTGAGAAAGACAGAACTCTCTGGAGCTGTCTCGGGGTCCTCCTGGGACGTGCCTGGACCGTTTTCGCGTTTTCTCCTCACGTTGTGATCGCATACAAGCCATGTGGGGGTATATTGGGGTCTGGGGTCTCTTTCAAAGTCTTTCGGGGCCTTGTTTGGAGCCTTTTGGGGGTCTCCTGGGGGGTTCCCGGAAGTTTCCTGGGGTCTCTTGGGGGCCTCTTTGTGCACTCTTTTGGACCTCCAGGGAGCCTCTTGGGGCTTGTCCTGTTGGGCGTTTGTTGGCGGCCGCGGGGTCCATCTTGTGGCAGAGGGCTCCAAATTCCAACTCGGGTTCCCCCTTCTTGGGCCCATATTGGGGCCCTCTTGGGCCGTTTTCGATGTTTTGTCGGTCCGTCCTGGGGCCCTCGTGGGCCGTTAACGGGCACTCTTTGACCGCCTCTCGGGCAATCTCGGGGCGATGTTGGAGACCTCTGGGGTCGTCTGTGACCGTGGTGGATGCACAAATACGAATATACTAAACAGATGCACGGTTTCCTCTGGGGTTGGGGCGATGTTTGCTTCTCGGGACCCTCTCGGGGGCCTTTTTGGATCAGTTTTGGAACGTCGTCGACGCCCCCCCTCCGGAGCCGCCTTGACGGCGACCTGGGGCGCCTCTCGGGCCGCATGGGAGCGTCGGGAGCCCGAAAAGGTTTGAACGCGCAAATGTATCAAACACTTTGGAAAAATCATTACTCACTGCGCGGGGCCCCCCATATGCGGATTTTTTTGAAAAATAATTGTGTGTGGAATATGTATATGAGCGTCTAGCCATATGAGCTATCTGTGCATCCCATGTTGTAGGATAGTGCCATAGTGGGCATCTGTATATGATGGTATTGATCTACGAGAGCGCCCATTTGAGCGACGAGCACGCGCGCGCAGCTCGGCTGCACATTCAACGCATGCACAGAGTCACCCACATGCATATGTTGGCGCATTTGCTGCCAAGGGAAAGAATTCTACTGGCACCGCGTCCGAAGCGCAAGGGAAGAGCACGAAAGACAAGTGCTTCACACGGCGCCTCGCGATAAGCTCCTCAGCTTTAACCGCCCGCGCTTCGCATCGGGCCTAGCTGTCAACGCAGACAGAAGCCGCGGGCACATGGCGTGCAAAAAGCAAGTGCTACAAAAGACACCCTCGCGGTTTGCGCCGCGGCTCTGGCCGCCCACGCCTGGCATCGGGCCTCGCTGGCAACGCGAAAAGAAACCGTCTGCACTTGGCATCGGGGCGAGGGGCGAGTTGCATAGCGCGAGTCACTACGCCTGCGACCTCATATCTGCCAGCTGTGCCATGTCGGACTCTTTGTCGGCCCCGTCCGCCATGCCCCGCACGTCGCCCAGCGCCCTGTTGACGCCGTCGCCTTCGTTCGCAGCCGCGCTGGAATAAGCGGCGTGCCCGTCCAGCACTTGGATCTGGTTATCGATCGTCTCGTCAGCGGCGCTGTCATCCAGCAGTTGAGATACGGCCGCCTCGGTCTCCGTGGGCGACAGGCCCAACTCCGTTGCTGCGAAGGCGCCCAGATCTGCGCAACTTGCTCCGACAGTCGAAGCTCCACCCACGGAAGCCAGCCATGCAAGAAGGCCGTCGAACGCTCGAGCGAAACGCGCGTTTGCACTGACACCGGCAGCGCTTGCCCCCGAGGACGTCGCGGCGGTCGAGCCTTGGTTTTCATTCCCTGGCGCCGTCCCCGGAGCAGTTCGCAGGAAGACTTGTCGAATGTCGGCGGATCCGCGCCTGGCGCCTCGGAAACCTCGTCGCCCCCCCCCCGTCCGCGGCGCCGTGCTAGGCATGGGCGTTTCCAACCGAAGAAGTGAGACTGCGCTCAATGAGTACATCGATGCTGGGTCCGATGAGCGACCTTCCGTTCGTGCCAAGACGGCATCCCGTGTATCTCGCTCGTTTGGGCACTTCGCGACAATCACGACGACGACGCCCCAAAAATGGCCAATCGGTGAAGTGTGAGAGAGAGAGGGAGAGAGAGAAAGAGAGAGAGAGAGAGGGAGAAAGAGAGAGAGAGAGAGAGAGAGAGAGAGAGAGAAAAAAAAAAAAAAAAGAGAGAGAGAGAGAGAGAGAGGCGATGGGGGCCGATGAACTTTCATCCGGCGAATAGGCCCCTTTTGCCAATGCAGCCTGTCCGCCCAGCCCGGTGGGCGCACGAGCCGACGGAAGCGCGAGGAGGACGCGCAAAAACAACGGCGCGGGTAAAACGCCACGCGTGGAGGAAGGAGGGGGAGAGCATGGAAGGCAAAGGAGGGTCAAAGAGGACGTAGACGAAATGCGTGGAGCCAGATAGGGAAGGAAGTCGCACAAGTGCTGTTTCTCGAACCGCGAACACTCACTATCCACAATGCGTATCGGGCCGATGAAGACAAGCGACCGTCCGCGGTGGGCATCGGGCCAATCTTCCGCTCGCACTTTGGCGCGAAGCTTGCAGAGCGAGGCAAGTGCAAACTGCGCGGGAGGTATCGGGCGAGCAGGACGGGGCTCAGACAAGCGGCCGCCCGCACTTGGCATCGAGCTTCGCTTGCCTGAGCGCGGGGAGAGGCTAGAAACTAAAACTGTCAACCCGATCTGCTGGTTCTACGGCCGCACTATGGTATCGGGCCGATGAGACAGGCGACCGTCAGCACTTGGCATCGGCCCAGGCTTGGCTGAGCGCGAAGAGATGGTAATGGCTGAGCAGGGAAGACATAAGCCGTCCGCACTGGGCATCGGACCGGAGAAGGCGCGGGCCGTCACTCTTCCTCAGGCAGCGTTATCCCGCACTCCCCGGCAAGCAGGGCGGCTCTCGCCACCGTCGAGTTCCGAGAAACCGCGAAGCGTCGAAAAGCGTGTTTCAGTCAGTTTCATGATTCTGGCGGACCCCTTTTCCGCACCAGCAGCATGTCCGCTATCCAAGTGGCGCGGGATCACGTAGAGGTTCAACTACCAAGTGTCATCGTCGATGCCTCGTCGCCCCTGAGGCTCCTGGCGCGCGCAGCCAATGGTCAGTGCGGCGCGTATCGTGTGCCCTCACTCACTCACGAGGCACAATGACGGGCCACGCCCCGTCACAGAGAGAATGGATGAGGATGGCCTTCGACCTGAATCACCTTCTCCTTACACAGACCACCAACTCTGCCATGCATGCCGGTCCCTCCAGCCTGCACAGGTCTCCAATGTCGCAAAAAGGCACTCTGCGTAATCAGCCAATGCTCCACTCACACACAGGATGAAAAACAATGGCAGTGTTCAACCCTACCCAGAAAGATGACGGATGATGACGGCCTTCAACCTAGAACGCCCTTTCATGATGCGGACCACCAGATCTGCCACGCATTCCGACCCGTCCACCCTGCACGATTCTCCACTGTCGCAGAAGAGAAACCGCGCCATCTGTCGATGCTCCACTCACACACACGATGACGAACACTGGCGGTCTTCGACCCTACTCAGAAATACGATGGATGGGGATGGCTTTCAACCGAGAGCGCCCTCCTGCGGATCACCAGATCCGCCCCGGATAACGATCCCCCAGCCTGCACAAGCCTGCACACCCGCAGAAGAACATTCTGCGTCATCAGACATTTCTCCACTCACCCACCCGGGGTGTAACAAAGACGGCCTTCAACCAAGAACGCCCTGCCGTCCTGTGGATCACTGGATCTGCCCACCACCCGAGGCCGACTCGACCCCCGGAGGCCCAAGCGAGGACGCGACAGAGGTGCATGGAGGAAGCGCACAGGAGAGGGAGCGAAGGAGCGAGAGAGAAAAGGAAACCAGTACCCTTAAGGGTGCTGAAACTAGCGCCCCGCCTGAGACATGCTCCAAATGTGCTCTGAAAGCAAAGGATGTTGAGCCACAAAACAAGCGAACCGCCTGAGACTTCCCCACAAACTGGCCGCGAACGGCCCGTGTCATACCCCTTGGCGGTTCCCCTTAGGGGTGCTGAATTTAGCGACCAGCGCCCCGTCTGAGACATTCTTCAAATCTGCTCTGACAGCAAAAGATGTGGAGTCACAAAACAAGCAAACCGCCTGAGACATCCCCACAAACTGGCCGCGAACGGTCCCGTGAAAACACCCCAGGCGGTTCCCTGTAGGGGTGCTGAAACCAGCGCTCCGCCTAAGACATCTTCACAAACTGCTATATACGCAGACGATGCTGGCCACCGAAATAGGACAACCTCCTGAGACATCCCCACCAACTGGCCGCGAACGGGCCCGTGAAAACAACCCTTCCCCTTAGGGGTGATGAAACCAGCGCCCCGCCGGCCCGTGCAATACCCCTGGCGGCTCCCCTTACGGGTGCTGAAACCAGCGCCCCGCCTGAGACATCCTCCGAATCTTCTGAATATGAATGAATGACTGCGACAGAGTCTTGGCATGAGCGAGTCCGAGAGAGTGTGAGTATGAGTGAGTCTGAATGTAAACAACTCTGAGCAGTATGAGTGCGAAGGAATCTGAGTATGGACGAATCTAAGTAGGAGGAGACGAGAATGGGAGGAGGCCTAACTGAGGAGTCGGCGGCGTCAGAGTAACAACAAAAACCCATCTTAGGAGACGGGGAACAAACTGTAGCCTCTCAGAACACTCGTCGGTGTCCTCTTTGAGCCTTCTTCGACCACGTGGGACCTGGAGGCCGTCTTCGGGGCAGCTGGGGACAATCTTGGGCCGTCGGGGCGGCTGTATGATCGCTCTGGGGCCTGTTTGGCGGCGCCCCAACAGCGGGCCCGGCCCCGAAACGCCCCGATAAAGAGTCGGGACCCTACCTGGACTGAAAGGATTAAAAGGGATCCGGGGGGGGGATGCGTGCCGCCCCGGGGTTTGGCGTTTCAGGGGGCCTCTTGGGGCGTCATGGCGCCGTGTTGGCCGTCTTGTGACCGGCTCGGGCTGTGTCGGAACGCTCGTGGGGCCTTCGAGGCGCGTCCTGGAGTCTGGAGTCCGGGGGGCTGTCTCGGAACTATGCATGCGTGATTGTCCATATGTTTGTTTGTCTACGTGCGTGTATGTATGCATGTAGGTGCGTATCTATGCATGCGTACATGTGTATTCGATGCACGCAAGTACGTGTGCATGCATGTATGTAGGCACGTACGTACATACATGCAAGCGCACAACCACATACACCTCTACATACATACATACATACATACATACATACATACATACATACATACATACATACATACATACATACATACACATACATACATACACATACATACATACATACATACATACATACATACATACATACATACATACCCATACATCCATCCATACAGACAGACAGACAGGCAGACAGACGTGCATACATGCATACATGCATACATGCATACATGCATACATGCATACATGCATACAAACATACATACATACATACATACATGCATGCATGCATGCATACATACATCGATTCATAGAAAGAGGAAAGGTGGGAGGGCGGAGGAAAACATGAAGATGGAACAACGGCGAGGGCAGGACATGAAGAGGTAAAGAGGGCGAGGATGAGGAAGAAAAGGAGGTTGAAGAGGGCGAACACGGCGAGGGGGACCGAACGGAGGAGAAGAAGGCTGCGGAGCAGGAGGCGTACTTAGGAGGAGGCAGGGAAGGCTACGAGAAGGAAAAGGGGCACGGCAGGCGGAGTCGCAGGGGCAGTTGGCACCGCCGCGAGGCGGGAGCACTTGACTCGAAGGACGGCTGCAGCCAAGTGGGTCAGAGGCCTGGCCTAATTAGGAAGATTTGGGGAGTATATATCTTGCGGGAAACCTGTGGTTCCCTTGGGAACAATTTTGAATCCTCTTTGGGCCCTGTTCGGGCCTGTCTAGGCGCCTCTTAGGGCCTCTGTACAAACTGTTTGGGGGGCCTCTTGGGGCCTCTATGGGGTCCTCCTGAGGCCCGCTGGCGGTCAGACGGGCTCTCTTAGGCAATCTTGAAGCCCTCTTGGGACCTGCTTGTGGCCTTCTCGGGCGCCTCTTGGGCCGTCTTGGGGCTCTCTGGGGCTGTCTTGGAACTCTTTTGTGGGCCTGTTGGGCCGTCTTGGGGCGGCTTGGGGGGGCGTTTGGGCCGTCGAGGACGCTGCGGAAGCCCGAAGCTCGTAGATGCTACAAGTGAACGTTTTCCTTCGAGAATTGGACAATGTTGGCTTCTTGGGGCCCTCTGAGGGGCCTCATGGAGCCCTCTTTGGGCGTCTTGGGGGGCTCTTGGCTCTTCTTGGGGCCATCGTGGCGCGTCTTGCAGCGCTCCAGGAGCGTCTGGGGCGGTCTCGAGCCGGTCCTGGCGGCCTTTGGACCCGTCCGAGAATCCTGAGGGCCCCGCCAGGGAGCCCTTGGCCCGCCTGGGGCCCCCATGCCACGCCGTGGCCGTGGTTCTTGGCTCGCCCGCGACCTACTCCGATCTGTATATCTATATTTACATCTAGAAATATGTGTATATAGATGTGTGTGTGCAGGGGGAAGAGAGAGAGAGGGGGGTAGAAAACAAGAGAAAGAGAGAGAGAGAGAGCGAGCAAAACAAACAGAGAGAGAGAGAGACAGAGACAGAGAGGGAGAGAGAGAGAGAGAGACAGAGAGACCGAACAGAGATAGAGAGTGACATAACGTAACTGACATGATATGTGCAACACCCATATAGATACATGTATGTGTGCAAACATGCAAGCATACAACCACTCATACATGCATCAACACATGCATGCAAACATACATCCATACATACATCCATACATACATACACATTACTTACACACGCAAACGCATACATACGTACATGTATACATACCCACACGTACATGTATACCCACATATATACAGACATAACATCACATACATATATATATACACATCGATTGCATCAGACATGCGTACACGCGTCCATACATATACGCTTGCATACATGCATACATCAACGCATACACGCATGCATACATACACACCTGCACACATTCACACATACATACATGCGCCCATGCATACATCCATACCTACCTACCTACCTGCATGCAGACATGCATGCATGCATGTCTGCCTGCATGCATGCATATACACTTACATGCATGCATGCATACATACATGCATGCATACATATATACATATATATATATATATATATATGTATGTATGTATGTATGTATGTATGTATGTACAGGCATGCATGCATGCATGCATACATATCGATACAAAAGTTGACTGCGTTTTGTCAGTTTTTCGCGGGATTTCTTGGGGACGTTTGGAGCGTCTCTTGGGTGTTTCTTGGTGAATATATCATATCAGGGCTTGTCGAGGCCTCTTGGGCGCCTTTCGGGCGCCTCTTGGGCGCCACATAGCAGCATACCCTGGGCACTGGCCTGGCACTGGCGCATGACGAACCTGTTTCTCCCGTACCTCCCCGTTTGCCGTAACGAATTGTATGTGCCAATGCAGCGACATACGTCGGTATGTCGATGCGGGATGCCGTTAGACGTCACTTGGTGTTTTTGTGTGTTGCCTTTGTGTGCTGCTGCGTCTTCGTTTTGATACTAATAACAAGTGAAGGAGCTGATTCGTATGTGCGTTGCGAGCTCGCTGAGCCTGCACGCATGTTCTTCAACCTGCGAAGCCTTTGGCCATGCCACTTGGGGAAAATTGGCGTGGTAAGGTCGATCGTAAAGTTTGAGCTCAATTAAATACACCCTGCGAGCCTGTTGCTTCCACATGCATCTTCGTAGAACTTCCAAGCATGTCTCCATGCCTGACCCAAAAGGGATGGCGAGGCGAGGCGAGCGCGCGATGTCGGTCCGGTGGGACCGGCCCCAGGAGGGCAGCCCTCGGGCGAGCCGGAGCACTCAAAAGAGGTGGCCATGCTTAAATATTTGAACCTGTTAGAAGGTGCGTATAGCGTGCTTTCGCAGATGCAAGCGAGAGAGAACCTCCGTGGCATCGGCGAAGAGAGCTCCTGGCCTTCTGACCTGGATTGCACGCGCTCCCCTATTCCCAGGCGGCTGCGCGAAGTCCTCCACCGAACCTCCGAACTCCCCGCACCGGACGCGGCCGGACGCTGGCAAGACAGCTCGGCACTCCTCCGATCTCACCTCACCAGCGACGCCTAGCGGCTCCCAGCCGGGTGGTACGACCGGCCCCGCGACCTCAGAGCGGCCCCGAACGCTGCTGAGGGCGACCCTGGCGGCGAGACTGGCGGCGCCACGGGCCGGCGCGCCCCGCGGCGCAACTCCCTGGAGACGGCGCCCGCCCAGCTCCTGGGGCTGCCAACGGCGCCTTCGCCGTCGGCACCTTCTGCTGCTGGTGTCGCGACCGCCGCTGGCCCAAGAAGGTCGCTTTCTTTGAGGCACGGACGGCGCTGCCTCACGCCCAGCTCCCAGGGTGAGCACGCTGGCCGCTGGGCGGCAGCCGCCTTCTGCTCCCAGAACGCCTCTGACCGCATGCGCCTGAACGGGGCATCCCTCGGCGCTGGCATCGCAGACCTCCTCCAGGGGCGCCGGCCCCCGAAGAGCACCGCCTCGAGGAGCGCCGTTTCGAGGAGAGCCAGCTCGTCGCTCTGTTGCGCGGTGGCGCCCCAGCCCTCCTTGTGCACGTCGGCGTTCTGGTCGTCGAAGGCGAGCAGCTCTGATGTTGGGCATCGCGTGGGGGCCGAGCTGGGCCAGTCCGACTCGGGGCCCACCGACTTGCCCTTCCCCTGCTCGGCGAGAGCCGCTTCACCTTCTTGAAGGATCGTGCACGGGCTGACCATGGCTGGTGGTGTACTGGCTGGCGGGCAATCACACACTGCTAACTTGAAGAGCTTCACTGAGCCCAACGTGGCTTGAGCAAATATGGCTACGGAGACGTTGCCTTTGTTGTGGAAGAGCTCTCTAGCCATCTCTAGCCGTCCTTCGGCATCCTTTGAACCCATTGGACGGACGCATGTCGGAGATGCGGTTTTGGGTGTCATCGGGGGCCGTTTTGAAACACTCCTGGGGGCTTGCATGGTCATCTTGGGAGTCTCGTGGGGCCGTTTTGGGGCCGGCTTGGGGGCCTCTTGGGCTGTCTTCGGGCCGTGCCGAGGCTGTCATGTGCCCATCTTGTGCCGTCTTGAAGCCGTCTTAGGCGGTCGGAAACCAGAAAGGGCACAACAACAAAAAACACGCCAAACACATCAAGAACATCCATGTGTTTGGCCTCATCAAGGCCTCTTTGGGGCGCGCTGGGGGCTCTCCTGGGTCCTGGGGTATCCTGGGGACCTCTTGAGCCGTGCTGAGGCCATCCTGAGCGCCCTTGGTACCCTTTTGGGCCGTCTTCGGCTTAGTTTGATTCCTCTTAGGCGGTTTGGGGGCATCTCAGGCTGTCTTGGAGGCCTCTTGGGCCGTCTGGAGGGAGGCCCCGGGGAGAGGTTATCAAAACAGGGGGCGAGATGGTAGCGACGTGCTGGGTCCCGAGGCGAGGATCGACGTCCGATGTGTCGTTTGTCTTCGGGGGCTCTCGTCGTCGCGGCGGCTGGACGCATCTCGAAGCGATTTTTTCCCAAGGAGGTGCAGGACGAGGACGGGGAGGGAGCTCAGGAGGCAGAAACATCAATAGTGGGAGCAACAGTTGTGCCGTCTCGAAGCCGTGTTTTCGTCGTCTCGGGGATCTCTTTGGGCCGTCGTAAGCTCACACCACCGTCCGCACTTAGGATCCGTGTTGTTTGGAATTCCTTACATGATGGAACGCAAGAACCGCACGACAATATATGCATTTAGCGTCTCCGGGCCTTCTTGGGTGTCCTCTTGAGGTTATTTTGGGCCACTTCACGCCCTCTCGGGCCGTCCTGGGACCTATTTGGGGTGTCTTGGAGGGCTTTGGCTGTCTTGGGGCCTTGTTGGGGCCCTCTTGGACCTGTCATGGGGCCCTCTTGGACCTGTCTTGGGGCTATCTGGGACCTTCTGGACCTTCTTGGGGCAATCTTGGAGCGCCCTTGGGCCGTTTGGGGGCTCTCGGGCCGTCCTGGGGCCCTCTTTGGGGGCCGCCTGGGCCGTCTTGGGTCGATTTCTGTAGCCTCGTGGGCTGTCTTGGCCCGTCGGAAGCATGAAAAAGCCAGAACACGGAAAACCTTAAACAAAAACCGAAGAATAATTTGATTATTCGCGTCCTGAGTGCGTTTTGAAGCCATGTTGGGTCATCTTGGAACGCGCTTGGGCGGTCATGGGCCCTCTTGGAGCACTTTTGGGCCGTCTCGGAGCCCTCTAGGACGTCTCTTGGACCTCACGTCGCCCCTCTTCCCGTCCTTTGACGCGTTTTGGCGCTCCCGACGGGTCAAAAACGGCCGTGTACAAAATCAGTGTTCCCCCGGGCCCCTGAGGCCCCTTCCACACATTATATATGTGTATGTGTACGTGTATATATATATATATATATATATATGTATATATATACACACATATATATATATATATATATATATATATATATATATATATATATATATATATATATATACATACATACATACATACATACATACATATTCCTGTCTTTATTATCTCACATCAGGAGATCCCCGGGGATGGGCGGCACCCCCCAACAAAAAAAAACATAGAATCTGGCGGCCCCAGGGGCCCGCGGGGCTCTCTCTGGCCAGTGCCCGGAGGCCCCGGGTGTCCCTTGGGTGTTCTCTGGCCCGCCAATTGGGTTTCCCAAGACGGTCCAAATGGCCCGAAATCGCAGAATAATCTGCCCGAGACGCCTAAGACGACTTGACGACGGCCCAAAAGGCCCCCAACCCCGCCCAAGAGGCCTCCGAGAGGCCTCCGAAGAGGGCCCCACGAGACCCAAATCGTTGATGTGCTTCGAAACACCTGGACCCGACCAGGTGCTCCGCGGACTGCAGGCATGGGGCAGTGTAAATACTTTCTCTTTGCAGCAAGACAGGAGGGCACGACAATGCAAGCCACGCGCGCGCAGGCCGATGACACAGCGGCCGCGCGCGCAGACGGACAGGGAAGGAGGCGCGCGGGCAAGCAGCCGTCCAGACCGCTTCGCCGGCACGAGGTCTGTTGTGTGTAGATTTGCAGATCCGAGCACGCAGTCAAGACGCCGAGAGGAAGGCGCCGTCGGGCTGAGGGGGGGGGGGGGGGGGTCCTGGTTTCGGGCCGCTCCTTCGATCCAGGCTGGCGAGCAACTGCCCATCCCGTCCCCTGCGCATGCCACTTTCGTCGTCGCCACAACCACGTCATCATCATCGTGGTCACCGCCATGGTAAACACCCTGTCCACAGGCGCTGCCCCTGACCTTCCCAACCCCCTGTGCCCCACCCGCCAAGAAGGATTCCGACCCCTCCGTCTTCCCCAATAGGGCCCCCGAACCCTGAAGTTGCCCCGAATGCCCGGCATTTACCACGCCTGTCATGAACGGAATTGCCATCACTAACACAGCACCCACCCCCTGCGAGCCCCCCCTTCCCCACAACTCGCCCCCCATCACCTCCCCAACCCCTGAACCCCTGAACCCCGCCGAGCCATGCAGATTTGCGCACCAAGCGCGCGAGCGCTTCCGCTCGGGAAGTCCGGGACGCTGAGCTACACGCTGATTTTTTCAAACAGGCTCAGGGGCGTTCGCCGCTGCTCCGATTTTGCAGAGCGCCACGTCAGGATCGCCCCTACACTCAGTGAGATAAAAACCCCATCACCAAACTGCGCGGCGTCGCCGCCCGCGACCTTCCCAACCCAAATCTGCAGAGGTATGAGGCCACCATCGTTGCCAGCATCCTTTTCGTTGTATTCACCTCATCCGAAGCCTCCCTCTCCCTTCCCCTGCCCTCGGCGTTGCATCCCCGCCAAATTTTATCGCCGATGACCGTCGCGCGCGTCGCCCCCTGCCAACTCGGCGCGCGCGCGCGGCGCGCGCGCACTCCATGGGCCGACGCCCATGCGCCCGTGACCTTCCCACCCCCGCCCCGGCTCATCGCCGGCGCTTCAGCCCGCATAGTCGCAGTTCACCTGCGCGCTGCACGCCGGCGCATCGTGCCGAGACCTTCAAGCGAAGCGCAGCGAGCTTCAAGTCTTGTGTATGTATATATACATATATATAGGTGTATACATATATATATATATATATATTCCTATCTTTACTATCTCACATCAGGAGATCCCCGGGGATGGGCGCCCCCCCCCAATAGAATCCGGCGGCCCCAGGGGCCCGCGGGGCTCTCTCTGGCCAGCCCCCGGAGGCCCGAGGTGTCCCTTGGGTGTTCTCTGGCCCGCCAGTTGGGTTTCCCAAGACGGTCCAAAGGGCCCGAAATCGCTGAATAACCTGCCCGAGACGCCTACGATGACTTGACGACGGCCCAAAAGGCCCCCAACCCCGCCCAAGAGGCCTCCGAGAGGCCTCCGAAGAGGGCCCCGCGATGCCCAAATCGTCGATGCGCTTCGAAACACCTGGGCCCGATCAGGTGCTCCGCGGACTGCAGGCATGGGGCGGTGTAAATAGTTTCTCCTTGCAGCAAGACAGGAGAGCACGACAATGCAAACCGCGCGCGCGCAGGCCGATGACACAGCGGCCGCGCGCGCGCAGGCGCCCAAGCAACTCCGAGACACTCAGGCAACTGCCGAGACACCCCAGCAACTTCCAAGCCAAATTCAGCTGAGACACCGAAGCAACTTCCGAGATAAGAGATGCCCCCACCTAATGCAATTCCAGCCAGTCTCGCCAAAGGAATTCCCCCCCCCCCCCTGTTTGAGCTCAGGCGCGCCGCGCGCGAGGAGGTCCGTCCAGTTTCGCTCCAGATATAATCGCAATTTGGGCCTGAGAGAGATCTGAACTTCAATGTCCAGCCATTCTCGCCTCAGGTGACGAACGAGAGATGCCCTGGCCAGTTTCACATATCCCCATGTCCTGGGCGCCCTTCCCCGCTCGCGCTACACCGCATGTCAATTCTGCATCGATCGATCAGCATCAGGCTTAGGCGTCCGCTGCGTCCTGGGCGCGCCCGACGTCGCCGCCCCATCCGTTGAACAGCCGTCGGCCGCGCCTCCTCCTACCATGGCTCCCAAGACGTCCAATGCGACGTACGACTACACCCCGACCCCGGCAGCGTCGCCCGCTGCAGGCGCGCAAGCGCCAGGTAACCGCGAGCATGTGCCCCTCTACACTGAGCACGTCCACGTGGAGCTCTTGGACATCAACAAACACGAATCCAACGGCATCCGCGTCACCATCGCAGACGGCGCGAGCCTCCGTTTCCAGGCCGAGCGCAAGACACATGGACTCACCACGTTGTGGAAAGACGCCGTCGCCGCCCACGACCTCTCACCGGCACCTCTTGGAGTTCAGACCGCCCAGCGCGGTTTCACACGAGCGTTCAGCCAGAGGAACCCCAATCCGAGCTGGGCGCACGTGCGCGTGGCTTTCGGACTGAAGACCGCGCACCGCCGCCGCCGCCGCCCACAAGCACGTCCTCCAGTTCACCGCGGACACTCTCGCGCACAGCTACTTGAAGGCCGACTTTGAGGTCCCAGCGAATGAGAAACACTCGAGCGTCAAGATCACTTCAGCAAAAACCAACAACCGCCTCAGCCTCACCAGGCAGTTCAAGATGATTGACGGCACCGACAAGACAGTCAAGGAGCTTCACAGCTTCTGTTTCTTGGTTGCGAGTAACGTCCCGGGCAAGTTGCTAACCCCGCTGCGCAACCTCTACAAAAAGTACCCTCAGTTCATCATGTGGGCCTCGTGCGCGCCGAACACGCCCACGCAGGACACCGTGCCGTCTGCGCTCCCTTCGCCCACGGCAGAGCCCAGCGGGCCCCGCAAGCGCCCTGCAGCGGCGACGCCGACAACCCCGGTGACCAAGAAGCCAGCGAAGATGCCCAAGAAGTAAGGTGCCCTGCAGGGTCCGCCCACCGAGCCATACAAATTTGCACACCAGGCGCGCGAACGCTTCCTCTCGGGAAGTCCGGGACGCTGAGCTACACGCCGATTTTTTCAAGCAGGCTCGGGGGCGTTCGTCGCCGCTCCGCTTTTGTCGAGCACCCAGGATCGCCCCTACATTCAGTGAGAAACAACATCATCACCAAACTGCGCGGCGTCGCCGCCCGTGACCTTCCCAGCCCAAATCTGCAGAGGTATGAGGCCACCATCGTTGACAACACCATTTTCGTTGTATTCACCTCATCCGAAGCCTCCCTCTCCCTTCCTCTGCCCTCGGCGTTGCATCCCCGCCTACTCTTATCGCCGATGATCGTCGCGTGCATCGCCCCTTGCCAACTCGGCGCGCGCGCTCTCCATGGGCCGACGCCCATGCGCCCGTGACCTTCCCATCCCCGTCCCTGCCCATCGCCGACGCTTCAGCCCGCATAGTCGCACTTCACTCGCACGCTGCACGCCAGCGCATCGTGCCAAGACCTCCAAGCGAAGCGCAGCGAGCTTCAAGTCTTGTATATATCTATAAAAATACATACATACATACATACATACATACATACATACATACATACATACATACATACATACATACATACATACCTACACATATATAGATTACCGTACCACCCTGCAGATGCGGATAAGAGTGAGGGTGCGGTGGGGACGTCGGCAGTTTACGAAACTCTGGGGAAGCCGGCCGCAGGCGCCAAAACTTCAACAAATTATACAACGAGCCCGCCGCAGGCGCCGATTTTTTCGCCAAGCCAATGTTGGTAGGTCCCGGGTGCGTCGCGGGTGGGTCGCAAATGGGTCGCGGGTGGGTCGCGGGTGGGTCGCTGTTGGGTCGCGGGTGGGTCGCAGGTGGGTCGCGGGTGGGTCGCATGGTGGGTCGCAGGCGGGTCGCAAGTGGGTCCCGGAAAAGTCGCGGGTGGGTCGCGGGTGAGGCGCGGGGTGGGTCGCGGGTGGGTCGCGGGGTGGGTCGAGGGTGGGTCGCGGGGTGGGTCGCGGGTGGGTCGCGGGGTGGGTCGCGGGTGGGTCGCGGGTTGGGTCGCGGGTGGGTCGCGGGGTGGGTCGCGGGTTGGGTCGCGGGTGGGTCGCGGGGTGGGTCGCGGGGTGGGTCGCGGGGTGGGTCGCAGGTGGGTCGCGGGGTGGGTCGCGGGGTGGGTCGCGGGGGGGGGTCAAGGGGTGGGTCAAGGGGTGGGTCGCGGGTGGGTCGCGGGTGGGACGACGACAACAAACAACAACGGCAACAACAACAATCATTTTAAGACTGTTCGCTCTTACTGGCACGCGTGTCTTGCATTTCGCATACCCCAACCATCGATACCCACCCAGTTCGTCTTCGATTGCACCCCCTTTCGGGGGGAATCTCTTCCTGTTCGGCCATTGACTGAAATGCGAAGAAGCCTCAAGCGAGAGCGCCGTTCCTGAGTTCGGGGGCCTCTCTGGCCAAGGGCTCTCGGAATACTTATGGAAAAATATCGAACGGGTGCCCTTGTCAGTGTCCGGGCCTCCACCAACTTGCCTGAATGACGTGAAAATCTCGAGCGAGAGCGCCGTTCCTGAGTTCGGGGGCCTTCTGGGACAGGGGCTCTCGGAGTAAATCGTGAGCAAGTATCGAGCAGGAACCCTTGTCGTCGTGGCTGGGCCTCCGCCAACTGAATTGAATTGCGAGGAAGTCTCGAGCGAGAGCGCAATTCCTGAGTTCGGGGGCCTCTCTGGCCAGGGTGTCTCGGGGTAAATTGTGACGAAGTATCGAGCGGGAGCGCTCGAGCGGGAGCCTCGTTTTCAGAGAAAGTGTAGCCGGCGTCGAGGCGAGAGCGCGCGGAATCGCTTCTGGAGGTCAACAATAAATATTCGTTGCAAATGAATGTTCCTCAACAACAACAGCACCAACAGCAGCAGCAGCAACAACAGCAACAGCAACAGCAACAGCAACACCACCAACAACAACAACAACAACAACAACAACAACAACAACAACGCAGCAAGCATAATCCTCACCACGGATCGACACTTCAGCCACGCACCCAGGGACAATGAATGACTGCTCGGACCCCTCACTCATATATATATATATATATATATACATACATAAATGCTTCGGTCTACAAACTTGTATATGTATATGCATAAGTATGTGTATTTGTATATGTATATGCATATATATATATATACACATGTACATCTGGTGAGAATATTGAAAAACCGATGGCTTGATTACGAATTCGGAAGAGCGCAAGCGCATGCTGTTCTGAATTGTCTTGGTGCAGAACCCTTGATTTTAATTTGTTTTCGGGGCACTCGACGTTGAAATCCTTACGGAACCAGATGTGTGTTGAAAGATTTCGGCATGCGCGCGCGACGACGCGCGCGTGCACACTTCGTCCCACTGGTGCAAGGGATTATTGAAAGCTGGTGATCTGTGATAAGCGAGCGCGCGCGCATAATAGGTTTTCCAAGGAAGATGAAGGGGGGAGCGATGAGGGACTGCCTGGGATAGTATGACTTCAAATGTAGGATGGACGATGAGGGTAAAGTCAAATGTAAGTTTCAACACAAAACAGCGAACCGTCAAGCCCGGGGGGGGATCAATTCTGATACTGTCTTAGAAAAGAATACTTACGCTGTGCAAGTATCCCGCTTCTAGACGGGGGCTGGAAGCTGCTCGAGTGGGTGGAGTGGAGGCTGCTCAGGCTGCTCGAGGGGGGGGGGCCTTGTAGGAAGAGGCTGCTGGGCGGGGACTCCTCGAGGAGGAGGAGGAGGCGGTAGAGGAAGAGGAGGAGGAGGAGGAGGAAGAGGATGAGGATGAGGATGAGGATGAGGAGGAGGAGGAGGAGGAGGGGGCTGCTCCAGGAGTGCTCCTGGAGGCGGCCCGGGCCTGTGAGGGCATCCCTTCCTTACCCATCCTCTCCCTTCCACTCCTCCCCCCCCATCCTTCCATCCCCCCCCCCAAGCCTCGCCTCTCCCGGCCCCCTCCTTGCCCGCCCCCCTGCCCCCTCCTCCCCTCCCCGTCTCCTGCATCTCCCTCCCATGCTGTCCTCCGCCCCTCCCCTTTCCCCCATCCCCGTTCCCCCGTCCTACCTCCCCTCGTCCTCTTGCCCTTCCCAGATCTCCCCCATTCCCCTCCCCCTTCTTGTCTCCCCATTTCTGCCCTCCCCTCTCCTTCCCTCTTCTCTGCCCGCGGAGGCTCCCAGTAGGATATGGGCCCATGGAGGCGGAGGCCCCCAGCAAGATGCAGATGGCCCTGAAGACCCCCGCGGAGGAGAGGCGTACAATGCTCCCTGCTCCTCCGCGTCTGCATACGCTGTGCTCTTGGCAGCTGTCTTCGAATCTACATGTTGGTTGTGTGTGGCCCTGTGCTGACCGGCCAGCCTCTTCTTGGAGTTCGTTCGGTTGCACGTGCACGGCCATACTAACGTAGGAGCTTCAAAGGTGAGCTCGGCGCCGCCCTCATCGAGTGCGACATCGCCACCTCCTCTTCCCGTCGATCGCGGAGGCCCTGAATGCAGTTCCTGGCGCGTGCCGTCGAGTTTGGCCGGGCCTGGGTGCAGCTGCTGTGGTCGGCGCCGCCATGCCGCTGGGTGGATGGCCGTCGCCCCGTTTCTTGACGTCCGCCCTTCCGAGGGGCACGGTCGCTATGGTTACGGCCTGCATGCGCCATCTGTTTGGGGACTCTTTAGCTGGGCGGGGCGGTGGGCGCGGCGCCGTCCACAGTTTCTGGGTGCTCATTGGGCCCGTCAGGTCTCTTTCTGCACGTGGGCTTCTGGGAGGGCATCGGGTTCTCTGTCCTCTTCGGCATGACAGGTGCACTCAGGCTGGCACTGGCCTCGCCATCCAGCGCTGCGTATGTTGGCAGCTGTGTGGATGTGTCTTCCCTCCTCCGCTCCCCCTCGCCCGCCGCCGTCACCAGCGAAGACGACGACGACGGCCGCAGCCGCGGCCTGCGTGGCGGAGGCGCCCTCCAGGCGCGTCAGCGCGTACAGCACCGTTGCGAGCTGATGCGGCGAGAACGAGGTGGCGTCGCTGGCGGCGAGCTCCTCGGGACGCTCCCGTCGCCCGTTGTCGGACGTCTTCCTGCTCTTGTTCCTGCTCCTGTTCCTGCTTCCACATGCTTAT
>CAUYUJ010014544.1:207500-235000 GCA_963575745.1 Prorocentrum cordatum
ATGCGCCGATGCTCCTCCTGGAGTCCCTGGAGTCCTTGCGGCACCATGCCTGGAAGTTGCAGTATCATGTCTTGGAGTGCATCTGTGCAGTGCATGTGAAGTCCTTGGCGTATCAGTTTCTGAAATTTGTTGTTCCACTCGATTGCCGCGCTCTGGCCCGGCGCGCCTGGCTGCTGCCGCCCGCCGGCTGCTCATCGTCGAATTCTTCGGCGTGTGAGCGTCCCTCCTCCCTCTCGTCGGCCTCCCCCCTCCCCTCCCCGTTACGCCGGCCACTTCGCTGCTTCGTGCCCCTACCTGGCTGCCACGCTGGTGCGGATTTAGCCGCCTCGCCGCTGACGAGAAAACTGCTCCGCTCGATTGCCGATGCCCTCGCTGCAGGAGCTCTGCTGCAGCGCCGCCCGCGCGGACCCCTGCGCGCGCCTGCTGGTCATCTCGCCAGCCAGCGTGCATCCTGCAGCGGCCAGCGCGGCCAAGCAGCCCACGGGTGCCTCGGCCCTGCTTGATAGGAGCTGGTCGTTGAGATCCTCGCTTGCGCTGCTTGATCTTCCTGCTCAACCTCGCGATGCTGAGGTCGAGGTCGTGGTCGTGTTCCCCTCTCCCTCTCTCACTCTTTCCCTCCCTCTCTCTCTCTCTCTTTATGTCTCGCCTTTGCTGTGTGTCTGGCCGCCACTAGTTATGAACCTTCTTTGCAATGATTGAACATGTTTTTTTCCCTGTGTAAGCTGGTGCTGCTGTCAGTATCCGTCTGGCCGCTGAGTCAATACACTGCATCATGCCTGCGTTGATCTGGTCAGCGTTGCCTTCGCGCTCCCACTGCTCGAACTCGTTTATGTGTGCCTGCAATTTTGCGTCAGCCTGTTGTACGCATTGTTCTCTCTAGCGTCCGTGCAATTGTATTGCGTTGCATGTTTCCGCATTCGGTTCCGACTTAATCACGACTTGGTGTGCCATCTCGAACGAGCGGAAGAACGATAAAGATAGTGGGTAGTGATCCATGGGCCCAGCACATCTTATGTGCTGCACTCTTCTTCGTTTTCGCCGCTTGACCATACATCCTTGAACGTTCCGAAACACTGATCGTAGAACAATTCGTGATGCCAGCGTCGAGGGACGTGCTGGCAAGCCCGAGCCCATGTGCTTTCAATACCAGGCGAAGAGCTCCAAAGTTGATTCCATTTTTGCCAGATTCGGCTTCTCCTGATACTGTCGGTTCTGTACTGTCCAGCCCACGCGTCGCAGCCTGATCATTGCCCACGATGGGCAAGCACCTCGATGGTAGTCGGCTTAGCTGTTCCTCGAACCACTTGGGCAGCTTTTGTGAGACGGTGCGCTGATATGCTGCTGCGCCTTCTCCTTTTCCACGAGTCTATAGCGAAAAAGCTGCTACGTCTTCGCGTCCAAAACAATATCTGATCAGCAATCCTCTGCCATGCAAGCGGCCAGGTGCTGCGCTCACATGAATTACAGACTGAGGCTTAGATATTTTGGCATGAAGTCCGATGGATAAACCCATGGATGCATTGCTGCAGCGGTCATGCCCAGCGTGGTTAAACATGTTATGCTGCTGTGCTGCGTGAGACCTCTCCTCCATCTCGTAGTGCCATCCCCTGCGCCGTCAGAGAATCGCAGCTGCTAAACTCCTCTGAGATGTCCGCCAAGTCGTCCTGGCGGTGCGGCTGTGAGCGGATTGCATAACATTGCTCGTTCGAGTCGCCAACCGCAGCCGCTCCTTGCCGCCCCATGCCATGCCATCATCACATATCATGGGGATGGTCAGGGAACGGATAATGCGTGTGGGTCTTCAGTCGCGCATCCCTGTGGGCCAGAGTGCGACTGATGAGTAAAAGGAGAAGGAGGAGGAAGAGGAGGAGGAGGAGGAGGAAGGATGAGGAGGAGGAGGAGAGCGAGGAGGAGGAGGAGGAGGACGGCGAGGTCGAGCAGGACCGCGACGACGAGGCCGAGGCCGAGGCCGAGAGGCCGAGGCCCGAGGGGCCCCGGTCCAGCAGCCGCGGCAGCCACGGCGGCGCCGCCCGCAGCCGCGCCAGCGCCCAGAGCGCGCAGCAGCGGCCCTGGACGGACAGCCCCTCGAGCGTGCCCGGGCGCCCGAGCCTGCGCGCGCCGGGCGCGGCCGCGCGCGGGCGCGCGCGCGCTCGGGCGCGGCCGCGGCCGGCGGCCCTCGCGGGCCTCTGGAGGGGAGGGCCTCCGTGCGCGCAGGGCAGGCGGCAGCGGCCCGTGCACGGTGCCACGGGCCGCCCGGCGCAGGGCGCGGCGGGCGGCCCCACGGACGGCCCCGCGGGGCCCCGGGTGCCTCGCGTGGGTCCACCTCGCGCGCGGGCCCACGCAGTGCACGAAGGCGGCCCCCACGGACGGGCCCTCCCCTCGCAGGCGGGGGGGGGGGGGGGGGGGCAGCCCCGCGGGGGCGGAGCAGAGAGGAGGGTCGCGGGCCTCCGCAGCCACGGGCGGGTGCCCGAAGGAGGGGCACGAGCCGCTGCACTCCTCCTCGCTACGCCGCTGTTTCGGCGAGGGTGTGCTCCTGATTCCCCCTCTCGCCCTCCTGCTGCTGCTCCTGCTGTGGCTCCTCGCCCTCCCGCAGAATCGGGGGAGATACGCTTCCTCCCGACTCTTCCCCCCTCCCCCCCCCTCCGACGCCTTCGAAGCCTCCTGGCCCAAGGTGAGCAAGGTTCACCCCCTCCCAGAGAGCAAACCAACGACTTCACCATGAGTGCATCGATTGACTTGACGAAAGAACAGCACACACACACACACACACGTACACACGTACACCCATACCAATAGAGGTGTCGAGGGGAGGAGGACTGGCTATGGGTGATGGGTGCGGGTTATCAGACCGCGGGGGAGGCGCCCGCTCGAGCGGGCGCCCCCATCCGACAACATGCACCCACAGCCCTTTCCATCCCCCCTGTGGGTTTGGGTGCGTGTGGGTGCGTGTTGTTCGTTCGCCATGACTTGGCCACCTGTCCTCCAGGGCCGCCGACTGACCGGCGGTGAAGGGCAGCGGCGGCAGCGCTGCTTCCGCTGTCGCTACTTCTGCTCGCGCCTGCTCCCAGGGGCCAGGGTGTGCAATTACGGTCGTGGGCTTCTGGATCGCGAGTCGCGGCGGCGGCCCCAGCGACACGCTATGCACTGCAAGCGGATAGCGTGTCGCTCCGACCCGCGGTGCGTGAGGCTCGGGAAAGCTTGGGACGCTGACGCCTCGGGGCCGTGAAGTGGATAGCGTGTCGCGCCGCTGCGTCGTGGGCCAGAACCAGCGGAGCAACACGCTATCCAAAAAGTTCGCGACCGTGCTCCGAGAGGCCAGGGTGTGCAGTTGAGAGTTCCTGCTCTTCTTGCTCCTCGCCCCTGTCCAAGTAAAAACAAGCAGGTAAAGGTGATACGATGTTCCTGGACTGGACGCGGCGACCGCAACAGACCACGAGCGGGGCGGCTGCGGCGAAGGCGACGACGACGACAACGTCGGCGACGGCTCGTGCGATTCGAGCCTTCGGGCCGAATCCTCAAATCGTACCAACTTACCTGACTGTCTGTAGTGGCTGGTGTTTGGGCGGTCCGCCTCGTGGGGCGGGCCATGGATGCCACCACTTGTCCCCCTCAGTCCGCCGGCTGAGCTCCGCTTGGTGTGTGCTGCTCCCTGCATACGGCAGGCGCCTCAGTCCAATCGGTCACCGACTTCCTTCTCCTCTCCTCCTCCTCCTCCTCCTCCTCCTCCTCCACCTCCTCCTCCTCCTGATCATCACCACCACCACCACAACCACCATCTTTATCATCATCATCATCATCATCATCATCATCATCATCATCATCATCATCATCATCATCATTATCATCATCAGCAGCATCATCAGCAGCAGCAGCATCCTCATCATCCGCAGCAGCACCAACACCTTTATCATCATCATCAACAACAACATCATTATCCTCATCATCATCAGCAGCAGCAGAAGCATCAGCATCAGCATCAGCATCAGCATCAGCATCAGCATCATCATCAACATCATCAGGATCATCATCAGCATCATCATCCTCATCCTCATCCTCATCCTCATCCTCATCCTCGTCCTCGTCCTCCTGCCCCTCGTGTTCCTCCTCGTCGTCCCATCCGCCTCCTCCTCCTCCTTCTCCTCCTTCTCCTCCTCCTCCTGCTCATGCTCTTCCTCCTCCTGCCACTCCTCCTTCTCCTCCGCCTGCTCCTCCTTATCCTCCTCGTCCTCCTCTTATTTTCCTCCTCTTCCTCCTTCTCCTCCCCCTCCTCCTCCTCCTCCTCTTCCTCCTCTTCCTGCTCTCATAAGTACTACTATTATGTGTAGCAATATAAGTGTTTTTATGATTATGGTTAGTATTGTTATTCGTAAGAATGCCATTATTCATATGTTTAATAATATCGGTACTGCTATTGTTCGTATTATCAATGTTGATATTATGATTAGTATTATTAGTATTAATAATAATATTACTAGTATTATTATCATTATTATTATTGTTAGTTTATTATTATTACTACTATTATTAGTATTACTAGTATTATTATTGTTATTACTAGTGTTAGTAGTAGTATTATTACTATTATTAGTATTATTTTTACTATTATTATTACCAGTATCATTACAAAACATATTATTATTATTATTATGACAACTAACATTGTTAGTATGCATCATTGCTATTCGTATGTTGGTGTGCAAAGTCAGAGCCATAATTTAGTCATTGTTGTGTGTGTGTGTGTGTCTGTGGTGTTTGTGTTTTTTTGTGTTGCTTTATGTTCCGTCCAGTTTTTTTGTTTTGGTTGTTTTTTTTGTGTTTTGTGTGTGTGTGTTGGTTCGTTTTTTTGTTGTTTGTATGCTTTTTTGTGCGGGAGGAATCTGCCGCGGTCGAGCGCCCAGGAGGCCTCGACTGCCGCCCCGGCGCGGATCGCCCCCGCCAAGATTCTCTTAAAAGGGGGAGCTTAGGCGTGGGTTTTGCCGCCCCGGCGCGGATCGCCCCCGTTCCCTTAAAAGGGGGAGCTTAGGCGTGGGCTTTTCCCGCGCCCCCGCTCGCCTGGGAGGGCGCGGGGGGTCCTGGATCGCCTGGGGGGGTTCCAGGACGGGCCGACTCGCCCTGGGAGGGGTCGGTCCGAGCGGTGGAATCGCCCGGGGGGGTCTCCGCCACTCAGTTCCTGCACGAGTCGCCCGGGGTGGTCTCGCGCGGGAACAGCCCTCGCGCATCGCCCAAATGGGTTCCACGGGGGCGAGGTAGCCCGGGGGGGCGCCTCGGAGGACAGTGCACGGCGCGAAGGATTCCCGCGAATCTTTCGCGGGACTCTCGCGAATTCTCGCGGGGGGCCCGGGCTCTCGCGAATTTTTAGCGGGGGGCGCAACGGTCTGGACAGTCGCGCAGGGGGGGGGGGGGGCGAAGAAGAGAGGAGGGGAAGTCCGATGCCAAAGCCTCGAGGGCCACCTCCGGAGCCAAGCGAATGACGGACAATTGGAGCAGGGAGCGGCTAAGGATAGAGAAGGGGGGCGAAGGATAAGAGCCGGAGGGGAGCGCGAGCGGCGCACCGAGGAGCAGAAGCGGAGAGAAAGGTAGTTATCCAGTTAATCACGCGAGGTTGATGACTAAATTAAAGCTCTGACTTATTAATGATAAGACTTATCATTTATAAGAAAAATATGTTCACGAACATTATTTCTATAAATTCTACTATCATCATCAACATCATCATTATTATTATCATCCTCCTCCTCCGCCTCCCCTTCCTCCACCTCAACCTCCGACCCCTCCTCCACCTCTCCCTCCACATCCTTCCTCCCCCCGCTGCTGGGCTCTGTCCAAGCTTAGGCCGCTCTTGGCCCTCTGGGCGCCTCCAGAAGCCTCGGAGGCCTCCGATGCCCCCTGGGGGATCTCCGGGTGCCAGGACCTGAGTCGCCTCGATGCGCAACACGAAACACGCAGCGCGTAGACACGGAGTTCAACACGTAGATCGTAGATCGAGCATGATGATGATGATGATGATGAGGAGGAGGAGGAGGAGGAGGAGGAGGAGGAGGAGGAGGAGGAGAACGAGGAGGAGGAGGAGGAGGAGGAGTATTTCGACTATTTCGCATCTCGCTCCCCGCGAGCTGCGCGGCGCTGGCCGCGCCGCGCTCTGTGCCGCCGATGACGCGGCGGCCCTCATCCCGCGCCGCTCCCTCGCGGCGGCTCGCACTCTGGAGGTCGCGGCCCTGGGGCCCACCTCCTCTCCACTCGCGTCATGCGGAGGCGAGTGGAGCACTGCCGGCGGGCGTCTCATTCGCGGTGCACTCGATCCGCCCCCGAGATCCTTAGCACCCCGCGCGGCGCCCTCGGTGCTCGCGCCCCAAGCACCCCGCACGGCATGCCTTCCAAGGGTGGCGGCGGTATCGTAGCCCACGTCCCTGTTCTCGCCCTTCTTGGTGGTGTGGTCCAGCTGCTCGTCGTGGTGGTCGCTTGTGTGCTGCTGGCCGTAATGCACATCTGGCCTTTGTCGACTCTGCAGCTGGTTCTCGTGGCTGAGTTGTTATTGCTATGTCGGCTGCTTTTGGTGGTGGCTGCCGTGGTACGACTCCTTGCCGCTGGCTGCGGCTAGGAGGCGCTGCGTCCAGCGTCTGCGTCGTTCTTCTGCACAATCTGTCACGTCGGTCTTCCGTTGGTTGTTGACTTCGTGCTTTGGTTTGTCTGGTCGCTCCTGTCTTCTTTGAGTGTCTGTGTCCCGCGACGGCGGCGCCCCGCTCGTCGGTGTGGCTCTGTGATCTTTGACAGCGGTGACCTGCTCGCTGGAGGTCGCGGCCCTGGGGCCCACCCCCCCTCCAATCGCGTCACGCGGAGGCGCTTGGAGCAAGGGCGTCGAGCGCGCCCTTCGCGGCGCGCTCTTTCCGACCCCGAGGTCCCCAGCACCCCGCGCGGCTCCCTCAGGGGGTGTGCGCCGAGCAACCCGCGCGACATACCTTCCAAGGGTGTCGGCAGTAGCGTAGCCCGAATCCGTGTTCTCAACCTGCTTGGTGGCGTGGCGCTGCTGCTTGTCGTGCTGGTCCATTATGTTCTGCTGACCGGCTTGCTCTTCTGGCCTTCTTCCTCGCGGCAGCTGTCGCTAGTAATTTACGTGGATGTCGCTGGGTGGCTTAGGTTCTTGCTTGTCTGCTCCCCCGTTGGCTGCGGCGAGGAGGCGCTGCGCCCAGCTTCTTCGTCTGTCTTCTGCGCTCTCTGCCGTCTCGGTTTTCTGGTTGCTGTGGTTGTGAAGCTGTTGGATGTCGCTTTGTTGCTTGGGGAGTTTGTTGCCTATGTACTTGCTCGTGCACTGCGTCGGCGGTGTCTCGTTTTCTTCTTGGGCTGCATGTTCTGCGTCTTGTACAGGCTGTGGCTCGTCTTGCTTCTGCATCGTGGCGTCGGCGTTTGGTATCTTGCCTTCTCCGTCAGCCGGTGCAATCTCGGTCCACTTCCTCAGTTTGTGCTTAAGGCTTCCGCATGTCGGCGCGCCTTTGCATTCTGCCTGCATCTTCTGAGATCTGGATTCCGTCGCCGTCGTGCCACATGTTTGGCACTATCATTTTTCTCTTTGCTTAGGGATTGCAGTCGGTGCGTCGGGCGCGCTGCGTTGCCGTGCATCTGCAGCCATGTCCCCTGTCGGGGCGGCGGTCCATCGCAACCCTCCTGGAAGCAGGATGCGAGTTCGTGAATGCAGTAGTCGTTCCCGCGCTTTGTTGGCATTGGCTGCACTTCCATCCTTTCCCTCGTCGCATGTGTCGTAATTGGTGAGTCGTGGGCGGTCTACGTCCGACAGGTGCGGGTGGTCCGTGGGCGAAATAGTCGGCTTTCTGTCTCAGTTGAGCTCTTTCTGCGCGCTTCTGCGTTCGTCGTTGTACTTTGATGTCTCGCTCTTCTGCAGGCCGTCTCTCCAGGAGTAGCTGCGTCGCTGTTATAGTACGTCCCCTCACCAAAGTAGCTGTCGCATCCACCCAGCTGTAGCACTGCATCTTTGCGTCGTCGATGTCGCGCTGGTCCGCTGCTATGTCCGCGAACTTGTCTGCTTGCGCGTTCCCGTGCCATGCGTGTCTCGGGTATCCTTTCGCCTCTGCGTCTCCCCAACTGAGGTGGCTGTTGACGTGGAAGACTTGTACTTCTTCCGCAGAGCCGCGCACTTGTAGTTCATATTCGAAATGATTCCACAGGTCGCCGTTGGTCCCCGCTTCGGCTGGTCGTTCAAATCGTCGTCCTGTCCAACCTTTGAGGACGATCTCGCTGTCGGTCCAGCAGTGCAGTTGCCCTGTTGTGCTTCGTAGGCAGTCTAATAGGGCCCATACTCCGGCCCTGTTGTTGGTATGTCGTCTTCCTGGGGGTGGTCCATACCTGCCCGCTGTGATATCCATATCCACTCCACCCAGGCGTATCCAGGCCCATCCGCAACGTCTGTACCTCCAGTCTGAGCTGCGCTTGCCCCCTGAGCCGTCTCCGTAGGCCACGATCGGGGAGCCGTCGCTGGTTGCGATGCGTCCGTTGTGGATGGTGTCGCCGACGCAGTCGGCTTCCTCCTCCGCGTCGCACCCTGGTGGCACCGACCATGCTCTTGGGGTGAAGCCTCGTAGCAAGAACACGGGCGCGTCGGCGTGTCCTGTCTCTGCTTGTCTTCGCAGTTGGTCAGTTTTGTTGAAGGTGTCGTGGTCGTCGCGTGCGTCACAGTGGTCACATATTCTGTGGTAGTCTGTTTCTTCGGCTCCGCAGTCGCAGTAGTCGTCGCAGTTCTTTCCGAAGCATGCTCGTTGTCTTGCTCGTGGCAAGGTCCCTGCACATGAGGCCAGCAGCAGCGCTGCGTACTCTCTCTCTCTCTCTCTCTCTCTGTAGCTTCCGCGTTTCATTAACCACTCCAAGTGTCTCCGTAGGTCTGTAGTTTTTGCTCCGCTTTCTTCGAATCCTTTCCCGTTGTAGTGCTTCGCCGCGGTCTTCCAGAGTTGGTATGCTACATCTGCCATGAGCGCGTCTATGATGTCTGTCGGGTCTCCTTGCTCGTTGCCCTCAGGATACTTCCATCTCTGTTCTTGAGCCTGTCGACCCATGTCTCGGGCCCGCCCGAACCCCATCCAATCTCCCAAAGCGTCAGGATGATGGCGGCGATGGGGTCACTTTTCTTCTTCCAACGTTGCTCAGCTGGTATCTTCAGGAGTCGGAAGTACATGCGGGGCCACGCTCGCCGCACCTGCGCTCGCAGGTCTGGACTGCGCCCCCAGCAGTTGAACTAGTCGGTGAATATATTCTTCACGATGGTGTAGGCGGGGTCGGTGCCTTCCACTGCCAGGTGGGTGGTGAGGCAGCATCCAGGCCACGGGGTTCGTAGTGCTTGTGCGTACCTCCGTCGTGCTTGTAGTAGGGTATGCGGCGCCATGCCGTGGAAAGCTGCTCCATGCCGTAGAGCTGCCACACTGCCCTGCTGGGTGACCCCAGCTCTGCGTCGCATTGGTAGTCGCCGTAATTTCCTTCCCACTGCTGAAAGGCGCTTCTGGACGCCCATCCATCTCATTCTATGAGTAGCCCTCTTGGTGGATCCTCCTCGTGCTGAGCGGCCCGCGCCTAGGTCTCTGCCCTCGCTGGTGATGCTTATGTCGATTCCTCGTTGCTGTAGGAGTCTCTGCATCTCCTTGGTGTCTTGATGGTTCGTTGATATGAGTGTTGTCTTGTCGGCAAGCTGGAGACCCTGCTCTCGGAGGCACGTGTACAGCGTGTGGGTTGCTGCGACTGTGGCTGGGGTCGCCCGTTCTCTGCTGCCTACAATGCGGATGCTGATGTCGTCGAACCATGCTCGTGGAACTGGTCTGGGCATGTCCGCTGTGGCCGGTAACTTCGCCATCGCCGCGTAGATCACCGTTTTAGCTACGTTGTCGGAGTGCCTCGACCCTGCCAGCATTGAACGGTCCGAATATATGGGGCAACGAATACGCTCCTTGACTTCTCAATATTCTCGTCGACGAGCGCTGCAGCATCATGAGGTAAAGCGGCCTCGCTGGGAAGTTGAGCTGCAAGGCTGCTGGAATCACTTCGTCGATGCGGAGGCTGTCGAAGAACTTCTCGATGTCTGCCAGCAACACTGATTCCCATATGTTCATGGCGTCTGCGCGTTCGTCCGTGATGAGCCGACGTAGTGCTTCTCGTAGACAGCTATTGCCCTCGATGGCGGCATCCCATTCTCATTCGTGTTGTCGCGCCCAACGTCGCACTCTCTGCCTGTGGAGAAGTTCCCAGCATCGTACCAGCTGAGGTAGGAGTGCAAGGGCTCTGTCCCCTTTGTTGGGCTTGGGGGTGATCATGACGATGGCGGTGAGGAGCTGCCATGGCCAGGTAAGGTGGTGCTCGCAGTCGTTGAAGGTCTACCAGCGCTTGTCTTCTCGCGCGTGGTAGGCGTCTGATGTCGCTGGTGCAGGTCATGTCTACCCCTTGTCGGGCTCTCCTTTAATACTTCTGTCCAAGTCTTCTAGCGTCCATGGCTCGTACCCCTCGTCTTCTATGGCCTTGTCCCTGAGGGCGGTGAGATACTTCGTGTGCTCGTCGTGCGGTGTCTCTCCGCATGTCCAAATCCTGGTGAATGCCGTGGTCTCGTGGTCGAGCATGTCCTTCGGGCTGCGCAACGTCTTTTTGCCAGTGTGGATATCCGTTTCTCGTCGTGGTGGGGGTTTGGTGATTTTGTGGAGTGCTCCGCTGTTCTTTTCTGCATGTGCTAGCCACTGGCCGTGCTGCTTCCTGCTGTCTTGCATGTCCTTTCTACGAGCGCGACGCACTTCCTGTCCTGCTCACTCTGCCATTCCCTTCATGGTGCCCAGCGGGATGATGTCCAGCTTCTCCATTCTGGCCTTCCAAAGGTCTCTGTGGAGTCGCGCTGTAGTCGTCGCCGAGGGCCCTGCAGGTGGTCGGCCTTCGCGAGCGAGACGCTTGCGTGCAATGTTGAGCTCATGTTGTTGCTGTAGCCCGCGTTGCCTTTCCCGTTGTTTGACCAATGATTGAAGCGCTGTATGTGTTCGGTTCCACCAGTCCGTTCTATGCGATGCGTACCTGTGTCGGCGGTCTCCCTTTTCCTTAAGCTGCTGCTCCTCGCAGTGGCATTGTTGCCCCCGTCCGCAGAATGAAGCTCTGTCCGAGGGGGGCATTTTATACGCCATGCAGTAGAACTTCTCGAGCGCTCCAATGAAGTGGTGGTACCTACGGCCCAGGTGCTCTGCTCCCTTTGGGTCCGTTCGGTATGCTGCGTTCTTCTTGATGAGGTCAGGGGCGTGGTGCTGCGTCTCCGTTTGTTGAAGTATCGCCGCCACTTCCCAAGTATTGCCCATTGCATTTGTGTCGACACCGCGGGCGCTTGATAGGCTCTCACCCGTCAGTTGCCCGCATTCTCGCGCGTCCTGAGGCGAATCCTTTCGAGCTGCTAGATGTCCGGCAGAACTGGATGGCGACGCGTGCTCACGCGGGCTCGAGGAGCACCCACGCGGCCGTTCTAACTCTGGGGCGAGCCCAGGGAAAATCGTAGGCGACGTGAGCTCGCGAGGGTTCAAACTCCCGCGTGGCTGTTCTGACACCTGTGAGGGTCCAGCAATAACCATTGGCGACGTGTGCACACATGGGCTCGAGGAGCACCCAAGTGGCAGTTCTGACTCGGATCCTGTCGTCTCCTGTCCGCCGTCATCCATACCCTGTAGCGCATGCTGCCCCATCCCAGCGTAACTCCCATGGTCGTGAATGTCTTCGAACGGGTCGTGGTCTGCTTCGTCCATGTAGCTTGTCGGGTATGCTTCGTGGACGTTGGCTGGCGCAGTCGGCCACCCCAAAGGCAGTAGTGCTTCCCATCGTAGGTTGTCGGTTTCGTCGATCTTTGCGTCTGCGGGGTCTTCTGGCGATGTCGTTACGTGGGTAGCTAGGTCTTCAAGTGCTCTTCATTGTCGTTTCTCCTTCTTCGTGTTCTTGGCTCTTGGTTTTGGTTTCGGTCGGGTGGGTGATGGAATTGTCGCGGTAGCTGTAGTCGCCTGCTCTCGTTGACTTCTGCTGCTGCGCGTGTGGTTTTGACCAATCCTGCATGTGGCTTCCATGGCGTGTCGCATATCGGTCTCACTCCTCGTATTAGTCGCTGTCCACCTTCACTGGCCAGCGCGAAGTCGATGTTAGAACAGGCCTCGCCAAGGTTGCAGGTGCGTTGGTCGCCTGGGATGCCGATGACGCTGGTTGCTCCGAGCGCTGCTGGCCACCCCGTCTTCTCGAACTCGCGGTGGGCCACGTTGAAGTCGCCGCAGACTAGCCGCGGCATGGGGAGTGGGGCGAGGAATGAGGCCGGCGTCGTCAGCTCGCGGGCGTTCGCGCCGTGCTGCGCGCTGCTCTTCGGGTCGAGGTAGATGGAGATGATCACCGGAGATGTCCCCTTCAGGTGCAGCGCGACTGGCGCCCAGTCGCACATGTCGAGGTCCCCCTTCTCGGCGCGGCTGCGCGTGTTGGAAAAGATATCTGGCTTAGCGCGGTGCTTGAATGAGGTCATTTTCGCGCGTCCCTTGGCGATGACAGCTGTGCCACCTCTAGTACCTGATATGCTCTTATCGCTGTTCCGCGATGCTGTAAAGATGCTTGCGAAGCCCGCCTTCTGCAAGTCGCGCTCCACGGAATTTATCTTTGCCCAAGGGATGCGCGTCTCCTGCAGCGCGTAGACGTCGCGCCCTTCACGAAGTCCATCACGTCGCATCCAGCCCATCACCTTGGGCCCCCACGTAGTGATGTTGGCGAAAAAATGGCGCGGCCCAGGGGCTCGGCGTCGCCAACTGGCCGCCTGCCCCCCCGCTGCATTTCCTAACGGTCGTCAGGAGGGGCCGCCTCGCCCTTCCCAACAGCCGCTGACCTGCGGCGCTCGAGAAACTCACCCGCCTCGCTCTTGTTGGCGTTCTCATCGGCATTGATCTCGACGTAGCCGCTCGCTGCAGACGTCGCCTTCGGTGGTGCTGCTGATGCCGCCGATGCCGAGCCGTCTCTCATGTCCATCTCCTTCTGGGTTTTAACTTCTTGGTCTGCCTTCCTCTTCTTGTACGCCTGCGTGATGAACGTTCGGTTGTCCTCTGCATTTGCTTTTGCTTGCTGCAGGTGCCCTGCGAGTTGTCCTTTGAAGATGCGTGCCGTCCTCTTGAGCTCCTCAAGCACTTGCTTCTTTTCATTGTCCACCGCCGTGCGCCCCTCTGCGTCCATGTCTTCGTCGTACTTGAAAAGTTCTTCCAGCTCTGCGAACTCCAGCTCGGACGGGTGCACGATATCCGTGTCTGCTTCGAGGATGGCGTCGAAGATGTTCCTGTTGCACTTCTCTTTGCCCTCCGCGTGTATATCCTCGATGAGCTGCTCCGCCTTCAGGATTTCGTCGGCCCTCAGGTTGAGCGTCTCGTTGGCATTCTTCGCATTGGCGTCGGCCTGCTTCTTCGCTTCGAAGGCCCAGTTGTAAAGCTTATTGTAGTGTTCTAAGGACTTCGCCGCTTCTGCCAGTCCCAGCGCTCTTGACTTGGATGGTTTTGTCTGTTGAGCTTCTGCAGCACGTTGGATTTCCTTCGTCGCGCCCTCCAGCTGCTTGACTAGGCCGTCCTTGTCAGGTGTGACGATCTGCGTGGCTCCGAGCGTACTCGAGACCGTCTTCAGCGCGGTGACCAGCTGCTCCATGTCCTGCTTCGTTTTGCCAATGGGTCTTGTGTCCCCTATGGCCTTGTCGTAGTTGCCGTAACTGCTGCTGCTGTAGCTGTAGCTGTAGCTGCTGCTCTTGCCGCTGTCGCCTCGCTCCGGTCCTTGATATTTCCAACTCTTCGGGCGGGCGATGCGGCATCCACACTCACACCAGAAATCATTCTCAGAGGAGGAGGAAGAGGAGAAGGAGGAGGAGGAGGAGGAGGAGGAGGAGGAGGAGGAGGCTGGCGGCCACCCAGCACCGGCCCTGGCGCGAGGCCAGGCCCGGGCGAGCGGCCGGAGGAGGAGGAGGAGGAGGCTGAGCAGCCAGCCCGGGGCGAGGAGCGCGGACAGGCGAGGCAAGGAGGGGCGCGGACGCTAGGGGCGGCGGAGCGGCGAATGCGGGGAGCGGCGCAGCAACGGCGGAGGAGGAAGAGGAGGCGGAGGCGGAGGCGGCAGAAACGGAAAACGCCGCTCGGAGCCGCTGGCCAGGGCGGAGAGCAGGCGGCGGCTTGGGCGGCGGCGCCGGCGGCGGCCGGAGGCGGACGGGGGCGGCGGCGGCGGCGGCGGGCACGGGCGGAGGGGGGCGGCGGCGGCGGCGGGCGGCTTCGGCGGCGGCGGGCGGAAGCGGAGGAAAGAGGCGGCGGCAGGGGCGGAGGAGGCGGCGGCGGCGGCGTCGGCTGCGCCGCCGCCGCCAGCCAGGCTCCCTCCACGCCGGGGCTGCCAGCCGCCGCTGCCCGGCCGCCGCGCGTAGCGCGCGGGGCCGGGCGCGCCGGGCGCGCGGGGCGCGCGCGGCGCGGCCGTCCCGGCTGCCCCTGGGCCCCCTTCGGACTCGGGGGCCCCGGGCCGTGGAGCACGGAGGAGGAGGAGGAGGAGGAGGAGGAGGAGGAGGAGGAGGAGGAGGAGGAGGAGGAGGAGGAGGAGGAGGAGGAGGAGCTTTGGAGGCGGCTTAAGGGGGGTCTGAACTGGTTGGGGGCCTAGAAACTCGGTGAGGAGGGGGATGAGGCCAAATCCCTTCAAAATCGGTCCCCGAGTGCCTCCCGGGGTCCATTTGGTGCAGTCTTTGACTCCGGATCCGTTTCTCACGGTTCCAAGGCCCGAAAACGGCCCCCAGAGGCCGACAAAAGGAAAAACCTGTCCGCACCCAACACCTCGGACCGGCCCGCCCTTCCTGCTGGCCGGGGCCAGTGCTGGGCCACCTCGAACCCCCAGTTGGCTCCGAGGAGGAGGAGCGCGCGCTGATTCCTCCCCTGCCCCTCTCCCCTCCTCCCTCTCCCCTCCTCCCTCTTCCCTCTGCTGGCGGCGGCGGCAAGGGCCTCTCCAGCAGCGCCGCGCGCCGGGGCTCACCCGCCAGCGCGGCCGCCTCCCGCGCGCCGCGCGGGCTGTGGCGCGCCAGGCGGTGCAGCGCGGTGGCCGCGTGGAGCGCATCCATCTCCTGGCGCGCTCGGCGGCGGGTTTCCCAGCCCCCCGAGTCATAAGAACATCACGACTGCAGGCTTTCGGCAAATGTTCGACATCTGGGGGCCCTTACCGGGCCTCGGGGCCGTCGAAAAACTACTCGGGACGAAAAGCTGGCCCTGGGGAATGGGTCGAAACCTTTGAGAGTCGACGTTCTGGAAAAATCATGACGACGACGACGACGACGACGACGACGACGACGACGACGACGACGACGACGACGACGACGGCGGCGGCGGCGACGACGACGACGACGACGACGACGACGACGACGACGAACGCGCAAGCGCGCGCGCGCGGGCTGGCGGCCTCGATCTTCGCGCGGCCCGCCGGCCCGACTTTCGGAGGAGGGCCCGTGGAGGCCGCGGCGGCCCTCCCCGGGGCGTCCCCTGGGGCGCGCCGCGGGCGCCGCCTTCCCTGGGGGAGGCTGCTCGCCGCCACGGCCGGGCCCGCCTCGACACGCGGGCCCGGGGCGGCCCGGGATGGGCCCCACAGTGACGCCCAGGAGGGGTGCGGCGGGCTCGTGCCGCGGCGACTGCGGCGCTGGTCTCTGACACCGCGGGGATCGATCAGCCCTTGGGGCGATCGGCCGCTTCGGAAGCGTCAGATCGTGGAACGGCGACCGGCCCGCGTCAGATCGTGGAACGTCAGGTCCTTGAGCGTCAGATCGGGCCGCCGCCGGCGTTCAACGTTGAACGCTGGCGGCGGGGTCGCCGCCGGTCGATACTACGCGAGCCTGCCGAACGGGGGACCGGTCTCGAGTGGACTGGGATCGGGCGGGAGCGCCGCCGCCTCCGCGGGCCCCTCCGAGGCCTGCCGCAGGCGCACGGCCCGTGCGCGCCCCGAGCGCAACGGGCGCACGGCTCTCCGCCGCCGCGCAGGAGGACGCGAGGAGCGGCCGAGCTCTGGCCTCTGGCCGCGGGAGCCCGATCGGGACACGGGCGCCGCGGCCGGGAGTCCGCAGAGCCCTGTGGGGTCCCCTGTGGGACGCTGAGGGACGCACCATAGCACCACGTGCTGATGCTGAGGGGCGCATGTCCGGCACGAGCATGCAGCGCACAGGCCTTCCAGCAGATCGCTTCCCCAGCGGTGTGGCCAGAAAACGCCCGCCACGGTAATGTTGGATTCCTGAGCGCGCGCGGCGCGCACACACGGTTTTTAAGCATGTTCGGGCGGTGCTGGCCCTCGGGCTTGCGAGGGTCCTCTGGCGCGGTCCTGGGCCCAAGAATCGGAACGTCGACGGCGGGGCAGCCCGCCCCCCACCCGCTGTCCTGGTGCGCTCCTTGGGGCGCTCGTGGCTCCACGCGCGCCCACCGGAGCTCCACGATGGCTTCCAGATGCTCCGCGATGGCTCCACGAGCGTCCGGTAGGGCTCGCGTTGGCCCCGAGATGGCTTTCACACAGTCCGAGACGCTCTCACGAAGGGCCCTGGGAGCCCGACGAGGCCACCAACCAGCTCGCAGGAAACGAAGCAGTGGCAGTTTTGCAGGCATGAGCACTAGCGTGCGCTCGCTCGAGCTTCAACTTGCAAGGTTCTTCGAAGCGCCGTGGGAATCGAAGGAGGACCCGAGATGAACACAGCCAGACGACTCAAGACGGCTCCAAGATAGCCTCAAACCCCTGACGACTCCAAGACGGCACAGTCCCATGGGCAACGCATCAAGAAACAAAATGGCCTGGAGAGGTCTAAAAGAGGAGCCCCAAGAGCACTCCAACAAAGGATTCCGATCCAGTGTGGCTCGGGGACCGCGTGGGGACCACTCTGGGAACCTCCAGGCCTCTCCGCTCTCCGGGGATCGAGTGTGTGACTCGTTGGGCCTGCCAGCGACCCCAAAGAGAGCCAAACATGTAGCTGAAGGCCCCAATCGCGTCCGAACAACACTTTAGCGGACGTGGTGCAGGCCTGAAACATCCACGTGCGGAATGAGTTGCTGCTGGAGGAACTGGGCGGGGGTGCCCACCGACCCCAAAGGCACGTTGTCGAGTTGTGCAACTGGATATACATAGATGTGTGTAAACACATTGGTTTACACATGGACACACCTATATATATATATATATATATATACGTTTGTCCATACAGGTGTGTGCTATTGATAATCTGGAAGAGAAAAACCAGTCAGCACGACTGACACCAGGAGCTCAATATTGGAGTTCGGACTCCAGCAATGAAGAAGTTCAATACTGACATTCAGAATAGAACATTCGACATCCAACATGTACTGATTGCAAACATGGAGTTGCGAAGCTCAGAGTTGAATTATTGACCTTGTCAGATTGCGAGGTTCAGTATTGAATTGTCGGCTCAATATTGGGGATTCAACTTCAATGTTGGACAAACAACTTCGATACTGAAGTTGTGGCTCAATCTCGGGGGCTGAACGTCGGCACTGAACCTCAACTGTTCAATATTCTACTTTGGGTTCGATATTAAGGTTTGAGTTTCAGCGTTTGAGTTCCCGCTCCCTCAGGGCGGCGCGGTGGCGAGCCACGCGAATGAGCGGCAAGAGGGGGGGGAGGAGAGCGAACGAGCGAGCGACCTCGGCAGCATTTCGGCGTCAGCGCAGTAAGCACGGGCCTGGGAACGTCGGGCGCCTGCCAGCGTCCTTAACTGCTGCTGGTGCTGTTCAAGGCGAGGCGGAAGGGCACCTGAGGGAACCCGTTGGGGCCAACAGAGCCTTGGGCCTCTCGTCGGTCCCAGGCCGTCTTGAACATCCGAATTTTCACAGAAAGGGAAGGAGCAACACTAGGCTCAACCCTCCCAACCTGCAAGCACTACGAAGAGTATACACGTGTTGTGGACGCTAGGGCACAGCACGGTATGTTTTCGTTCATTGACCATGCGCTTCACGTGCAGTGCTGCGCTTTATATAGCGTGCATGCGTGCTCGAGACGATGACGATACGTTATGCTACAATGCCGCGTGCGAAGCAGCCGCGCTCACATTCACTCGAGCGAGCAGAGGAAGAAATCCTCGGAGAGCATGCGGCGCGTCTTGACCGCGCGCGCACTCAGGCAAGTGGGACGACGTTTACAGCGGCGGGTGACCACCTTACCTCGGGACCACGCCTCGCTGATGATAGAATTAAACGTGCAGCTGGAAATTGGACACGCGGGATCACATCATCCCCGTATCAACCGAGGATCTCTCATCGGAGCTTGTGTGCACGGACCTCGACGCACAGACCACTTGAAAGCGGTCGGGCGCCTGAAGAGATCCCCGCAGGCACTCGGAGAGAGGCGTGGGCAGGAGACGCCGTGCAGGAAGCACGGGATCTGCGGAGGAAATGCATCCACGAAATGCCTGCAGAAGGTCTTCCCGCCTGGTGAGCACCCCTCGCAGCAACATGAATCGATGTGGACGGAACGGATGGCTCTGATCAAACAGCGAGCACACCTGCGAGAGCCTCGTTGAGCGAGACAGAGGAAGGCATGCGACCGAGCCGAGCCCCACCAGTCTGAGTACGACGACGCGTACGAGGAGCTGAGCAAGATCACGAGGGACCTACAAGCAGCCCGCCGTAAGCATACAATTGAGAGGCGCACCGAGACGGCAGAGCAATTACAGCAGGCTCGGGAACGAAGAGATCGGTCGCAGGTTCACGCTTGAAAGCAAATCTAGCAAGTACAGGCCGTGGGCCCAAGAAGCGGCTCGTGTCCGGGACTCGACGACAAGACAGGACGCTCGAGGAGGCCGTGCGTGGCTTGCGCACGGAAAGCTGAAGGAGGTGGACCAGGCGCGAAGCCAGTGGACGCGATCGGCATGGCCGCAGATGCTCAGTCTCTTTCCAGGCTGACGGCGCCGGGAGAGGCCGCGGAGCCAGCTCGGGAAGACCGACAAAGGGCAGGTCCGCTGCCTCAGGCGGGCACCGGAGAGGAGAGCATGTCCAGCGCGGGGCGTCGCATCGGAGGCGCTGCCAGTGGGAAGCGATCGGAAGATGTCCTCCATCCAACGATGGCGGCGCGCAGGTATTCATCCCGAGCACCTTCTCACGCAAGTGCAGTGGCCTCCTCGCTCGAATCAGAATGGTAGAGCTCGTGCCAATGAGCCCCGTGCGCTCCCGCACCTGCTGCCAGCCAGAGCACAATGGAGCATGCGGCATCAAGACGCTGAGGCTCTTACGTTGCGCCGATGCGTTTGGCATTCGTTATCTTTGAAACGCAAACGGCGGCCCATACCGGAGGATTATGCTCATGGAGGGCTTCGCGGTCGTGGTCGTGAGGGGTGTATTGTCGAATTGTCAGCAGCAGCTTGGAGATGCAGAGATGCACGCGCATCACATGCTGTAAAGAATTACGATGGCACGAACGCTCTCGCCTGCACACCGAGGGAGGGGTCACAGCAGCTGCACAAGCGCACAGCCCAGCCCGACCATCCACGTCTTCCTCCGAGCAGCCGTCGAGAACGCTGCTGTGCACGTGCACGCCATCGACGGGGAGCAGGACCTCCGGGCAGAGCGGGGGACATCGACGGCGCACTCCATGGCTGCAGCGGATGCTGAGGATGCTGTCGCTCCTGGGGCCCGAACATGGCGCGGAAAACTCGGCCAGGGACAGCGCAAAGCACAGTGTCTAGTAAAACTATCGACTTCGGCGTGGGCACGTTCATCGACGACATATCGCGCATGCCTGCACGTCCCTACCAGGCCGTAGCACGGCACCTCGCAGCACAACTTGATCTAGCACGAGCTCTACCGCAAGAGAAGATGTTACATACAGGTCCCCACCTGAACAAGCACAAGGCAGCGCACATCGTCAACATCACTGGGCACGGGGCTCATGCACGCGCGAAGCCGCTGTGCGCGCCGTCTTGGGTCAAGGGCACGGTCGACCGCGAGGCGAGACTGCTTGAGCCAATTCTCTCGTTCGACGGCGTGTGGCGCACCGAGCTTGGCAAGAGAATCGGAGCTTCCTCCTCTTCCTCTTCCTCTTCCTCTTCCTCCTCCTCCTCCTCCTCCTCCTCCTTCTGGGCGGCGGGTGAGGTTTCACGCGCCCCGCGCCTCGAAAACAGCAAGGCCACACGTGGCACCAACCGCTCTCTCAGAGATTGGATCGGATGCTGTTTCTGTGTTTCGTATACTCTGCGGCGGCGTCAGGCTTATCCGTCTTTGTACTTCAACGTGATTGTAAACATGCTCCGCGGCTTGATGAAGGGAAAAGGAGCTTTCACCACAGACGACGGCCGCACTAGGTCTATGTCCTCTAGCATGGTTCCCCCTTTCTGGGAAATATCGCCCACTGCCGTCGAGCCCCAGCTGCAGCGAGCCAGATGGATTCGGACCATCGTCAGGGACCCAGCGAATCACAAGCACGTCCTCACGGGAGTTTTCGGAACCACGAGGGTGGATGAACGCGTCGAGCGCCGCCGTTTAGATCGCACGGGCAGGGTCTACGAGCAGAGCACTCTGTGGGCAAAGCAGTGGCCAGCAGATCTCAACGCGGTTGAAAGCGATACTGCGACACTTACTTCCAGGTCGAAGGTGCACGACCAGACTTAGATTGCACGAGTGGCTGGCACGACACACACACACAACTTCGTGGAGCTATTTGAAGATAGAGCAGCAGCAGCAGCAGCAGCAGCAGCAGCAGCAGCAGCGGCAGTACTCAGAACGTCGAAGATCTGCAAGCCTGTCCTACGATCATGGCTAGAGCGTGTACACGACGACGAACGAGAAGCACGGGGGCACGTAATGCACGAAGAGGGGGAAGAGTACGAGGGGGAACTCCTGTGCATGCACGATCTGCACGGTGGCACGGCCTGCGGAGCGACCTTCCCCACCATGAAGGCCCTGAACGCTCGCGTCACCTTCGCTCATCAGCTTCGAAATGAATACTCGCTCGCGATTCGTACAACTACATGTCCATGGTGCCGGGTGTCGTTCGCCAGTAAGGCCTCGTGTCTGAGACATGTGTGGACGATGGCGGCAAAGACCCTGAGAAAGTGCCCAGTCAGGTCCGTCTCCTTCGACTTTCGGCCCGAGCCTGATCCACCGCGCACGTGTGGGCACTGCGGCATCGTACATCAAGACCTCCACACTCACTCGCAGCACGTGCCGGAGCGCATTTCAGGCCCAGAGAGCGAAAGATGAATCCGGCAGGGTGGATTCTGACAGCGTCGGGGGTCCGCCCGAGGTCAGACAGGCTCGACGCCGCCGGCGCAGCGGCGGCACCGCCACCGCAGCGAGCACGTCAAGGAGCAGGAGCAGCTGGAGCCCAGCCACGCCGCGCGCCTGCTGGGTGCGTATTGCCGGTCGATGGCTGCGAGATGACGACGCTGCAGCGGGCGACGCTCAGCAGCATGCAGATGAGTCGTTACTTGGTAGGGCCGACCTTAGAGGGCTGGAGATCCACCCCGATAATAAGCACCCCGACAACGCAACCGTTTAGTAAACGCACCCGACGGAGGAATCGAACAAGAAAGCGCTGTTTAGTAGACTCACGGGGCCGGTTAGTAAACGCCGACTATGGGGGTCGGGGTGGATTTGTCCTCGTTGAGATCTGGGACGTCTACCTGATCCCAGAGGTGCCAGCAGCAGACCATGGGATCGACGCGGGGACAGACTGCGCGGAAAAGGTCAAAGCGGGGGAGAAGGACATGGGCAGCCCTCATGTACATATCGCGGCCGCCTTCTAAAAGGGCCTGGTGCTATCGGAATTACCGAACCCATCGAAGGAAACCCTCGCCACTTTCGACATGTTGGTGAACAGCATGTCACGCCTGCACGTCGGAGACGTGATCCCCTACTTCCGCATCAAAGCAGCCTACGCCGACCGCGGCCAGCCAAAGAAGTACCAGGTGCAGATCGTGTACGACGCTCTGGCTGTCAGCGCGTTCGCGGACGAGGGATTGATATCGGGCATCAGCCGCGCGAGGGAGCACAACCAGGAGGGAGCCCTGCCGCCGATCAAGCCGCAGCCGACCACACTCCAGCAATTTCGCCGGGCAATGCACCAAGCGGTGGTTCGCTTGGGAGCGAGATCCAGGGATCAGCACCGCCGTCAGCGCTGGAGAGTGCCCTTCAGAACCAGCTTCGAGACCGCCAGCCTACGTGAGAGATGCAACAGTGAATGCTGATGGACTGCGTAGATAGGCTGAGAAGGGCAGCCCAAGAGCTCGGGACATGTTGGCCAGGCAGGCTGGGGCTGCAATGACAAGCTGTTTCTTCACTACGTGCGGAGCTGATTCGGCACCGCGCGGCACTCGTCAAGATGGCCTACGTTTGCACCCTCATTTTTTATCATTGACTGGATGGGTTCTCATATAGATACACCAGGCTGCAACCCACCCGCACTGCTCGTCGTCGCCTCCCCGATGGATCTCGGGCCTCAGGCTTCTGCCGTGGCCAGGACTCGCACGCCAGCCAGACACCTGCCACTGCGTGCAGCGCCTGTGTGTTGGGTCCTCTTGGTCTTGCACACCCTCTGAGCTATCAGGTCACGAGCTTCGCTGCAGGATTTGCGAGAAGCACTCGTCCAGTTGAACTCGTTCGGCGAGCCAGCTGGAGGAGCAAAGAGGGAGTAGAAGGGACCAGCGGGGACGGGTATGGGAGGAGCAGGTGAACGGAGCAGGAGAAGGAGGAGCACCAGTGTAAACCCAAGAACCATCAGCGATGTTGAAATACACTGTACAAGATCCAAGATCCCTCTTCACAAGCCCCTGCGAAAAGCCACTCCCTCTCAGAGGATTGCCCCGTGGGGGGGCAACCGTGTGAGCATCTTGAAGCAAGCCAAAGCACCACTCTCGGGACTTCACGCCACGAGTCGACCTGACTGCTACGCCTTGGCGATCCTGAGCCGTGCCAGAAAGCAGTTCCTGGGATGCCAGCACCGCGAATCAACGCAACTGTGGCGCCCTGACAGCCCGAAAGCGCTCCAAAACGCCATTTCCAGTACGTTACCCGTGGGAGCCAATGGAACTCTTGCAAATGTTGAAAACGAATGCGGGCGGCTAAGGCGAGAGCCACATATTGAAATGGATCAGCCCTCAATCCGAGAAACGCCTGCAAATATCTGAGAAGAATGTACGCGGCATTGCGCGGCGCCACGACGAGAGCCACGTTTTGAAAACGACCCGCCCTGAATCCGTGAACCTCTTACAGCAATATTAAAAATGTGCGCGGCGTTAGGCGAGAACCACAATTTGAAAACGAATCGCCCTCAATCCGCGAAAGTCCTGCATGGTTTAAAACGAATGTGGGCGGCGCCACAGCGAGAGCCACATTTTGAAAACGGCCCGCCCTCAATCCGCAAAGCTCTCGCTTTAAAACAACGGATGTGCACGGCGCTAAGGCGAGAGCTACATTTTGAAAACGGCCCGCCCTCAATCCGCGAAGCTCTTGCATAAAAAAGACCGCCCTCAATCCGTGAAGCTCTTGCAGTTTCTTTTAAAAAGCATGTGCGCGGCGCTATGGCGAGAGCAACATTTTCGAATCGACCCGCCCTCCATCTGTGAAGCTGCTGCGCATTTGTTCAACATCCGGGTCATAAGTGGTGAGGAATTCTCGAGCCAACCGCCCGGCCCGCTAGACTGGCCTCGGGGCGCGGAAGAGGTCTCCATAAAAAAACGGAATGGAGGAGTGGTGGAGTGCGTCCACCCCCCCTTGCCCCTTCTCCCCCTCCACATTCCTCCATCTTCTCCCCCTCCTCCTCCTGCTCCTCCTCCTCCTCCTCCTCCTCCACCTCCTCCCCTCCTTCCTCCATCTCTCCTCCTTGCCTCCTCCTCCTCCTCCCCCTCCTCCTCCACCTCCTCCCCTCCTTCCTCCATCTCTCCTCCTTGCCTCCTCCTCCCCCTCTTCCCCCTCCCCTTCCTCCATCTCTCCCCGGCTGCGCCCGAATCTCGGGCCATGCCGCTCGTGCCCCACGCGCAGAGGTGGTGCCGAGCTCACAGGTGTAAGGGGGCTACCCCGCCATACTCCGCAGTCCAGACCGACATTGGACTTTCTCGGAGCGCCGTCGGCGACGACGGCGACCGCGACCACCGCGACGACGACGACGACGACGACGACGACGACGACGACGACCTGACGACGACGACGACGACGACGACGACGACGACGACCACCACCACCACCACGACGACAACCCGACGACGACGACGACCACCACGACGACAACCCGACGACGACGACGACGACCACCACCACGACGACGACAACCCGACGACGACGTCGACGACGACGACGACGACGACGACGACGCCTGTTGCCCGCGGGCCGCCGCAGAGGCGGTGTGGCCCCCTGGCCTGGCGGCAGACTGCCGAGAGGCCAGGGCTCGCGCAGCGCGCAGGGCTCGCGCAGCGCGCAGGGGCAGGGCGGGTGCCCTCGCCTCTGGGGGTTCCTCCCTCGCCTGCTGCTGCTGCATGCTGCTGCTGCTGCTGCTGCTGCTGCTGCTGCTGCTGCTGCTGCTGCTGCTGCTGCCGCATGCTGCTGCTGCTGCTGCTGCTGCTGCTGCTGCTGCTGCTGCTGCTGCTGCTGCCGCATGCTGCTCTGGCACGCGGCGGCGACGACGACGCCGCCGCCGACGACGACGACGACGCCGACGACGACGACGACGCCGACGACGCCGACGCCGACGACGACGACGAAGACAAAGACAAAGACAAAAACGACGTCGACGACGTCGACGACGAGCCAGCCAGCCAGCCAGCCAGCCAGCCAGCCAGCCAGCCAGCCAGCCAGCCAGCCAGCCACTCAGGCAAACAGTCAGCCAACCAAATCATCAAGGCACCAGCCAACCAGCCAGCCAGTCCACCAGCCGGCAGACCAGCCAACCAGCGCACTGCGTGATTATTTGCTTTGTGATTCTGTCAGGCGTGTGATTCTGTGCGGGGCGGTGCCGTGACGTGGCTCGCTGAGCTGTGTGCACATGTCATGTGCAGTGTTGTGTGCTCGTGCCGAGACGGCGTGTGCTGCGTGATCCTTTGCTTGCGGCTGCACGCGCGTGGCATCCAGGCAGACAGACAGCCAGCCAGCCCACGCACACACCAACCAACCAGCCTGCCAACCAACAGACTGGCTGCCAGCCTGCATATTGATGGGCTGGGTCATTTAGATATTCATCGCCTTGTCGATATCTGAGAGAGCGTGATCCACCGCCGCTTTACTGTGGAAAATTGCCGCCTTTTTCCTCCGGACCCCGGGGATCCCCCCCCCCCCCCTCCGAAAATCCCCCCCCCCTGCTGGACCCCCCCCCCTCCCCCCCGGCAAAACCCCCCCCCTCCCCTAACCCCCCCCCCCCGAACTCGAAAACCGCGGGGGTCACTACCGGTTCGAACCCCCCCCCCCCCTCGAAAACCGGAGGGGGGGTCACTACCGGTTCGAACCCCTCCCCACCCCTCCTCTCACCTCCAGCAAACGACTCCCGGTCCCTACCACCGTCCTCACCACATCCCCCACTGTTGTTCCCAGCACCACTGTCCTCACCACCACTGTCCCCACTGGTTCCACCACCGCCCCTACTGTCCCCACCAGTGCCACCACCACTGTCGCACTGTCCCCACTGTCCCCACCACTGTTCCCACCACGGCTCCACTCTCCCAACTTTCTCCACGACTATCCCCACTGTCCCCACTGTCCCACTGACTCCTCCGCTGTCCCACTGAGCTGTCCCACTGTTCCCACCACTGTCCCCACTGTCCCCACCACTGTCCCCACTGTACCTCTGTCCCATTGTCCCACCGCCGTCCTCGCCACCGCCTTCACCACTGTCCCCACCACCACTGTACCCTCCACTGTCCTACTGTTTCCACCACATTCCCACTGTCCCCACACCACTGTCCCCACCACCACCGTCCCCACCACTGTCCCACTGTCCCCACTGTTCCCACCATTGTCCTCACCATTGTCCCCACCACTACCGTCCCCACCACTGTCCCACTGTCCCCACCACTGTCCCGCTGTCCCCTCGCCACTGTCCCCACCACCACCGTCCCCACCACTGTCCGCACCCCCCCTCGGTTTTCGAGAGGGGGGGGGAGGGGGGGGGGTTCAAACCGGTAGTGACCCCCCCCGGTTTTCGAGTTCGAGGGAGGGGGGGGGGGTTCGAACCAGTAGTGACCCCCCCCCTCCTTTTCATGTGAACTGGAGGGGGGGGCAGGGGTTCGAACCGGTAGTGACCCCCCCGGTTTTCCGGAGGGGGGGGGGGGAGGGGTTCGAACCGGTAGTGACCCCCCCCGGTTTTCCGCCAGCAGCGGTAGAATACGCTCTTTCCGATATCTGAACTGACTCATAATTGATCTTCGCGTTCATACGGTGAGGGAATTGGACCAGGGACAATTTTAGAAGTAAGGCAGGTTTTGGAAGCAAGTGGAACTCCAACCGGGAATAGCCTGCTCGGCCCACCCGTGATGCGCTGAGCGCATCACCACGCCGAGCCGCAGGGCACCGCACGGAATCGCACGTCACGACACAGCCACACCGCACACAGCATCGAAGCACAGAATCGCACGGCGCAACACAGCACAGATGCACGCAGCACAGCGTAGCACAGAGTCCGTTAGGCTCCGCGCCCTCGCCAGCTCGGCAGTTTCCTTTGATGTCCCTCCCGCCCGACACGCCCCGCGGGATCAGCCCAGCTCGCCCGCGTGCCCGGTTTATGAAGTGGACGGTGAAGCGTACTGTTCAATAAACAATTGCAACTTTAATGCTGGATTTGTACTTCAGCCTTTACGTAACATTACATGTTAGCCAGCGTGGACCCCACATCGTGATGTCTTGAAACCTGTGCGGTGCAATCGAGGTGGTGCAATTCATGTGGTACGATCTAGGTGGTGCAACGCATGTGGAGCAACTCATGTGGCGCCAAGCAATGCAAAGCAATGCAATGAAAAGCAACGCAAAGAAACGCAATGCAAAGCAAAACAAAGCAATGCAACGCAATGAAAAGCAATGAAAAGCAATGGAAAGCAATGGAAAGCAATGACAAGCAATGCAAAGTATTGCACAGCCATGCCAAGCAATGCAAAGAAATACAAAGCAATGCAAAGCAATCCAAAGCAACGCAAATCAATGCAAATCAATGCAACGCAATGCAAATTAATGCAAAGTAGTGCACAGCGGTGCAAAGCAATGCAAAGCAGTGGAAAGAAATGCAAACCAATGCAAAGCAATGCAAAGCGATGCAACGCAATGCAAAAAAATGCAAGGCAATGCAACGCAACGCAAAGCAAACCAATGCAAAGCAATACAACGCAATACAAAGCGATGCAAAACAATGCAACGCAATGCAATGCACAGAAATGCAAAGTTATGCCAAGCGATGCACAGCGATGCAAAATAATGTAAAACAATGCAAATCAATGCAAAACAATACGGAGCATTGCAAAGCAATGCAAAGCGATGCAAAGTAACGCACAGCAAGGCAGAGCAATGCAAAGCAATGAA
>CAUYUJ010014544.1:240000-247500 GCA_963575745.1 Prorocentrum cordatum
AACACGGGCAAGGTGTTTTGTAAGTCGCGCTTCCCAGCCCCCCCCCAAAAAAAAACGGGTCTGCCTCCAGTGGGCCCGTCTGTGCGTTTGTGTGTTCGGGTGGGGGCTCGGAACTAAGGCCGTGCTCTGGGTGGAGCTCCCCATGGGACCACGAAGCGTGTAAGGTGTGTGCAAAATCGGATGCGGGTACGCCATGCGGATTGTGCAACTGACGCCTTCGGTGGGCCCCCCTTATGGGGCCACGAAACGTGCGAGTGCTGTGCCAAGCCGGACGCGGGTACGCCATGCGGACTGTGCCAATGGGGCCTTCGGTGGACCTCCCTATGGGGCCACGAAGCGTGCGAGGGGTGTGCCAAATCGGGCGCGGGTACGCCATGCGGACTGTGCCACTGGGGCCGTCGGTCGAGCTCGCTATGGCCACGGAACGCTGCTCTGGATGGTGGAAACGCATGCAAACTTTGCCATGTGGGCCTTCGATGGAGCTCCATAAGGGGGCCACGAAACGGCGCACTGGGCGGGGGAAGCGCATGCGAACGTCGCCTCGGGGGCCTTCGGTGGAGTTCTCTATGGGGCCACGAAACGTGTGACGTGCGTGCCAAATCCGCCGACCCTGTCGGCGTGTGCGAGTTTGTCTGTTCGAGTCGTCGTCTCCGTCAGTCGTCGTCTGCGCCGCCTCCGTTCCCTGCGCCCTCCTGCGCGAGGGAAAACCTTGCAACGTCGCAATCGAATCGAAGGGAAGCCCCTTCCCTTCGATCCCTTCCCAGCGCGGGGGGGGGGTCCCAGGAAGGTCCTGGGGGTTCCCGGGGGGGTCTCTGGGGGGGTCGCCACCCAAATGCGCTTCCCCGCGCGCGATTCCGAAACCCTCGCGCGATCCCCGCGCGGTCCCGGAACCCCCGCGCGGTCCAGGAAGCCCAACGAACTTTCCAGGAATTCTCAACGAAACCTCCACGAGGTCCCCGGACTTCCAAGACCCTTCCACAGGGTGCCCGAGGGGGTTCCCAGAGACCTCCCAAGGCACCCCCGAGAGGGCTCCAAGAGGCAAAAATCATGGATTCCCCGCAAATGTTTGACATATTTGGGCGCTGTCGCCTTTTCTGCTTCCCGCCGCCCTAAGACAGGGCCTCAAGGTCGCCCCAAGACGGCCCAAGAGGCTTCCAAGAGCGCTCCAAAACATCCCAAGATAAACCCAAGACAGCCCAAAACGCCTCCAAGACGGCCCAAGAGACCAGGCCCACCAAGACGGCTCCAAGAGCTTGCCTCGACGGGGAAACCGATAGGACATTTCGAGCCCTCGGACCGAGAGCCCAAAATGGGCGGCGGTCTCTGCGGAAGCTATTCGACCTCGCAACTGGATTTTTTCTAGAGCCTCGCGAGGGGCTGCGGAGCTCAGCAAATCATCTTCCCCCGAAACACTATCAGGTTAGGAGGCGATATGACACGCGCTCCTGCTCGGCAGCTGTCGAAGACCGACAACTGGCGGAAAACGCGAAATAGCGCTCCAGCCCACGCGGTATTATCTCGTTTCTCAACCCGCTCCGGGCTACGGCCGGCGCCCCGACGTCTGGCCCTAACAGGTCGGTTTCAGTAAATAGAAACTCGGTTCTCTTCACGGCTACGAGCTGCACGATGCACGGCTACGCTCTGCACGTGGAATTATCGAAGCAACGCAAACACTGCGAAACGAACTGCTGGAACCTCACTGTGCCCATGTCTTGGTAACCCCTCGCAAAATCCAACGTCATGGGCAGCCTCTTCACAAGCACATGGTGACGAGCGGGATCCAGAGCCTTTGTCATCAGAGCCGCTGCATTCTCTGCCGTCGGCACCTTCACGGCGCGCACTTCCTTCTCGGCAACTTTCCCCTGCAACCGCAGGTACATCCAGGTGTCTAATGCGGCCGACACCCAGCCTCGAGCATACCCCAATGGCGGTCGTGCTGTCACCGCACACCTTCACCGTCATCTTGATGCCCATCTCCTCGAACAGGTTCTTCGTGAAGATCCCCCGCGCAGCGCCGTTGGTCATCTCAACTCACTCGGCTTCTCCACTGCTCAGCGCACGCGTCGCCTGCCGACCAGCCCTGCTGTCGATGCACGCCTTCCCGGTGTACTTGAAACCTCCACCACGGCTCCTGCGGGTCACTTCATCCCCAGCCCAGTCCGAGTCCGTCACGATGGTCAGCTCGCTCGGCAGCTCCTGGCACTCGAAGTTCCACATCATCTGCGGATGCGTCACCAAGTATGCAGCCAAACGCTTCAGCTCCAGCTCATGGATCACCAGCGGCCCCTGCGTCCCGCGCATGACCCAACTCGTCGCCAACTGGATGTCAGGCCCGTCCGCCGCCAAGTACAGTGCCGTCGGCGCCGCCGACTGGAAGAGCTTCTTCTCCGCGTAGCCCAGCCTGTCCAACGCCGTCGGCACCTCCTTCCCGACGTTCTTGGAAGCCGGCGGGATCCCTCTCGCCGCTGGCAGCTTCCCGTAGGCCTCGACCGCGGCCCTCGCGTGCTTCACGTCGCTCTCCCAGTGGAACCCCTTCTCTGTCCAGCTAACCGCCCTCTTCAGGAAATTGCCAGACGTCGCTTCACCTCCAGCTGCTGCAGGCCCAACGAACGGCGACCGCTTCACCTCGAACTTCGCCTCCAGGATCTCGTTAAGTCACCTCAGGTCCTCAAGCGCCCCCATGGCCATGAAGTCGTCTCCGTGCACCACGATGTAGATGCCCTTCTGGACCTGGTAGAACACCATCACCGTCACCAGCTTACGGATGAAGCCCTGATCGATCAACGTCCCAATGACCTTGTGCTGGAACAGCTTGCTTGCTCTCCTGGCCTCGTACAGCGCCTTCCGCAACTGCCGCGCTACATGTGGCTCCTCCTCACCTGAGGGCGGCACCACGTAGACGTCCTCGTCCATCTCAGCGTGGAAGAACGCGTTGCTGATGTCCCAGAGCCCTATCAGGTAGACCTTCTTGTGGTTCCTGAACGTCGCTGCCAGCGCCAGTGCCAGCCTGGCGAACTTCAGCGGGGGCGCCCCAGCGAATGCGCCATTGTGCGCCTGGTAGGCAACCTGCATGGCCACGAACCTGCACCGCACAGCGTCGGTGCCCACCTTCCAATCCTGCAATCACTTGCCCCTAATGCGCTTGCCCTTCGCCTCCGTGAAGTGCGCCCGCTTGAACACATCATGCTCCTTAATCTTGGCACGCTCTCGAGCTCTTCCTTCTCGTGCCTTCTCTGCTGGTAGCAGCTGTCCAGAGAGCGCCCCCTCGACGTTGGAAAGGTCCCTCTCCTCGTGCGGCTCCGCGGCTTACTCACCAAGATCCACCACGCACAGCTCCATCGGCATGACGTTGACGGCCAGCCCGCCGACTCCGCGCGCCTTCTTGCTCTCTGGCATCTCCTCCTTCTCTGAGACCTGTCGCTTCACTCCTTCGGTAATCTCCACGGGATCCTGCACCATCATCTCGACGCTTTCCTCTTCATGGTCCATCGCCGCGTCTTCGGCTGCGCTGGGAGCTGCTGCTGCGGCTGCTGCTGCGGCTGCTGCTGCTCCGCGCCCTGGCTCTTCAGCTGGCGCGCGCCTCGCATGCCTCCTGGCCGCTTCTCGAGCTGGCGGTGGCGCTTCAGCTCGCGCTCCAGCCTGCGCCGCCAAGCCCTTCGCAGTGTCCGCCGTGTCCAGCAAAGCCTCCAGTCTGGCCCTGCACTCCGCAGCGCGGCGCTGGCCCGTCTCGTCGCAAGCTGGGCAACCAGGCGCCCGACCCAACCGGTTGAGAATCCCCTTGGTCAGGTACCCCGGCCTGTTCACGGCCCCCTGGGCCAGGAGCGTGGCCTTCGGGTCGAAGGGCGCGCGGATGATCTGGCTGAAGAGGCTATTGTTCCACCGCTTCTCGTCGGGCCCCCTAGCGATCGATCTGGCAAAGACCTGTTCTCGAGGTGTGCCGATCATGTGCTCGTCGCTGACGTTCGCCTTGCCGAGCCAGATGCCCTTGTCCCACCCGGCCTCCATCTTCCCGGCGGTTCCTGGGGGTAACTTGTACATCGCGGTCTCCGCAAACTCTGCAATCTGCCCGTGGTAGTCTCGTCCTTTGAGCCGACGGCACGGTGTCAGCCCATCTTCTCCCACGGTAAACCCCGCGAGGATCCAGCCTGCATGCCTCGCCAACCAATTGCTGATCGGTTCGCTCGGCTTCAGCTCCACCTTGTCGTGCGCATTGACGGTGTGCACGAGCGTGCGAATGAGCTGCTGAACTCTGCCCCCAGCCGCTTCGATCGGGCCCTTGGGCTTGGAGTCGAGCCTCGAGCCAACCAGCCGCTCTCGCAAGCGCCGCGGTCGCGTTCTCCTGGTCACTCGACGCCACCACGCGTATGCGACCCCAGTACTGCAACGCCTGCACCAGGACCTTGATGCCGCACTCCACCGCGCCCTTCCCCATGGCGTTCGCACTCTCGATCGCCGACGACTCGAAGTCCAGGCAGACCAGCAGCGCCATCGCGTCATCGGTGCCCTTCATTCCCGGGAGCGAGTAGTCGATCCAGACCTGGGGCACGCCCCTCTCCTGGTCCGTCCTGGGATGAACTTCTTCGCGCCCTCCTCCGACTACGCAAGCCTTGCACCGCGAACGACGCGGCCAGCGGGTAAGTCGATGTAATCGACGTTCGGCAAGTGGTGGTATCACTGGAACGCCTTTCGCTCTCGCAACCCTGCTCTCGGGACTGTCGCACAGCTCGATGGCGCCCCTCTGCTCGCGAACGATCTCCAGGTGGTCAGCAGGTTGAGCATCTCCAGGTTCTGCTGCTGCTGCTGCTGCGACGGGTGCCGCTCCTCCGGCTGATGAACTCGCTGCTCCTCCTGGGCTAACTCCTCCTGCCTCGCCTCCGGCTGGTCCTGGGTGTCGTCCATCACGATAGACTGGAATGGGTTGAGCTACAGCTGGCTGTCGTAGTGGGGCGATCGTGACTGCTGCCTCGCTAGCTGCGACCACGCGCTTCACCTTCATGTACCAGATGCGGCCCTGCTGCACCATCGGGAAGATCCGTCCGCTCGGCGGCTCTAGCACGCTCGAATACACCCCGTACTTGGGCACGAAGCCGGCCTCCAGCAAGTCCTGCTGCGCCGCGATCGCGCACTTAACGTTCGCGACCTGGAACCTCATCTTGAAGATCTCCTTCTGCTGGTCAAGCGCCGTCGCCATGAAATTGACGTCGCGCGCGCCATTGTGGGTGACCGATTGTCCTGCCGCGGCCTCCAGCAGTGGCAAGTCTTTCGGCTCAATCCAGTTGCTGCTGCCCTGCGGCCCTGCCTCTGCGAACGCCATCGGACAAGTAGCGATGCCTGCGCCGCTGTCGATCATCAGGTAGTCCGCGTCGCCGCCTTGAAAGCTATTCGCACCTGCGGTCGCCAGCATGCTCGCGTAGACGGTGCCCTCGTCGCCTGTATCGGGCCACGGATACGCGCGTCCCTCCTGAATGGTAACAGGCGCGCCTCTCACCTGTCGAAGTGCAATCGCCGATCCTGAAACCGTCGATGATGGGCCGACTGTCGACTGCGCCAGTCTCCTCGCCATGTCCTGGTAATGCTGCGCCAACATGCTGATGGGAATCGCGTTCACGAGCGATGCCGAGCCGGTCGGGCCGATGGTGGACGTCGCGCATCCAGGTTGAAGTGGTTGCTGCTGAGGAACGACTTGTTCTGGCTCGCCTGCCTCTGATCGTAGCGCCTCTTTCTCCAGCGCGTCTCTGCCACGTGTCCTGCCGTCGCGCACCAGTCGCACCACCTGTCGTTCTTCGCAGCCTTGGACTTTCCTTAGTCGTCTTTACCTTTACCTTTGGCTTTGCCCTTTCGCCGTAAAATGTTACCCTTCGCGCCCTTACCCTTGCCTTTGGAGTCTTGACCGCCCTTGTCGTGCCAGCTGCGAACTGCATCCACGTCCATCGGCACCGCCTGATCGTTGTCTCGATGCCAAACTCGATGATTCACGATGTAGCCCATGATCTCCTTTCTGATGTCCTTGTACCTCATGAGCCTGTTCGGGTTCAACGTCAGGTGCGACTTCAGAACTGCATCTTCCTGCCCCTGGCCCAGCGCGTTCGCCTTGATAGACTCTGGCAAGATGTCCCCGGCCTGCTCCTCATACTCGGTGACCTCGCGCTCCCACGTCTCGATGACTTCTCGGTGGCCGACTCCAGCCTTGAACGTTGTGTTCAGCAACTGGTTGAGGAGCGCACCTGGGCGTCCTCTGACCCTGGGCTCGCACTCCATGATCAACTGCCTCCAAGCCTCGAACCCGTTAGAGCTCTTCGTGTTCTTGATCAGCTTGAATCCACGAGACTTTATCGTCGCGCTCACCGCCAGCAAGTGGAACAGCATCCTCGAGCGCTTCTCATATCCAGCTTTCTCGTCGTTGAACGATCTGCCCATGACCACTTCGTCGTCCATGGTCGTACTCCTGTCCATCAGCTCGATGGTTCGCTCGTCCTGAGATGCAACGTAGCTGCGAAACAAGAAACACCAGTCTGACCAGGACTCCTGCTTGCCGTCGAACCTGTCGGGGTTCTTCGTGATATTCGTGTCGAGCGGCGTCGTGTCGAGCTCCGCGGTCGCTGCAGCGGCCGCTCCCGCCGCTGCTCCTGCTGCCGCGCCTCCATCAGCCGCGCGCGCGGCTGCCTCTTGAAGTTGATATGCTCGGTCCCGTTGGCGTCGCGCCTCCTGGACCAGCTCCACGTTCGCCTGCTCGAGCGCCTCTGGCCTTCTGACGATCTCTTCTGGCGTCGCCATCTTCGATGTCCTGGATCGCGATCTGGTCCAGCTTCTTGATCGCGCACAACCACCTTCCGATCTGCGACCAGTATCCTCTGATCCTGCCGAGCGAGATCAGGTGAACCGTAATCCGCTTCCAGTTGTAATGGGCGTCCGCCTCTACGCCGCTGCTGACGCTAATCAGCTCGAAGCCCTCGTTCTCGCCAGCCTTCGCTGACGCTGTCGCTGTTGCCGTGGATCGTGCAGCGCCTAAGCGATCCGCTACCATCCGAGAGCCAAAGAAGGGCGGCGGTCTCTGAGGGAGCTATTCGATCTCGCAACTGAAACTTTTCTCGAGCCTCGCGAGGGGCTGCGGAACGCAGCAAATCAGCTTCTCCCGAAACATTATCAGGCTAGGAAGCGATGTGACACGCACTCGGCCCCGAGAAGCTCCCAGGAGGCCCCAAGAGGCCCCAAAAAGCCCACAAGAGGCCCCCAGGACACCCGAAAAGGCCCCCAACAGGCCACCAAAAAGGTCCCAAGAGACACCAGAATTCCTCCCCAGAGGCCTCCGAAAGCCTTCCCAAGAGACCCCAAGAAGCATCCCTGAGGACTCGGGCCCACGTCAGCGTCGTCGTCGTCGCCACCGCCACCGCCGCCGTCGTCGTCGTCCCCCTTTCAAGGTCGGCGGCACTGGCCGTAAGGCCTTCGCAATCCAATGCGGGTACGCCATGCGGACTGGGCCAGTGGCGTCTTCGGTGGGGC
>CAUYUJ010014544.1:252500-314062 GCA_963575745.1 Prorocentrum cordatum
CATGGGCGTTTCGCTTACGAGGTCCTGGAAACATATGTATGATGCTGAACGAGCTGTCTTAAGCCACCGCAGGCCAGGACTGCATCACAGCCCCTGGGACACGTGAACATACGAATGAAAATCGCCTCCAAGGTTAGGTCCATGTGCGTAACAGCTCCTGCGGCAAGTAAAAATACGAGTGATCTGCGCCCCCAAAGCTACGAAAATCTCGATTCGGCACGCCCCTCACGTATGCCCTGCCCCATAATTTTCTTGGGGCACGTAGAAATGCATGTGATGTGCGCCCCCCAGGGCAACGAAGGCGTCGACTCGGCACACCCTCACGAATGTCCTCCCCCACAATCTCCTGGGACATGTGGAAAATACAAAGGATCTGTGCTCTGAAGACGTTCGACCCCCCACGGCACGCCAACATGGCCCTGAGTTAGGTTCGGCAATAGCGACTACAGGCGGTCCACCGCCGTGTCGGGCGAAGAAACTCAAACTCAACAACACATAAAAAAAAATCTAAGCCAAAACCGGCGGAAATCTCGAACTCTAAAACAACTGCAGAACAACTCTAAATCAAACCCTGCCAAAATCTCAAAGTCTAACAATACTTAAAACAATACCTAAGCCCAAACCTGCGAAAATCTCAGACTCTAAAACAACTTCAAACAATATCTAAACCAAAACCTGCGAAAATATCAAACTCCAAAAAAACTTTAGAAATAACTCAAAAAAGAAACTCTGAGCCGAAACCTGGGGAAATCTCGAACCTGAAACAAACTTCAAAGCAGAACTCTAAACCAACTCACAAGCAACTCTGAAACACTAGTATAAAAAAACTCTGGGAAAACTTTAAAAAACTCTAGACGCCTAAAAACTCGATAAACAACTCTAACCCAGCTTTTAAAACAACTCTAACACTCTGGGACAACTCTAAAAAACGATAAACAATTTCATGACCACCTGGCGAACTCGAAACAAAAACTTTGGAAAACCCCTAAGACAACTCTAGCTTGGATTTTGAGGTGTTCGCAGATTTTGATTCTGAGCTTTTGGGAAGTTGTTGTAGAATTTGAGATTTTCGCAGGTTTTGGCTTAGATATTTGTTGACAGTGTTTCAGGGTTTGAAATGTTCGCAGGTTTTGGTTTAGAGATTTGTTTGAAGTTGTTGTTAGACTTTGAGATGTTGGCAGGGTTTGGTTTAGACATTTGTTGAAGTATTTTTAGAGTTTGAGATTTCCGCAGATTTTGGCTTAGAGATTGTTTGAAGTTTTTGAGTTTCCTGCTGAAGATTTTCCCAAGATTTCGGCTGGTTTTCTCAATGGACCTCCTGTAGTATAACTGCGGAATCTTAAGCCCTGAGAAGCATTGCAACGATTGGTACCGACCAACGTCGAGGCAGTATCCCTAACATCCACTGGTTGCAAAATCTGCGTGCAAGCTTCACTCTGGGGGCCAGCCGTGTCTCGCGTTGCGCGTTCCGCCGGCTGATGATGTTCGAAGACGCCTTCCTCAACTAAAGGCTTACTTCGACACGCAAAAACGTATGATCCGCGATCTCAGGCTCCTGGGGCACGTAAAAGTTGGAGTGATTTGCTCCGCAAGACTCCTGGAAGACGTAAGCATACTAGCGAGTTGCCCTTGCATTTCGATGGGAATCTCAATTCGACACACCCTCACTTACTTCGTAAATGTTGGGCGCTCAGCTGGCCCCCAAGACGGCTTCTTGGAGCCTCAATTCGGCACACCCCTCACGCACGTCGTGCCCCATGAACCCCCAAAGGCCCTTAGCTGGTCTCCAAGACCGCCTAATCCCCAATGAATCATCGCAATGATTGGTACCGACCCACGTCGAGGCAGTATACCTAACACCCACTGGTTGCTAACTCTGCGTGCGAGCTTCCCCCTGTGGGACCGCCGTGACTCCCGCTTTGCGGGCTCAGTAAGTGGAGAAGATCCCCCCTCCTCGTATCATCGCTTCGCGTCGAAGAAATGCATACTCGAGCAAGATATGAGACGTGAATGCCGGAGACACCTTAGCAACGGTGACCTCGAGAAGCTCGAAATCTAACCAAACCCAACCAACCACCCTCCCCCCGCCGCCACCCCCCACCTCTCCCCACCGGACATAATCATATACTCATTCACTCACTCATTCATTCATTCATTCATTCATTCAGCGATGAGTCTCTGGTCCACAGAAAACAATGAAGGCTAACAGCCTGCAGACTCCGACATGAAGACCTTGAACCCCGCAGATGCAGAAGGCGTGGGCCCATCTGACGCAAGTCGCCAGAAAGAGGCCTGACACGCGCGAGGAAGGAAGGTCAGCTACCCAAACATGCGAGGTCTTGATTTTTTCAATGCGCGGTTCCCGAAGACTGGATCCTTTCCCCTGGGACGGTTTTTCGTCCCGAGCCGATTTCTGATGGCCCCGAAGCCAGCGAGGGCCCCCTGAGGCCGAACATGGTCAAAACGTCCCGTCGTGCGTAAAAACATGTTCCTACGACGCGAGCATGTCTGGCACGGCGCTGGACATCGCGCTCCGGGGGTGAACAAGTTTGATCACCGCGTGGAGGCCAGCGGGGCCTGAAGACGGGCACTTTATACAGCTCCGAGCTGCGTGAAAACCCGGAAACTGGCGAGCGCGAAGACGCTGCCGCGGACGGGGGGGCCACCTCCCAACCCACCCTCCTGCTCCTCCTCCACCTTCTCCTCCTCTCTCTCCTCCTCCTCCTCCCCTCCTCCTCCTCCTCCTCCTCCTCCTCCACATCCTGCTCTTCTTATGTCTATTATTAATATTATTCCTCCTCCTCCTCCTCCTCCTCCTCCTCCTCCTCCTCCTCCTCCTCCTCCTCCTCCTCCTCCTCCTCCTCCTCCTCCTCCTCCTCCTCCTCCTCCTCCTCCTCCTCCTCCTCCACCTCCTCCTCCTTCTCCTCCTCTCCTCCTCATCCCCTCTCCTCCTCCTCCTCCTCGTCCCTCCTCCTCCTCCTCTCCTCCTCTCTCCTCCTCCTCCTCCTCCCTCCTCCTCTTCCCCTCCTCCTCCTCCTCCCTCCTGCTCCTGCTCCTCTTCCTCCTTCTCCTCCTCCTCCTCCTCCTCTCCTCCTCCTCCTCCTCCTCCTCCTCCTCCTCCTCCTCCTCCGCTTCCTCATCCTCCTCCCTCTCCTCTTCGTCCTCGTCGTCGTCCTCCTCCTCCTCGTCCTCCTCCTCCGCCGTTTCCTCCTCCTCCCTCTCCTCTCCTCCTCGCCCTCGTCGTCCTCCTTCTCCTCCTCCTCCTCCTCCTCTTCCTCCGCCTCTCCGTACTATGATTCTTCTTGTGTTGATAAGTACTGTTATTAGTATTGTGATTATTATTATTCGTCCTTTGATTATTCTTATTATGATAATTCCCACGATTATTATTAACAGTAGTCCTATTATGTATAGAATTAGGAGTAGTATTACTGCTGCTAGTATGATTATCATTAGTATTACTCGTATTGTTATGTATGTGATTATTTCTATTATTCGTATGATCATTATTATTAGCATCAGTATTACTAGTATTACTAGTAGTACTATTAGTATTAATGTCAGTAGTATTATTGTTGTTGTTAGTATTATTGTTAGTGATGGTATTGTTACTATTATTACTAAATAATAGTAATGCTATTGTCAGTGTTGTTATGACTACTATCATTCGTCTTTGCGATTATTAGCAATATGATTCTTAGTTTTACTACTATGATTAGTACCATTATTATTGCTTTTATCCATATGATTCTTATTCTTAGTATTCCTCCTCCTCCTCCTCCTCCTCTTTCTCCTCCTCCTCTTCCTCCTCCCCCTCCTCCTCCTCCTCCTCCTCCTCCTCCTCCTCCTCCTCCTCCTCCTCCTCCTCCTCCTCCCAGTCCTCTTCCTCCTCCTCCTCCTCCTCCTCCTCCTCCTCCTCTTCCTCCTCCTCCTCCTCTTCGTCGTCCTCCTCCTCCTCCTCTTCCTCCTCCTTCCTCTCCTCTCCTCCTCTCTTCTTTTTCTTATTATTCCTCCTCCTCCTCCTCCTCCTCCTCCTCCTCCTCCTCCCCCTCCTCCCCTCCCCCTCCTCATCCTGGCCTGGCGCAGCACCAAAAGCGGAAGGAGCCCGTCCACGGTGGGCAGGCCGTTTTGGATGGCGGCGCTATCGCTTTAGAAGCGGGGCCCTTACCGCTTGCGCCACCTCCTCAGCCAGTCGCGCACGGACAGCACGACGAAGCGAGAACGCAGCCGAGCTGCCATCGACAGTTAAGGCAGAGAGCACCTCGCCATCACACATGAGAGAAGGCTCATCTCAAGGCTGTGGCCGAGGTGTTGAGATTGAGCCAGCAAGGGTGGAGAACATTCGCAACCCAGTGATGAAATGCACCCGGCCTTGGAACTTGAATTCAACAGCATGGAGGCGGGCCAAGATTTGGCGCCTGTCTTTGCTGAGCCGAACGGGCTTGCACCCACAAGCAAGATTCATCGCGCGAGGGGAGGTGCTGGCAGCATAGTGAGCACACGCAAAAGACTGAACGTCACAGATCAAAAGCGTGGCTAACACATGCTGCTTAGACCCTGCGACACGAAACTGCTCCTGCGCGTCAAGGATCCTCTGGGCCAGCGTTGGCGGGGGAGGCTTCGCAATCGTGAGTATTGCCTGGCCGCGCAGCCCGCTGCCTGCGCATTGAATCGACAGCAGCAATGTCATCGCCAGCGCGAGCCAGCCATCGAGAAGTGAGAGAGACCATTTTACGATGCGTGTATAGCAGTTTCAAAAACTGCGGATGCAGACGCTGAGCCTCGGCGCGATTCTTCGCGGCTCGGTCGGCAGCACCATTCCGCAGCTTATATATCAGAGTGCACTTACCCTCCTCAACCCTGGCGCGCGCGACGCGCGCCTTTGCCTTCCTCAGCTCTGGCGGGTCACCTCCCCAATCGACAGCTTTGTGCCAAACCTGCGCCCACAGACAAGCTCACGCAGCAGAGGGAGCACTAGTGGCCTCAGGGCCTCTGAGCACATATCCTTTCCACGCGAAGCCCGAATCCAAATGGGGCGCAACTGGCGGCGCTGCATGCATCGAGCCACCTAGCAACTCGCACAACTCCACCCCATCAATGTCCTGGAGCGGCGACGGGAGCAGGCCCGTGACAGCAACGCGGACAATGGTCGGCGGCGAAAGCTATCGCGGCCCAAGCCGCCTGCCCGCATTCAGGATGACCCCGGAAACGCGAACCATCCAAATGCACATCGCCCGTGAGATCTTAAGGATTCCCGTGGGGGACAAAACCAGGACCCTTAGCGCGGCGGCTTGGGCAGCGGCAGCAGCGCCCGCTCGAGCAATGCGCTCGCCGGGTCGTTCGTGCCCGCGCGCGTGGCGAAGGCCGCCATGGCAGCTGGGACAGGCTCCTCGACTGTCAAGCATGGCTTCACGCGCAGTGCGGCGGTGGAGGAGGGTCCCAGGGGCACGCTTGCACGCCAGCCACGTTGGAGAGTCGATCCAACCTGGTTGAAACTGACGGTCTTGTGGCTATTGAGCTCCATTGCAGGCACTCCGAGGGTAACCCCGCTGCTGCCAGGTGAACCCTCCCTCGGTGCCCAAAGGGAGCTTGATGGGGGCCTTCCAGAAGCCGCCGCGAAGCTCCGGCAATTCCAGATGCTCCAAGACCTGCAAATTGACCCAATCGCTGACGGCGTGGCCGACGCAGGCCAACAAAACCCGGGGGCGCATATATTCCAGGTGGAGCACGCGGCCATCAGAAAGCCTCCAAACCAGAGCCTGCTCGACAACGACCCCCACCCGACGCAGAGCAGCGCGCAGAGTTTAGCGTGCAGAGCTCCCACATGCCATCTGCATCAGACAGAACATCACGCGCATGCTCGAGACCGCGCACCATGGCTCGGGCACAGCGCCGCGCCACAGCACGCGGGAGAGCGCCTTGACTGGCTCGAGCGCGGCCCGCCAGATCGGGTCGAAGTGGCGCTGCGGCGCAAAAGCGAGCGCGAGGGCGCGGCTCTCGCCGCCGGCCCTCGCGTCGAGGGGGAGCTGCAGCCCGCGATCTTGAAAGATCAAGCTCCTCCCGGGTGGCGCCTTGAACGGAGGCCCCGCAAGCCGCAGACGTTTCCAGGACAGCGCGAGACATCAACGCCGTGGCTTTCCGCCTGGCGCCCCCCCCTCGAAGACGCCGAAGCCGTTTCAACCTCGCCCTGAAAACCCTGATGCGCTCGCGCCGAGTGGCCCTCTGGATGCGTCTTCCCCTAGTTTTCAGCGGCACCAGCCTGGTGGCGCGGTCACTGCGGAGGGCGGCGCCACTAGCCAAAAGACAGCTTTTGTCTTGAACAATGCCCAAGTCAACGCGCGCAAGTTCTCGCTGAAGCGCCGCCCCAGCGCCGGCTATCTCGTCGATCACTCGGCCTCGCCCCCCAGAACGCTGCAGCCCGAAATCGCGCGCGACAACCGGCCAAAGTACAGCGCGATACTACTTCTGACCGGCGTCTAGCGGCCCCAGCAAAATAGGCTGCAAAAGCACAGCGGCGAAACCGCGCCCTGGGAAATCGCGGTTTCGGTCGCGAGGCACTCGCCAACCGCCCCTTGAAGGTCCAGCGACTGAAGCGAGCGATATACCTCCACCAAAAACATTAACTGCCAAAGCGGAAACTGTTTTTTTCAGCGCGGCCTCCAGCAGATGGCGACGTTCCACGAGCTCGAACGCCTCCTTGAGGTCAAGCAGCAGGGTTGCCGACGCTCGCCACTGGGACTGAAAATGCTCGGCCCGCGCCGCCTGGAAATGCGCGCGCGCGTCGGCGCGTTTGCCCTCGGTGCCCCCCCAAGGGGACCTGCAATTAGCTCTCTGCCAGTCGGAAGTCCGTGATCCCCGAAGACGGCCCTGGATGCGGCAGAGACAATGCAGCAGCCCAAGAAGCCGAACGCCACCGAGAAGTTCCATGATAAAACGGTCTTGTTAGCGAGGGATGGCCACGCGGCCTGCGCCTCGACGCGCCCGATCAGCGCGCAAAACAACTCGATGGGCGGCATCGAGCAACGCGGGCAGAAGCCGGGGCGGAACCTGGTCGCATCCGGAACCCGCGCCTGCCCGAAAGGTCCGAATCACCTTCTTGAGCTCATCGCGGGTTGTGGGAGGGGGGGGGGGGGGCGGGTCTGGGCCCCAGATCACCGGGCCTGGCCGCTTCTCTCCCACCTGCCACCGCCCGTGCCGCTCCTTCTCAAGCGCCCTCATTTCCCCCATGCCGGCGTTGGAGCGGAGGGTCAAGGAGTCGAGGGTGGGGGGCTGCCAGGCATCAGGCAACTGCACATGCTCGAAAAGCGCGGCCGCTCCTCCGACGGTGTGAGATTTGACCCATCGGCCCCAGCTGACGATCTTCGCCTGGGCGGGAGCTCGTGAGCCAGGGGCGCGAACAAGTCGAAGACGGCGTAATCTAATCTCTCGACGCGATCCAGAGCTCCCAAGAGCGCCGCCGCAAGTTCCGAGTTCGGAATGTCCGACGAGGTCTGGAGCTTCCGAGTCTCACTATAAGGCCGCAGGGCCCGGGCAACAGTCATGGGCTTCGCCGGGGACTTGAGCAACAGTGCCATGGGCCTCCACCAGACAGCCTGCGGGCAAAGCCAAGGGCAGGGGACAGGCGCGGGTTTGGCGGGCTTGTGCATCCCAGCCCTCGCACCCCCAGCGCGACCTTAATAGGGCGCGCAAGCTCCCCAGGAATCTGATCGACCTCTAGCCACTCGAGCTCGGCCGCCGACGCGAAGACGTTCCAAGCATCTCCCAGATTGGCCGACGACATAGCTTTGGCAGCGACTTCCCAACGAGCAATATCGGGTTGACTACGGCAACCAATGGGCGACTCTCAAGGAAACCTCCTGGGCGCCGCGGCCATCCCTACAGCTGGCAGGCACTCGAGCGCGGGGAGCTCAAGAGAGACAGGCGTGCGCGGCGTCGTCGCCACATCTGTCAGCTGCTTCGCAGCGCCACCAGACGCCAAAGAGCTGCTGAGGGCGAACAGTAGATAATATTGTCGGCCGGCGTGCACGCGCCCGCCTCAGAGAGTAAAATGTGCCCATCTAGCGCGCCAGCCCGTCCTGAGTGCGTTAGCACGCCAGGCTCCATATTGACATCGCCCATCACGATGCAGGGTAAAATAGTTATTGGGAGCACAGCCCCAAGACGACAGAGCAGATCCCACTCGGCAAGGGCAAGACCAATCTAATTGTGCAGATACACGGCGCACGCCAGAGAACCTCCAGGAACCAGTCCGACATGTAACACAGCAGCTCTCCCGAACTGAATATCCTCAGGAACGGTCTCCAGGCCACCAAATCCAATATGCTTAGGAACTGCCATCGTGACCCCAGCCGAAGAAACACACGTCGTAAGAGCCTTCGAAAAACGAGCACGCCAACCCTGTCTACGAAGTTTGTGTTCCCAAGCGCCCGTATCAAAAACGTTGGTCTCCTGAGCTGCAACGAACTGCGAGCCTAGGACAGAAGGAGAGGCGAGGAGCAAATCCAAACCATTTCGATCGGTGACGTTCCAGTAAACGAGCCTCCAAGAAACTCGATGCGAACGAGCAGCAGCGGCATGGACATCGCGTTGGCTACCCATGCAATTTTCGGGCGGCCTCCTCAAGGGCTGTCTCCATCTGCGAGCGCGCGATGCCGCCATCACCGTCGCCAGCAAACTGGTCGAGCCAGTCGCCCTGCTTGAGGATATGGACCGCCTCGTCCATGTCGATGTCCTGTTTGCTGCCCACTGTGCCGCCCGAGCCGCCGACGACGCCTGGCTGAACAGCAGCACCAGCAGGAGCATCAGCAACACCACCGTCATCAAGGTCAGCATCGGCGTCTTCATGTGGAAAGGCCGTCTGCTCGGCTTCGGCCTTCGCTTCTGCCTCTGCCTTGGAATTGTCCCGCGCCTCCACCACAGCCTTGATGGTTTCCAACACCCTCTGCTCGAGCCCGAACTCAGCAAGCTGATGAAGGGCAGGATCGATAAGCTGAGGACGTTGAGCTTGAGACAGCTCGCCGAACGCTGTGGCGGCAACCCGCGCCGCCTCGCGCTCCTGAGCCTCCAACTCAAGGTAATTCGTCTTGAGCTCGCCCACGCGCAGCGCCTGCTTCGCGAGCGCCTCCTGCGCCGTCTTGAACTGCTGCCTGACCCTGTGGACCTGATCCTTGAGCGTGTCGTGCCGCTACTTGGCCTGGCGACTGAGCGCCAGCGGGTCTCCATCACGTGCCGCACGCTCAGCCATGATGGCCACCTGCCCAGGAGCGAGCCAGATGCTGCAAGCCTCGAAGCGCTCAGCAAACACACAGGGCAACGCACTCTTGCGCTCAGGTGTGAGCTTGGAGCCACCAGCAGCAGCGGGCGCTCCCTCGCCTCGAAGCTGCAGGCGGGGAGCTGAATCCACGCACCACCAGGAGCACGAGGTTGCACAACAGCAGGCACAGGCCCTTTGTCACGCCCGCACGCCCAGCACGTGGTTCTCCAATGGAAGTTGTTGGTGATACCGCAGTTCTTGTGATAGCGCGTCCATGTCTGCTGCACCCACGGTCGGTGAACATTGCGCCCCATTGGCACAAGCGAGGGAGACAAGAACCACACTATCACGAGAGTACAGTGCGGGAGTTACAGTATCAGGAGAGCAATCTGACAGTTCGCTACGAGGGCCACAAAACCCTCTTGCCAAAAAGAAACTCTAGTCCTCGAGCCACCGCTACGGACTTGAGCTAAAATGACTGCGGATCTCCCCCTCCCCCCCCTCTCCTCCTCCTCTTCCTCCTCCTTCTCCTCCTCCCCCTCCTTCTCCTAGTTATCATTATCCTCCTCCTCCTCCTCCTCCTCCTCCTCCTCCTCATCCGCCTTCCCCTCCTCCTCCTCCTCCTCCTTCTCCTCTTCCGCCTCCTCCTCCTCTCCTCCTCCTCCTCATCCTCCTCCTCCTCGTCCTCCTCCTTCTTCTCCTCCTCTACTCTTCCTCCGCCTGCTCCTCCTCCCCCTTCTCCCCCTGCCTCCCCATCCCCCCCTCGACACCATACCCGGCGTATCTGCTCAGGTTGGGCCGTCGATTACTTAGTCAGCGCATTCTGCGACGGGTCAACAGACACTGAGAGGCCCATCGGAATCATTGAGACTAACTCTTTGGTGATGTCGATGAACTGCGCGCGCTTCTTGTAGTCAAACTCCAAAGCCTTCATCCAGGAAGCAAATTCTTGGGGCTTCAGCAAACCCCTGTCCCCAGCCCCCAGCCCCCCCCCAGTATACGAAAGGGGGAATAATACAAGGTCAGCATAGGTATACAGGGTCTATATACGAAGAATACAAGGTCAGCACAAAGTATACCAAGTCAAGATGCGAAGACGACGCGGTGACTATACGAAGACAAGAAGGCCAATCTACGAAGAATACACGGTCTGTTCAATGTAGGAAGAACAATACAATACTACACATCGGAACGCGAAGAATACACTGACCCCCCAGTAGGACAGAAAGACTGTGGGAACAAGGAGCCTCCTCCTGCCACCCCCAAAGAGCCCATTTTGCACCTGCGCTCGTTGGCTTCTGCTAGTATCCGTTCGCATTCGTTCGCTTGCGTTGACACTGGAACATACTCACCCGCTTATGGGGCCGCCGCGTTGGGCATGTTTGGAGCACCGCTTACGCATATGGGGCCGCCCGTGAGGATTACGCTGCTGCTGCTCTGCTGTCTCGGCCGCTGGCGCTGCTGTTGCTGCTTCGGCATGGTGATCCCATCCCTTTGGACATTATCCAGGCGCCGCTTGCACACCTGGGGGTCGCATGTTTGGGCAACTTGCGCCTCTGGCCAGGGAAAACGAGACCACGAACCAAGGGCCGAGAAAACGAGAAAACGATAAACTGGACCAGTGTCCGGGAAAACGAAACCACGACTCAGGGGCAGAGAAAACAAGAAAACGAAGCTGGGTCAAGCAAAACGAAACCTTGACCCAGGGGCCGAGAACACGAGAAAACGGAAACACGAATCAGGGTCAAGGAAAACGAAACCACGACTGAGGGGCCGAGAAACGAGAAGACGAGAAAACAAACCAGGGTCCCAGAGAACGAAACCACGACTCAGGGGTCGAGAAAACGAGAAAGCGAGAAAACGACACCAGGGTCCGAGGAAACAACACCACGACACCAGGGGCTGAGGAAACGACACCAGGGGCCGAGAAAGCGAGAACACTAGAAAAATAACCAGGGTACTAGAGAACGAAACCACGACTCAAGGGCAGAGAACACGAGAAAAACGCGAAACCGAAACAGGGTCCGAGAAAACGAGACCACGACTCAGGGGTCGAGACAACGAGAAAACGAACCAGGGTCAGAGAAAACGACATCACGACCGAAGGACTGAGAAAACGAGAACACTGGAACACGAACCAGGGTCCGAGAACACAAAACCACGACCCAGGGGGCGAGAAAACGAGACACCGAGAAAACGAACCAGGGCCTGAGAAAACGAAACCTTGACCCAGGGGCCGAGAAACGAGAAAACGAGACACCGAAAAACAGGGTCCGAGAAAGAACGATACCACGATCCAGGGGCCGAGAACACGCGAAAACGAGACAACTAAACAAGGTCCGAGAAAACGAACACACGACCCAAGGGCAGAGAACACGAGAAAACGAGAGAGAACGAACCAGGGTCAGAGAAAACGAAACCACGACTCAAGGTCCGAGAAAACGAGAAAGCGAAACAACAAACCAGAGTCCGAGAAAACTTGTCACAACCCAGAGGCCGAGAACACTAGAAAACGTGAAGACGAACAAGGGTTCGAGAAAATGCGACCACGACCCAGGGGCCCAGAAAACGAGAAAACGAGAACACGAACCAGGGCCAGGGAAAACGAGACCACGACTCAGGGGTCGAGGAAACGAGAAAGCGAGAAACGAACCAGGGCCCGAAAAAACGACGCCACGACCCAAGGACCGAGAACACGAGAACACTAGAACACGAACCCCAGTCCGAGAAAATGAGACTATGACCCAGGGGCCGAGAGAACGAGAAAACGAACCAGGGTCTGAGAAAACGAGACCACTACCCAAGGTCCGAGAAAATGAAGAAAACGACAACAAGCGAACCAGGGCCCGAGAAAACGGCACCACGACCCAGGGGCCGAGAACACGAGAAAACAAGACACCGAAACAGGGTCCGAGAAAAAAACGAGACCACGACCCAAGGTCAGAGAAAACGAAACCATGACTCAGGGGCCAAGAGCACGCGAAATCGAGAAAACGAACCAGGGTCCGAAACAATGAAACCACGACTCAAGGGTCGAGAAAACGAGAAAACGCACAAGGGTCCGAGAAAACGAGACCACGACCCAGGGGCTGAGAAAACGAGAAAATGAGAACACAAACCATCGGAAGAAAGCGAGACCACGACGGGGCCGAGCAAACGAGAAAACGCGAAACCGAAACAGGGTCCGAGAAAACGAGACCACGACCAAGGGCCGAGAAAGCAAATCAAAGCCAGAGAAAGCGAAACCATGACCCAGGGGCAGATAAACGAGAAACCGAACCATGGTCCAAGAACACGAAGCCACTACCCAGGGGCAGAGATAACGAGAAAACGAGAAAACGAACCAGGGTCAAACAACGACCCAGGGGCCGAGAAAACGAGAAAACTCACCACGGCCCCAGAGAACGAAACCACGACCCAGGTGCCGAGAGAACAAGAAAAGTAGAAAACGAACCAGGGGCATAGAAGACGAGAGCACGATCCAGGGGCGAAAAAAAGAGAAAACGAGAACACGAAGCAGGGTCAGAGAAAACGAAGACACGACCCAGGGGCCGAGATAACGAGAAAGAGGGTCCGAAAAAACGAGACACCGAGAAAACGAACCAGGGCCTGAGAAAACGAAACCTTGACCCAGGGGCAGAGAAAACGAGAAAACGAGAAACCGAACCAGGGTCAGAGAAAACGAGACCACGACCCAGGGGCCGAGAAAAACGAGAAAACGAACCACGGTCCCAGAAAACGATACCACGACCCAGGGGTCGAGAAAACGAGAAAACGAGAGAGAACGAACCAGGGTCAGAGAAAACGAGACCACGATCCAGGGGCAGAGAAAACGAGAAAACGAGACAACAAACCAGGGTCTGAGAAAACAAAACCACAACATTCCCCACCCTCCACCTCCTAATCATCTTCGCCTTCGGCGCCTCGTCGAGGGAGTCAAGGGAGGAGGGGGAGGAGGAGGAGTGGGAAAAGGAGAAGGACAAGGAGGAGTGGGAAAAAGAGAAGGATAAGGAGGAGGAGGAGGAGGAGGAGGAGGAGGAGGAGGAGGGGAACGAGGGGGATGGAGGAGGGGACGAGGGGGAAGGAGAAAGGGGAAGGAGAGGAGGGGGCAGAGGAGGAAGAGGAGGAGCAGCTCGAAAATTGTCTCCGGACAAGGGCGATCATCGAAGGCCAATGGCACTGCTGTGAGTCAGCCCAGGGGGAGGGGGGGAACACGCAAAATAACAACGAGACTAAAACGAATTCTTACCTGGGCTTGCCGGTGACCAGATCTGCGAGGCTTACTGGCTACCAGGGCTTACCGGGCAAACCAGGACTAGGAATGCTTGCCCCAAGCGGCAAGCAGAATCTATAAGATTCCTGGGGCGATCTGCCCGACATGGTGGCGTTCAGGCAGCTACTGCTACGCAGTTCCAAGAGGATAGGAGCTAGCATGCAAAGTCTATACCGAGATTGCGACCATCATCACGAGCACACTCTGCTCTGGGCACCCTGGGCGCGGGGCAGGAGAGGGGGAACATGACAGAGGAAGCGGACATCACCGAAGACGCCCAGCGGCCCCTGCCCTGCTCTGCTGCTCTGCCGCCCCTCTGCCCTGCCGTGCTGCTCGCGCACGTCTGGGCCGTGCTGCTGCTGCTGCTCCCCTGCTGCCGTGGTGGTCTTCTGCGCTGCTGCTCCTGCCCTGCTCCCGCCCAGGTGCGCTGCTGGGGCCCCGGGGCCGCTCCGCGCCGCGGCGCGAGCTGCTCCGGTGCCGTGCCGACTGCTCGCCTGCCTGCCTGCCTGCCTCTCAGCCTGCCTGCCTGCAGGCCTGCCTGCCCCAGCGGGAGGCGCGCGTCGCCGATCGTCCGTGGGGGTCGGGCAGGGTGGGGCCACTCGACACAAGGTGCGCATACCAATAATACAAGGCCAGCGTGCGAAGAACACGAAGTGGGTACACGAAGCATACAAGCCAACAGACGAAGAAGAAACTGTGTCAGGGTGTGTACGGAGAGCGAGCGTTCCGACTCTAAGGCCTTCTTCATCAAGGACACAAACTCTTGGGGGGCTTCGGCTGGCCACTCAAGGGGGATGTTCTTCTTGACGGTCATGACGATTTGGGGGGGCGATTTGCCGCAGTAAATCTTTTTACCGTAGTACGTCTCCCACCCGATGATGCCGAAGGCCCACACATCGGCGACGGGGGCCAGCAGGTTGTCCATCAGCAACTCTGGCGGCATGTGGGTGATGGTACCAAGGACGTTGGTGTTGATGGGACCTTACAGGCCGTCCACAACGCAACGCCAAGCGTTCCACTCAGAATCCGAGCCCATCGCGAAAACCTGAAACGCAGCCAGGCCGTGAGCGGCGCCTCAAAACGCAAACTCAAATCCTGATGATCGAAATCCGATCCGAACAGAAAGAACGAACGGCTCCAACAAAAGCCCACTACGGCCCAACATCACGTCTTCCTCGTCTACTGATACTCCTCCTACTAGTAGTCTCCCAAAGTAGGCCTCACGAGAGCTCCGTCGGGGCCTAAGGAGTTCGCCGGCCCCCGCATGCCAGGGGTGAGATGGCGTGTGAGATGAATGGTTGTCCCCCTCCCCCCCCCCGAGGTTCCAAAACATCGTTTTCGAGAGGGGGGGTGCGCGAGCTCCTCGGCGTCTCCCTGGAGACCCTGGAGTTTGAAAGGGGTTGGGAGGCCCAACCAGCAGCTTCGCCTCAGGCGAAGCCCAGCACCAGGTCTGTTGTACCGTAGCAACGATAGTCCCAGTAGTAGAGGGCGTAACATCTTAAGCAGTAGGAAGGTCCTTTTGGTCTCGATGGCGAATCGCATGCCTCACACTGAGGCACAATCATATATGGGCGGCCGGCCGCTTGAGCCGACGTGGCCGCGGGCAAGCGCTCGTTTCTGCTCCTTATGTCCCCCAGCTCGCTTTAGAGTCGGGGGGAGGGAGACGAAGCGTGAGACCGCCGCCCCTATACAGCAGGCACAGCAGCTAATATGTACAAAGGGCAGCAAAAGGGCGGGGCCGCAAGGAAGGTGGACCCGCGCGCAAGTTGCCTCGCCTGCACCGCTCTGTACTTAAAAGATACTCCTCAGGCGGCTATAGAACAAGATGTCTGGCCGGCGCGATATGGAGTATGACTTTTTAGGTCATGTTTGAAGGTCTGTACACCCCCCATGACCTGTAGGAGCATCTCTCTGTCGATACTCACGTTGGTGTGACCGTCCGCAGTCATATCACGGGTGTCGCACCACTGAATACAGTGCACGATTCCACGCTCCATCATCTGTCGTATCCAACTGATATGTCCTAAAAGGGTACACGCAGTCGGCTTCTTCAAGTCTTTGCTTGACAAGGACTTAAAAGCAGACTCAGCATCTATGGTCAAAGTGACCTTGATGCTCCGGCCACCCAACTCAAGTATGTCTTTCAACTGAGTGGGCGTGAGCGGCCCTGCGTGGAGCTCGTCCAGAGTCACGATCGTGGGATAACAGTCCTCCAAATTATGGGCTACTGCTAGTCTCTGCTGAATAACTCGAGCTGGCCTGCAAGCGGTGAGACTTGCAGTGCGCATCGATCAAGTGGACGACGGGCTTACCCGCATTTTCCACGCCGTAGCAGGTTCGACCCGCGAATACCATAGCCTTTGACGTCGCCGTCGGCGTCTCCACTCAGGCGTCGAGAACCTGAGTCGCTGTACAGGTCAACCTCGCCCGTAAGGGTCATTGCCTGATAGACGATCTTCTTGGGGCAGGCCTGCAGCTTCCTGGTGATCGCGTTCAGTCGTCGCACTTGAATATTGGTCGGTACTTGGACACGTTGTAGAAATACAACATACACCATCAACCACACCTGGGTGATTAATGCATGCGCCAGCGCACCCCTGAGGCTGACGAACATGTCTGCAACCATCTTGGATGTCTGAGCGCCAGCGTCGGCGCCGGTGAGTTCAGGATGTTGCATCGGACGGAGCTGCTTGATGTATTCGTCTTGGTCCAAAATAACATTGCCGTCCTCATCCTTGGTATGTCTCACGGCACAACTGGTGCACGTGTGCTCGTTGAGCTTACACTTACCAAATGTGTCTTCTACACACTTGACATACTTGCCAATGGTGTCCTCAGTACTGGCCATATTGATAGCATCAACATATTTGACCGCAAACAAGTTGCTCGTCGTTTCGAGCTCCTCGTCGCAAGACGCGGGTCGGATGCCAAGACCTCGCGTGGCCCTTCTGAGCTTTAGTGAGAAAGTGCGCGGTGTGTCTTTGGTGCCAGTGCCTGGTTTAGGGCACTGCAAGCAATGCATTGACTCGTCGTAGCGTTCGAATCCTGGGGGGGCCCGAAGCACAGCGGTCGATCCAGGCGGCAAAGTAAAGCACGCAGCGCGTTCATGTTCACCAGTTGCTTCAGCAAGTTCCTGGTAGGTCAACCCCTTCAGGAAGGACATGTTGATGTCGAGGGAAGCAATGATCCATTGCTTCTTGCGCGCCGCCGTGCTCGCGAGCGATCTTCGACTTGACCGCCGCGCTGTTCCCGAAAAGGTTTCCACGTCGAAGGCTTCCAGGTCCATGAAGCCCCGAAGCACCAGGCGTAATCTGATGGTGCGTTCCATCTCGCCCTTTTCGTTTTCACAAACATCCATGTGCACGCATGCCTCGAAGTCATGATGTTTGACGCTTATGTCTTGCATTTGAAACATTTGTTGTCAAACCATGTCTTGAGTTCGGTGTAGAGGGCTTTCGATACTTTCTCGGGATTCGCCTGGATGTCAGCCTTCGCGAGGACGTCGTCTCCCTTGACGGCCGCAGCTCACTTTGCAGCGGCGGTAACATACACTCGCAGAGTGGTCACACGGTCGGCATCTAATATCATGCGCTGTTGCTCGGAAAGGACCACCTTTGACATTCCTGCCGCGAAGCAGAGTTCTACGTGCTGCCCATTTTCGTGTGAGCCCAGTCCGTAGCTGCAGTCTTCGACCATGGGATACAATGGGACGTGATATGTCTTCTCGGTGCCAGAGTCGCGTGCGCGTCCCCACTTAGGCAGGTGTCCCCGCTGTTCATCAGCTACAGTGATCAGCGCACTTTGGTCTGGAACCATCTGCGCGGGCATTGCGAAAGGTCTTCTAGTGGAGTTGCCTCCAGCAGTTCCTTTTCATCTTCTAGTTCTGCATACCGCACTTCCATGACGTGTGACTCGAGATCAGCCTCCGATTTCTCGTAGATCGTGGGAAGCCGCCCGTCATCATGTGGTGGTTCGGCTTCTGAGGCTTCTCTTGCGGTTCCATCCGGTGTCGGTGCACCCGCCAATTCCTCAAATAGTGTCATGTCCTGGTCAGAACCTGCTTGAGGTTTGGTGGGCTTGAGGCACTGGATTTTCGAGTGTGCTGATCCAGTTATATCGTGTATAGCCAACGCGGTGCCTTCTGCTTCATAGTAGTAAAGTCATGGATTCACATCGCTGTCGTAGTGGACCAATGTGCAACTGTCAGCATAGATAACCTGGGGTATATTATGACTGCTCCTAGCTAGACTGACTGAAACTACATTCTCAATGCGGAAGAAGTTGCTGATAAGGTGCTGTAAGGCTGGATGCACCTTGGGAGATAGACGGCTTGCACTCATCATATGAAGCGTCCCCTTCTTGGTCGGTGCATACCCAAATGTCATAGCAGGTCTCCCCGGTGGTAAACTGGCCACGAACGTCAACACTGTCCGTAGTGCAATGTTGTCGGAGCCAATTTCTCTGGCCATTGGCGCTTCGATATGCAGTGGATGACGTACATCGCCGTATAGTACCTGAACATCGCGATTTCCCACTCGAATGATGACTTGACCCCTTTCGGGATCGTTCCTTACAACTGGGAACGGGCCATTCCAGCCTCCCCAGTCGTCCTTCGTGATTGTGGGGCGATGGTAACCAACGAAATCTCCTTCATCGTAGTAATGCTGACCAGTAACAGTTGTCCTAGTGCGTAATGCACGAATGGTCTTGGCTACTGCTGTAGCCTGTGTGATAGCTTCAATGCATGCCCTGCGCATCGTGTGTTCACGAGAATGATCCGCCGTTTCCGTCGGCTGTTCGTGGTCCAGAACAGGTAAGTCAGGGAGCATCGCTGGTTGCCGTCCAAAACACGGCGTTGCATGGGGACACCTCGCTGCAGAAGGTGAACGCACTGGCGGCAAACAAGGAATCTCGCAGTAGCCGTGTGAACACAAGAGGCATGTCTAACCTGTTGAATTCAGCTTCCATGAAATGAAGTAGATGGCGCAGTCTGTCATTTCTGGCTTCGGTCGTCGTAGCATGTTGTCCACGCGCGCGTATCCTGAGCTCAGTGCCTTTGGCCTTAAGGACTGCTTTCGCAGTTTCGTTGTTGAGGGCCCCCTCTCCGTCGGAGTAGAGCACCTGTGCAGGTCCAAATTGCATCCAGCACTGACGGTATGCGTCTAGGATACTGGTCACCGTTTTGCCTGGTATCTCGATTCCAGTGGCATATCGACTGCAACGATCGATGATATGATCTAGCTTGTGTTCTTGTTTGTAGAACATCAGGTCACATTCCACTTCGTCGTTGAAATTGCCAAGCAGTGCAGTAGATGGCATAACCGCATGCCCTGGCTTGTCGCAAGCCCTGCGCCCCCGACATGCGTCGCAGACACCCTTGATCAGGTTGAGTCTGACATTGTGCAGACCTATCTTGGTTAAGACGAGTCTCATCTTAGGTTCTTTCGCATGAAACCCACGCCAGTGTAGCTTCCGCAGCTCGCGTGTTACCACGCTTGGGTCAAGGATTCATAGATTTTGAAGACTGATTTGTGCATCGAACCGTGGCAGTCTGGTAGTCGCAGTCGTGCAGCAGGGGTCCCCGCTGCTGGCGGTGGAGGTGCCTCTCCACCTTGCTGTCGGCCACTTCTGACTCTAACCTGTGGCAGTCGGAGGTGGCCATCCGAACTCCCAGCTCCGCTCGAGGCAGGTTGCCCTGCAGCAGTTTCAGCAGCATGTCTGCCTACTGTAATATCGTGGCTGCTGGCGCCCGCTGTGGGACCGGCTCTAATTAGAGCCGGGTCTTGGTGCTCTTCACCGCGTGAATGGGGGCGCGGCTGGCGCCTCGGGTGGTGGTGCTGCTGGTTCAGCAGGAGCCGGTGGTACTGGTCCTGCTGCCGGTTCGGCAGGGGCCAGTGGTGCTGGTCCTGCTGCTGGTTCGGCAGGAGCTGGTGGCACCTGTCCATGAGCGTCCGGCAGCTTCCAGGGTCTGGCAGACTTGCATTTGCCAGGTGTCAGTACATGCCCAGGCTTGTTATGGCCGTAGTTCGTTCTTCTTGCAGCTCGGGCATTCCCAATGGTAGTCTCCCTTATCGTACCACCTGCAACGCCTAGGATGTATGTCATGTGATGGAGAGCGCATGTTAACATTATCCGCACGTGCAAGACATCCGAGGCCTCCGGAAGGCGGTCTCGTGATCGAACCGTCGGGCTGCCGAGGGATAGTCGGATCGCCCAAATCATATCCCCTCACGCTGGTGACTAACACGGTGGAAGAATAAGGATGACCATGGAAGGGATCACGGTGTACCAAGAAAAGATCGTTTGCGATCTGAACTGCATCGACAAAGAGAAACTGCATCTTTGGAGTGCAGTGTGCAGCCATGGACAGTTCTCTGTTACATACCGACGCATGTTGATGATGACCAGCACATCGTCTTCGTTCAAAAAGTGTAAGGGGAAGGCGGTGGTTGGCCATGATCTCGGTCGGTTTTCGTATCAGTCCCCATGGGAATCGCGTAAGCCAGTAGTACATTGGTCCATATTCATATTGCAAGTGCCCTCGCATTTGGTGGTCAACCCAAGTACCCACTGGTTGTTCTCGTAAGTCAAACCGTTGAAGATCGTTCTGACGTATGGCAACCTTACCACACAACTTAATATGCGGCAGACCTTCTTTGTGGTGTTCATTCCAGGTATCGTAGTTGACCTGGGCGCTGAAAAATGAAGGTAGTCCAGTCGTTCTGCAATTGGGTTGTAGCATGACAACATTGACGAAACAAACGTCTAGGTAGCGCACCACTGCATCCTGGACATCCTTGTTTCCAAGGTCAACCATGGAGCGTTTGTCGAGGTTTTGCCCCTGAAGACACACCTCGGCTGAATGCTGGCAGCGATATACCTCTGTTTCCCCCGCATAATTCCAACATGCCAACCTTGTTATGTCGTCCGTAACATAAAGGTTGGGAGTGTGGAAAACACATCTGCGCATGATTTCGCACGTAGCCCCGCAAGTAATGCGACGACGGTTCCCTCTTCATCGTCACTTTCCGTGTCGGAATCATGGGGTGCATCGGTGCAGTGCGCACTGCATCCAAGACCTCTAAGGTCATCTCCACAGTCATCGCTGCCTTCTTCGACTATCTTGGGTATCTTGCGTGGCTTGATACCCGCTTCTTTGTCTGCTTTCTGTTTTTTCTTTTTGTTTGCTTCGGGCATCGGTCGGTCGCGCCGTCGGTGGTTCAGCCGTTTGCCCAACATCAGATGAACTGAGCGCCGGAAAGTCAGGGATAGATGGGGGGCGCGCGGCCGCGGTCGATCGAAAGGGGAGGGGGGCGATCGTCATCGACGATCGCAACTCGCCTTGGGCGTGGACGTGGGGCCCCGTGTCCGATGAGAGCCGGTTCGGGCTGCTCCCAGTAAAATCGAGTACGAGTGTTGGTTGCACCATTCGGTAACGGCGCATTGTAATTGCACCCGATAGGCTGGCCCTGGATCTCGATGTCTTGCATGATCTTCTTGTCGCCCAGGTTCGTCGTTACCCGTCTGACAACATGGTCCCATTCAGGGCCATTCTTCGGAGACTGAACGTAAGTTCGAGCTCCTTTATTCACTCGTGCGTGGATGCTAAGGTGTACAGCACTTGTGTGATTTCTCTGTGTCTTGTGTAAATCCAGATGATCAGTCAATCTCGCGGTCATGATAGCCAAAGTTGTGTTGCGCCACTATGCCTTCTGAGCTCCTTGGCCATGCCAGTCTCATTCATGCTCAGTTAGTTGTACAAGCTTCCCTGCTGTTTAGCACGTGCACCTCCGCAAGTCGGTCGGGGTGCGCGCGCAGGTAATTGCCACTTGCAGATATGATCCACTACGCAACTTGCTAGAACGGTCGCATTTCAAACCGGAATGGCAAAATCGCATACGCAAGATCTGCAAGTCGAGATCTTTAGCGGCGTCTCGCATAGGACCCGGCTTCCAGAAATAACCTGGTAGTCCCACAAGCACAATAGTCATGCGCAGAGCCCGAGCCTTGGTCATCAAGTTCTGGATGCGTTGATAGTGTGGCCCTGCCCGCTGTCCAGGCAGTCTCACGCACAAATAACTCTGTATGTGTAATACGGTCACATATATATATATATATACATAACCACGGCCTCGGAGTTCAGCGCAAGCTGTCCGTATATCCTCAATGTCGCCTTGCACCGCAATGTATCGATCAGACCCGTCATCAAATTGAGGATGGTATGCTGGGTTGATCTTCGTACGATTGGAAGTACGTAAACTGTCCCAATACGGGCATTTCCAAAGTAAGAGAAGGTTGCCCTGCAGAACTCTGAGCAGGCTGCCCCGCTGAACTCTGAGCTGTCGCCGACGCTGCGGGTGCGCGATCGCCTGCCGATGATGAGGCAGCGCCTGCCGTTCCCCTAGGCGTCCGAGGAGTCACTGGCGGGGTACTGATGTCAAAGTTATGGTGTTTCTACTTCTTGGCGTGGTAGCACTCGACTGTCTTATCTTTGGGAGCTGCTCCTGGTGCCTTTGATGTGGTTTCCAATAATTTCTGATCGATACCACGCCGTGTTGAAGAAGCATATCTTGATGATCCCTCCAGTGTCGGCATCCAGCCAGTCCTGTGCGTCCGACCCGGTGTAGGGCCGCGACGTGGTACAGGGTCCTTCGGAGTAGGGGTGCTGGTGCCTTGAAACACAGCGGCTGCGGCAGCCACTGCTTGTCCTCTGGATCGACGTCGATCAGCAGGTTGCCCCGCAAGTCGTTGCTGCTTGCTGTCCCCAGGGTTGGGATCATCTCGGCTCTGTCTCTTCTTCTGTTTGGGCGGTGGTTTAAGCTGATCAGGTCCAAGCGACTTAGATGGGCTCGACGAATCCGAGGATGGAGAAGCATCAATAAGCGGATCTGGCTTCGGCTTGGGAGCTGCCTTAGCCGTTGCCCCCGCCGGCGCCCATGGTCCATATCGCACGGGATTCCTGCCGGGGTTCAAGCCCATGCCGCCAGGCTTTCTAAGTGCCATATTCCCGATGGTGGCCTTGCCCCTCTTGGACAGGTTATAATTTGTAGCGCTGAGCCTTTTCTCAACAGTAGCCTTTGTCCATCCCTCAGCTCCAGCGCGGCAAGCGACCTTTCTTCCTGGAGAAAGATCCATTTCTTCAGTGGCGACGCACCTAGGATCGATAGGGGCGCCCGCATCGTAAGCGACGTCCGTGGGAAGGGAGTGCGCGTCGGAATACCCGAGGCGCGCCCTGCAGGAGCTGCTTCCGCGGGGTCTATTTCTTCGGCCATCGCAACAACTTCATCTTCATCAGCTTCTTGTTGATCGTCTTCATCTGATTTGGGTGAAGCAGGTTTCCCCGCGTGCCAATCGCGATTAAACTGCTTCAAATAATGGGGAGGTGAAAGGTGATTCCATATCTGAATAGATTGGGATAGCTCAATGACTGTGGCTTGCTCGTAGTCGTTTTCCGCCAACTGCTCTTCATGTGGCGTTGCATTAGGATCGGCGCAGTGACCCCGACCATTGCGACCAAACCCACGGTGTCAGTTTAAAGTGCGGGCTTCTTGATGAGCGCCTCATGGGGCGGCCAGGCCCGCGGTCGGCATATTCGGGGCACGTGCAGCAAACGCCTCGGTAACGCTTCCGTTCCTCGATGATTGCTCTCTCGAGGTCGCGCTCGGCAGTATTTTCTTGTGTTTCGACAGGTCCTGCCCCCTGATGGGCGCCTGATATTGCCGTCTTCACCTCGCTGAATAATATTGCGATGAGAATACCAGTGACGGATGCGGTGCTCAGTCCAACACTTGTTCAGCCAATATCGCATCGCATCTGGGGGCGCGTGCTGACGAGCCAATCCAGCTTCCGCGTGGCCAACAAGGCGCTGCATTCCGCCCCCATGGATGTTCTTCTCGCGGCTGGTCTTCTCGAGGCGGGCGCCCCCGCAGACGGTCCCTCCTCGGGGGGGCGTCAGGCCCATTGGTCTGCCATGGAGGGGCCTTTGGAGTACCCGCCGCATCAGGGGGATAGGGCGCTGAAGGCCGCTAGAGCGAGCGCCACTGGAGCGCGCGCGCACGATTGGGTGAGCGACTGGGAAACCGACCGCGGCGTACCAGACGAGCGTCGTCTCCCCATTCTTCGTAATCATCATCGGCGCCACACCTTTCCCTCCAGACCTGGCGGCTTGCCGATCGCTCCTGGCGGCTCATAGAACGGTCCGATGCGACGAATGTGTATTGAAATAATTCATTCTGGCCAAGTTCAGATTGAATACGCTCAGACAGATCACTAACGTCTCGCGGGCTTCCCCGCAATGGGTCATCATCACCGAATTCCATGTTTGTCGGACTTCCAATGGCCCGAGGATAAATCATCAACTGCATGTCCTCTTCTGCCGCAGGAATAGTGGCTTCTGAATCCGCGGGTGCCCCCGCCATGTCGGCATCTTCTTCGGCGGGCGCGCGGAAGTTCTCGACGAATTCAATGTCTGCAGGTTGCCCCGCGATGGGTATGCCCAGCCAGTCTGCCAGATCGATATCGTCGTGGCCAGTGAACGCCTCCTCGAATAGCTCGTCGGCGCAATTCTCGATGGAAATTCTGGCACTCAGATATCTGGCAGCCATGAAGTGAACAACTGAAGCCGAGCTATCGGCAGGGTCAGCTGAAAGAGACCCCTAGTGAACATACTGCATGTCAGAGTCGGTTTGGGCCAGATGTCTCGACGGACCCCTGCCTCTCCCATCGCCTTGAGGGCACTCGCGGCGAAAATGCTGCGTGTTGTGGCATATGTCGCACTCCAGAGTCTTACCATTGGCATCCTTCTGGTTTCCCCGACGTCCCTTACCTTTTCCTGATGTGTGCCTGCCGTTCCTGCCTGCACCTAAAAGTATATCTTCATACTGTGGTCCGGTAAGGGATGCTAGGGATGCTAATGCCTCTGCCATGTAATCGCCGACGCTTACCTTTACCCTTGCCTCGACCCTTGTCTGTTCCCTTGAGCGCTCGTCGTGCGATACAACGTATTTTACGGACGGGCTTCTTCATGAATCGCCTCCATCTGCGCTTATGCTTTTGATATCCTAAAAATAACCATTGCGCCCGTTGCTCTTCCGCGAGGTATGTAGGCATATCCGAGTAGTCAAGGGCTGTGGCCTCATCGTCCGAAGACGCATCGGTGTCAGTACCGGAATCGAAATCGGACTCGGCAGGCTGCCCCGCTGAGCCCATTAGGGTCATGGCTTGAGTAGGGGGTACCGCGTCGGGAAGCCCCCGGAACCTGGCCCAAGAGTCTTGCGACCCCGAGGCCGATCCACCGTTCTGAGCCAATAGTGTAGGTGGTCTCGCGTGGTTGTGGATCGTCATTCCAGACGTTATTAGAAGGTTGCCCTGCGGTTGCCTCGGCGTGGAAGGTCTCGGTTCGGTGACCGCGACTGAAAATACCACCAGTATTGCCAAGGGTTCTCTCAGCAATGTGTGCATATGACCTCATGCGTTCTAGTAGAGCGTCAAATTGTTGCTGGTCTCTCGGCATGTGGTGGTTTAGTGGCTGCAGGAGTTGCTGTGCGCGCAATGTCCCCACTCCAAGAGATCGGAATAAAATGACTGCTAAGATTTGGAAGTTGGGAATGTTAAAGCCAGCCGCTTCAGCTTCATAGCGGGCTATCTCGAAGCGTGCTAGCGTCCGGTCGATCCGTTCTCCCGCATGGACTCGGAAGTCAATGAGAGCTATACCAGAATTGAGTTGGCGCTCCTCTTCTAAATTCTCGAACCTTCGTGCTTAAGAGGAACATAATGTAGGTGGCGCCGTCGGTGTGGCGGCCAGCTATGTTAACGCCAAAATTGATAACTGTTGGGGGGGCTCTCATGGCTATGGTCCGTGCGAACCCTCCTAAACCTCGCTGCGGGACTGCAGCGTGCGTGGAGGGCGTCATGTTGCCTGTGGTAACGTTGATCCAGGCATGTACCTCGCGGACGAATTCGCGGAAAGGTACCTGACCAGTTGGCCCCCAATGAGGGCCGGTCGTTCTTGTGTCTTCTCCACCACGCATGTGTCCTACCGCGCACCCGACAGCGACCCATGTGAGCCCAAAGATAGTAACAACAATCCAATGACCTCGCAGGTCGTAGTCGGATGTTGTCGGTTGGGGCTTCCGATGTGTGGTCGTAAGTCTGCGTGAGAGTGGAAGCGGCACCGCGTCGTATCGCATGTGTCCATGCATTCTGTTTTCGAAGAAGTTTCCAAGTGGATCAGGTGGGTGGACTTCAGGAGTATACTAGCGCAGGGATGTAGGACGAAAGTAAGAGGCCTCCGCGTAAGCAGAGGTGTCACTGCAGGTGTCCTTGCTATACTGCGTAGTTATATACATTCCTCCGCGCAAACCCAGTGCACCCTGATGTTCCACCTTGTCTGTAGTCCACCACATAGTGCCGTGGATGGTGATGAGTAGAGCTAGAGCTGACCACCATCGGCCAGCTCCGCTACCAAGTTTCAAAGGGGCTGGGAGTCCTAACCAGCAGCTTCGCCTTAGGCGAAGCCCAGCCCCAGCTCTGTTGTACCGTAGTAACGATAGTTCCAGTAGTAGAAGGCGTACCATCTTAAGCAGTAGGAAGGTGCTTTTGGTCTCGATGGCTAATCGTATGCCTCACAATGAGGCACAATCATATCTGGGCGGCCGGCCGCTTGAGCCGACGCGGCCGCGGGCACACGCTCGCTTCTGCTCCTTATGTCCCTCGGCTCGCTTTAGAGTCCTGGAGCTTCCGAATCTGCCTTCCGTGGCCTCAAAGACGTGCCAGGACGGTCCCGGATCGTCGAACGGTTGGCCCAGACGCCTTCGAGGCGCCCCAAGAGAGGCCCAAGAGCCGTCTCGAAAAACAGAACACACACACACACACGCACACACACACACACACACACTCTTACACACACACACACACACTCTTACACACACACACACACACTCTCTCTCTCACACACACACACACACACACACGCACACACGCACGCACGCACGCACGCACGCACACGCACACGCACACGCACACGCACACGCACACGCACACGCACACGCACACGCACACGCACACGCACACGCAAACGCACACGCACACGAGGAGGCTTACACCGTTCCGCCGACCCCCAGAAGAGGCGGGGAGTCCACGGTTGAGGCGTCGTGGGCTTCTTGGGCCCTACTTGGGGACTCTTGTGGGCGCCTTGGGAATTGCTTGGGGGCCTAGCCTCTTGGAAGCAGTCTTGAAGCGTCCCGGGTGCCGTTTTGGGGTACCTGTTGGGCCTCTTGGGGGCCTCTTGGGGCTTTGGGGGGGCCTCTTCTGGGCCGCTTGGGGGCTTCTTGGAGCTTTTGAGGGGTCTCTTGGGACGGAGGGATCGGATTTTCGATTCGTGTACTTCCTCTTGGCCTCTCTTGGGGCCCTCTTCGGGCGTCTTTGGCCGTCTTGGGCCTTTCTTTGGGCCGTCGTGGAACCCTTTTGGGTCGTCATGGGGCCCTCGTAGGAGGCCTCCCTGGCAGTTTTGGGGGCGGTCGACGGGGCCTCGTGGGCCGTCTTGCAGCGCCTCCTCCTCCTCCTCCTCCTCCTCCTCCTCCTCCTCCTCCTCCTCTACATGTTATGGCCTTCTTGACGAAGCTCGACGCGTCCCCACACCGAGGATGCGTCATGTGTGGCGCCTGGGCAGCGCTGTCAGCATCGCCGCCGAAAAGAGATGTCCGAGAGGGGCCCAGGGGACCCAAAGACCAAAGAGCTCCAAGATGGCCCATGCAAGCCTCATCGAGAGCCCCTCCAAGAATAGAGACGAAAGACGCGTCACATGCGCCCGCCTGCTACGGGATGCTCGAAGCGTTGCCGCCCTCAAGAGTTGTCCGAGCGGAGCCCAGGAAGGCTCAAGACGGCATCGATACAAGGCACGAGGAACTCCATGACGGCCTACGTCTCTGTCTCGTCTCGTGTCCTGCTTCCTCCTCCTCCTCCTTTCTCCTCCTTTCTCCTTCTGCTCTTACTGCTCCACTTCTGTTCCTGAAATTCCTCCCTGTCGCACCCCGAGGCTGGTCGAAAAGACGGTCTGGGCGTTTCGCCTAAGACTTCCTCACCATTTATGACCTCTGATACTGAACAACTTATCACAGTTACACAAATGGAGGGCGGGTCGTTTTCAAAATGTGACTCTCGCCTTTATTCGCCGTTTTAAACAGCTGCAAGAGCTTTACGGATTCAGGGCGGATCGTTTCCAAAATGTGGCTCTCGCCTCAGCGCCGCGCACGTTCGTGATAACAAGTTCTTTCACGGATTGAGGGCCAGTCGCTTTCAAAATGTGGCTCTCGCCTTAGCGCCGCGCACGTTCGTTTCAAACATGTGCAAGAGCTTCACGGATTCACAGCGGGTGGTGTCCAACACCGTCACGAGGCTTCCCACGAGACCCCAACAAGCCTCACAAGAAGACATGTTGTCCACAACCCCGTCTGGCCGACAGCCACCGAACACTACGTACAGCATGGGCCTGCGGAATGAGCGAGGCAATTCACAACATAAAACAAGCGTTACAGCCCAGGACTACTCCAGGAGAGATTCAGACCAAAAGGATTTGCTGGAGAGACCCAAGATGGCCTAAGAGGGGCCCTAAACGGACCAAGTCGGTCCCAAGACGGCCCCTCGACGGCCCCAAGAGATCCCCCAGACGGCCACAAGGGCCTCAAGACGACACAAGGAAGCCCCAAGATGGCACAAGACGGCCCCAAGACAGCACAAGACAAGGGAGCCCCAAGTGACCCCCAATACTGCCCCACAGGAGCTCAAGACAGCCTCAAACTGGCCCATGTAAGCCCCGTGGGAGCCCCTCAAGGAGTGGAGACGAGGGATGTCACACGTGACGGCCTTCCTCCTCCACCTCATCAGAGTCCTCATCTTCCTACTGCACCACAGGACGGCCTCAAGCAATCGAATATGGCCTCAAGATGGCCGATGAGTCCAATGAAACGGCTTTCTGGGTGTTGATCCAACTGTCGCCGCACAGAATACATCTAGAGCCGCTCGAGAGTTAGCCGCTCACGGCTTTCAGCGGACCAGGATGCATGTCACATGCCACAGAAATTAGATTCCTCATCGGGATCATCGGGTACAGGGCTCATTCGTCACATGTGTATCCTTCCTCCTCCTCCGCCTCCTGCTCCTCCTCATCCTCCGCCTCATTCTCGTGAGTTTCCTCATCCTCCGCATTCGCCCTAAGACTAACTTACATAAACCCGAGATGGCCTCAAGACGGCCGAAATGACACATGCGACGGAAGTCTTGGCGTTGCTCCAAACATTGCTGGACAGAGAACATTCGGGGGCGCTCGAAAGGGAAACGTTTACGGGTTGCTGTAACCCACCCAACAAGATGCCCACATGATACGGACTTCCTCTTCCTCGTTCTACACCCCCTTCTCCTTCTCCTCCTCCTCTTCCTCCTCCTAGTCACCGTCACCAGCAGCATAAACATCAGCATCAGCATCAGCATCAGCATCACCATCACCATCCTCATCCTCATCCTCATCCTCATCCTCATCCTCATCCTCATCCTCATCCTCATCCTCATCCTCATCCTCATCATCATCATCATCATCATCATCATCATCATCATCATCATCAGCATCATCATCATCATCATTTTCATCGTCATCCTTCTCCTCGTCCGCACGAGTCCCCCTCCTCCCCCTCCTCCTGCTCCTCCTCCTCCTCCTCCTTCTCGTCGTCGTCGTCCTCCTCCTCCTCCTCCTCATCAATGTACTTGATCCTCCTGCTCCGTCCCAGGAAGGCTTGACACGCTCCAAACCAACCCCAGAACGGCCGAGGTGTCACATTTCACAGCTTTGTGGGCGCTGCTCTTCCCGTCGCCGCACAGAATGCATTTGGCGGAGCTCGAGAGCTAACCGTGTACGGCTTTTCGACGGCGTCCTGGCAAGATATGTCGATCTGTCTATAGCTGCTCGGAGATCTCGGGACAAGAGGTGTCACATCTTGCGCCCTTACCCTTCTCGTCGTCTTCATGATGTTACTCGCCCTGCTACTCTGGCCCAACTCGGCCCACGAACCCCAAATCTATCATCAAAACTGCCGAGGCGTCACATGTCACAACCTTTGGTGCGTTGCTCCAAGCGTTACCAGGTGCAGCGCATGCATAGGCGTTCGAACAGAACACGTTTACAGCCTTCTGGACATATCCGTGCAAGAGGTGTCACATGTAACGGCCGCGTCATCATCATCATCATCAGCATCATCAGCATCAGCATCATCATCAGCATCATCATCATCATCATCATCATCATCATCAGTATCATCACCACCATCATCATCATCAGCTTCATCATCACCCGCATCATCATCATCATCATCTTCATCATCATTCTCATGATCATGGCCATGATCGTCATCAACATCATCATGATCATGATCATGATCATGATCGACCTCGTCATCATCATCAGCATCATCGTCATCATAATCATTACCATCAGCACCACAATCGTCATCATCATCATCAACACACAGCACCATCATCATCCCCATCACCACCATCATCATCACAATCACCATCATCGTCATCATCATCAGTATCATTATCATCATCACCAGTACCATCATCAACAGTAACAACATCATCATCAGTATCAGCAACATCATTATCATGCTCATGATCATGCCCATGATCGTCATCACCATCAGCATGATCATGATCATGATCATCATCATCGCCATCATCATCATCATCATCATTATCATCACCATCAGCATCACAATCGTCATCACCATCATCAAACACAGCATCACCATCCTCATCACCACCATCATCATCATCATCATCAGCAGCATCATCATCACAATTACCACCATCATCATCATCAGCATCACGATCATCATCATCATCAGCATCACCAACATCATCATCAGTATCCTCATCCTCGTCATCATCTTCATCACCATCAACATCAACATCAGCATCACCACCATCATCACCACAATCAGCATCAGCATCATCGTCATCACAATCACAATTACCATCACCATCACCACCACCATCATCATCATCATCATCACCATGATCATGATCATGATCATCATCATGATCATCATCAGCATCGCCATCATCATAACAATCATCATCATCGTCATCATCATAATCATCAGCATCATCATTATCATGATCATCATTACCATCATCGTCATCATCGTCATCATCAGCATCATTACCATCATCTCTCTGTCACCATCACCATCACAAACATCATCATCGTCATCATCATCATCAGCATCACGATCATCATCATCAGCAGCATCACAGTATCCTCATCCTCATTATCATCTCCATCACCATCACCATCAACATCATCATCATCATCACCACCATCATCACCACAATCAGCATCAGCATCATCGTCATCACAATCGCGATCACCATCACCATCACCACCACCAACATCATCATCATCATCATCGTCATGATCATGATCATGACCATCACCATGATCATCATCATCATCATCAGTACCATCACCATCATCATAACAATCATCATCATCGTCATCATCATGATAATCATTACCATCATCATGATCATCACCATCATCGTCATCAGCACCATTATCAGCATCTCTCTATCACCATCACCATCACAAACATCATCATCGTTATCACCATCCTCATTAATCATCATCAACAGCATCATCATTGTGGTTGTCGTCATCACCACATAATTCTCGTCATCTTTATCATCGTCCGCCTCCTCATCCTCCTACTCCTACCCATCATCACCACAATCATCACCCATCCATCCCGGGAGTCCGCACACAGCACCCAACAACATTTCAGCCACTCAGTATCCAGCCTCCTGCTACCCTGAACGGGCAAGGTGGCGGGATTTGCCGCAATTACCTGGGTACATTTCCCATGGGATTCTAACGCGTGATCTCAAAATGCACAATGTCAAAAGGCGCGGCCAAAACACCACAATACGAAGCCAGAAGCCGCTAAGGATGAGACCGTCCTTCGTCAACCGTGACATGCCGAAGTCACAGACTTTGGCCACGAAGCCACGTGGGTCGGAAGCTGAGCTGGTAAGCAACACGTTGCGGCCATTGAGGTCGGCATGGATGATGGACTTGTCATGCACGTAGGCCATAGCGTCCGCAATGTCGCGGAGGGTCGGAAGTACAGTAGCCATGTCAGGCGGCGCAGTGATCTTGCGCTTCACCCGCAGCCAACCGCGCTCTGCTGCATCATGAAGGGTGCCCATGTTGCAAAGCTCTTGTACAATCCACACGACTTTAATCTCATGGCGACCAGACTTCGCAGTCGAGACCCCGTGCGCCAGAATCTTGACGACTCCTGGGTGGTCCAAATCACAGGTCAGCTGTACCTCGGCGAGCTGATCGTCAGTCGCGCCCTCTTCACGGCCCCGGCAATCGATCAGCTTGACGGCCACGGCAGTGCCGTCACTGGTGCCCCGGTACACTTTTCCGAAGCTGCCACTCCCCAGCAGCGGCCCCAATTGGAGCTGGCTCAATTCCGTGGGTGGGTTGTACTCGCCAAAGCCAGACTGGTAGCCGTCGAATGCTCCTCCCTTGCCTGAGGACGCTTCAGTCGACCGCCTTCCACTGGAAGTTCTTGCCCCGGAAGATTTTCCCTCCGACCCATATGCTGTGGACGCGTCAGATTCGGCGGAGAGAACGATGGCGAACCAAAAGCATTTGGCGTCTGCCACATCCATGAGTTCGCTTTGTTGGCGCTTGGTGACCTCAACCTTCTTGTCATCATCCACGTCAAAGCCCAGCTTGGTGTCCGGTGGGTCATACGCGCTCGGCACCCAGCTGGGGATACCAGTGGCCTTGCTAGGGGCCAGCCGGTCAGAGGTGGCTGGCATCAGCTTGAGGGTGAGCCAGCGTTTTGACTTCTCGCAGAAGAAACTCATCTCGAACGCATCACCGACGCCGAGGATCTTCGCAATATCCAGCTCATCCTTCCCCTCGCCTTCGAAGAGCTCCCAGAAGTCACTCCCAGCCAGGTCGTCTATGTCCAGCCCCGAGGAAGATTCGAACGCTGGGTTGGCATAGCTGATGGGCCAGCCGCTTTCGCGCACATCAAGCATGATGACGCCATCGCGCGAAGCGGTCAAGGACATGTCCAAGCTGCGGTTCCTTGATACGTCATTGTGAGATGCTTCGTCAACGATGTCCATGAGCGGCTTGTTGCGCTCAATTTCTTCCACTGCAAGCGCAGCGAAATTGTTGAGCAACGCGTACATCTCCGCGGTAAAAGCACGTTGTTTCAGGTCCACGATGCACAGTGTGCCATAGCGCTCACCGTGCGAGCCCACAAGCGGCGCACCAGCATAGAATTTAATGAAAGGCTCGCCAGCCACATAGGGATTATGTGCAAGACGCGCATCCTTGCTGGCATCCTCTGTTATGAGGATCTCTGGTGTCGAGGGAACCAGCACGTAGTTGCACCACGAACCATCCCGATCCACACATGCCCCAAACGGTCCAACCTTACTCTTAAACCACACTCGCGATGGGTCCGCCACCAGTGTGATAAGGGAGACCGGCGTCTTGAAAGTCTTCGTCATCAACTCGGTAATTCTGTTGAAGGGCTTTTCATTTGTTGGGGTGTCAAGCATCTGCAAGGACTCGAGAGATGCATACCGGCCTTTCTCCCCAAAGATAGCCTTCCCATCGAACTCACAGGTGTCATACAAACTGTTTATGCTCGGGTGATTGGCACGCGCGGCCACGAACTCGGGGTTCTCTTGTGTGGAGCATGTATCGCCCATTGCTAGATTGCTGTGCGAGTGTTCAGCGTCCACGAGCCCGCAGAACAAACAAACCTGTCTGAGCTAGGAACGGGCAGCATTCCGGAGAGGCAGAGATGCATGGAGAAAGAGAGAGAGAGAGACATAAACAAATTCACACACACACACATACACACAAACAAGCAAACACACTGATGTCTGCGAGCACGGCCAACTTGCCAATCGGGGGGCATTCTCTAAGCTGATCGGAGTAGTGCGACCGAAGAACAGGCCACGTGTCCTCGCTGGGTTCCGGCTTCTGGCTCAACATGTTCTTCCGAGCGTAGAGGAGGCGAATCCACTCTTCGTCGCCCCCCCCCGCCCCCTCGACTCCACTATCATACGGGTGGGAAAACCGTCGAACGAGCACGCGGACTTGGGATCAAATCGCACCGACGCGCGTTGGAGGATGACCCTCGCGATTTTTCCTTCCGCGGAGGAATCGCTTCTCTCTGTCCGATAACAGGCCTCGTCTTGCCTCCTGATCTCAGCCAGGAGCAGATCGTCTCACCCATCGATGTCGGATTCATCCAAATCAGATTCCTTCAAGCAAGAAGCCACACGCGATCGCAAAGTCTAAAGTAGAGGGTCTCCCGGGGTCTTTCAGCGTGATCGTGGGGGCGTTGACGTCAAGCGCCTACAGTGCGGGCGCGGCCACAAGAAACCCTCGCAAGAAACCCAACCCTGAAAACCCGCGCGCGAGGATCACCTGAGGGGAAACCCAGAGCACCCTGAACGCACCAGCTCCTTCAACGGCTGCGGGAAGTCACCGCGCAGCTCGCGGAGCGAAGAAACCCCAAATGCCCTGACGAAAGTCATATCGTTTCTTGATGCGCGCCGCCACTGTAATGATCCCGATACCACTTCAACGCTTCATCCGTCTCCCACGTCGCAGCGGCCACGGGTCGGCATGCGGCCCCTGGGACGCTCGGCGAAAGCAGCGGCGTTGGGGATGTTTGGAAGGCGGATCTTCGCCCTCTCGCTTCTGCCCGAGGTTCTCAATCCTTCGCCGACCTGAGGGGCCAGCCCAACATCGCCATCCGCCAGGCGTCTAGCCTTCCATGGCGTGTCGCGGGGGGCAGGAGGAGGGGGAAATAACAGGCGGTAACGCGCGCGCTCCGCCAAGATTTGCCGCCCGGGGGCCCCGGGAGGGGAGAGGAAGGCGAGGGGGGAGGCGGAGGAGGAGGAGGAGGAGGAGGGCGCAAGGGGGGAGGAGGAGGGGAAGGAGGAGGAGAAGGAGGAGGAGGAGAAACAGGAGGACGAGGAGGAGGAACAGAAGGAGGAGAAGGAGGAGGACCACTGTAAATCCAAGAGTCATCAACGATGTTGGAAGTGATCCTCCCTCCAAGCTCCCTCTTCATAGGCCCCTACAACGGTTCATTTCCATTGAGGGAACTGCATCGTTGGAAGACAACCGTTTGAAAACCTTGAAACATGCCAGAAAATTGTTCTCGGGATTGCCACGCCTCAGATCGACCTGACTTGCGCGTCGTGACGATCTGGAACCATTCCAAAACGCCGTTTTTGGAGTTCAACACTGCGAATCAACATCACTGTTGCACATGCATAATCATGAATCTTTTCAAAACGCAATGTCTTGTACGCTGGTCATGGGAACCCGTCAAACTCTTGCAAATGTTGAACACGAGCGTGCGCGGCGCTATGGCGACAACCGCATTTTGAAAAGGAACCGCCCTCAATCCGTAAAGCTCTTGCAACTTAAAAAACGAGTGCGCGCGGCGCTAAGGCGAAAACCACATGTTGAAAACGGCCCGCCCTCAATCCGTGAAGCTCGAAAACCACCCGCCCTCAATACGTGGAGCTCTTGTATTTTTTTCAAAAAAAAAAAAAAAAAAACGAATGCGCGCTGCGCTAAGGCGACAACCACATGTTGAAAACGACCCACCCTCAATCCGTGAAGCTCTGGCAAAAATTTAACAACGAATGTGCGCGGCGCTAGGGCAAGAACCGCATGTTGAAAACGGCCCACCCTCAATCCGTGAAGTTCGTACAACTGTTTAGAACGAATGCGCGCGGCGCTAAGGCGAGAACCGCAGTTTGAAAACCACCCACCCTCCATATGTGAAGCTGTTGCCATGTTTTCAGCTTCGGAGTCATAAACGGTGAGGACGTCTCAGGCGAAACGCCAGGCCCGCCCTAAAAACTGGCCTCGGGGTGCGACACGGAGAAATTACGTACAAGGGAAAAGAATGGAGGAGGAGGAGGAGGATGAAGAGGAGGAAGAAGAGAGAGAGGAGGAAGAGGAGGCTCGTTGCTCAGGGGGCCCGCCCAGGGGCCAGGGATGAAATCCCACCGCGTAGGTGGTCTGGGGAGGCTTCTCTTCCAACTCCCGAAGCCCAGCGCTTCCCAGCCCTGCTCCAGCGCTTGCGCGAACTCTGGGTCCGTGGCCAGCCAGCCCGCCTTGCCCCAGTTGATCTTGAGGCGCCCAGCCTGCAAGCCGACGAACAGGTCGCGGGCGGCTTGCGAGAGCTGGTCGCCGACAAGGCGAGTCGTGCCCACCGCCTGGAGGCAGTCGTCCACCAGGCTCTGGGCCCGCACCAGCGGGTAGCGCAGGACTATGTTGCGCAGGAGGGTGTACCTCAGCAGATTGCCCACGCCCGCTGCGCAGTAACACCCAGCCGCCGTAGCGCCGCTGGCCTCCGCCAGGGGCCCTACCCCTGTGCCCAGGAGGGCCCTCCTGGGCTGGTGGGAGTTGGTGCGCGGCGCCCTCAGGAGGATCATCGGAAACTTCGTCTCCGCAGCCTGCTCGGGCAGCTCTTCGCGACTTCGCGACGGATGAGCTCGTAGTACACCGTGAGGCCATCCCCGTCTTCTTCGCGAAGCTGGTCATCATAGCGTGCACGAAGCTCGCCTTCTCGCGCGCGCGTCCTGCAGCCCCCCAGTGGAACGACTCGTCGACCCTGCGCTCCTAGGCTGCTGCGATAGGTTGTCTCAACTTGGACCACACTCTTATCCAGGTGCTGGCCAAGAGGTCGGGCCTGACTCCCCCTGGCGAGTGTTCGGGCAGGAACGCGACTAGGAGTAGCCTCAGCGGCCCGCGCCTTGGGTCGAGCTCCCAGCTGTGGACAGTGCCCAGGACAGCCTAGCGGCACAGCACAGGGCCCATCTGAGTTGGCGCGGGAGCATTCTGTCCCAGCCTAAGCCAGTGGCCTCGACGCAGGGCGCCCAGCTCGTCTAAGGTGATCGACGGAAAGCTGGCCCAGTCCCCTCGCCCGCGCCGCGCCCGCGCCAGGGGGCCCTCGTCCTTGGCGCGGTCCGTGGACCCACGGGGCCTCCCACTACCGCGTGAGGAAGGCCATGGCCGCGTCGCCAGCAAACGGCAGGCCCTCGCATGTATCCTCGCCGTCGTGCTCGATCAGCGCGGGTGGGATCGGGTTGCGTTCTTCGATGAAGCGGTGGGCCCGCTGCCCCCCACCTTGCGCGCCGCCTCCAATGCCCGCGCGCGCCGCTCCGCCGAGCGACGCCGGCGGCCCCCGGCACGCATCCCGCAGGCGTCGTCGGTGATGCCCACGAGCAGCGCGTGGTAAGCGTGCAGTTCCATCGAAGCAATGGCACTGTGGTCCCAGGTCGCCTTCCTGTGGGCAAGCCACCTCGCTGAAATCGAAGGACCTCCTCGCCCGCGCCTGCCCGCCGAATCGGGAGTGCCAGTTCCATCCGCGCTCGTTCTCGTGGGCGCGCGCGAGGGCGGCCCCCTGCTGGCCGCCGCGAAGCTCGCCCACGGCCTGTGATCCTTGCTCGCGGTCGCCTTCAGGGTCAGGTCCCACGCGCGGGCCAAAGGCTCCTTGACCACCTGGAGGCCGCCCTCTGGGAACGCCAGTCCAGCCGGCGCAGCCTGCCCAGGTCGTCCTCCGCCATGAACCAGAACTCCGAGGCCCTAGCCAGGTCCCCTGGGCCAACCCCGATCAGCCAAGGCCAGCTGCTCCCGTTGGGGCGCCTCCCGGGTAGGCGGCGGCAGGCCCTTCGGGCACCTGCTGGGGTAGAGCGCCCTGGTGATGGTGGCCCGCATGTGCGCCCCCCTGAGCGCGATAGTGGTCGGCGAATGCGGGCTGGTCGGGGCATCGCCGAGGGCCTTAACTGCCTCGACTCGGTGGGCAAGCACTGCGGCCACGCTGCCAAACTCATGCTCCTTCTTGCCACATGTGTAGAGCCACGGTCTCGCCGCCGCTGCCCCTACTGCCGAGAGCGCTGCCGGCCCGCCCGGGCGGTCGAGCGGCCCTGGCCCTGCCCCCACTGCCAGCGCGCCGAAGAGGTCGGGGCCCGACCGCCGCGCCCGCCTAGCTGCAGCGCTCAGGCGCTGACTCGACTTGGCGCGGGCCCCCTGAGCGCACGCCGCGCCATGCACCTGCTGCTTGTCATTGCTCCGCTCCAGGGAGGCTTGGCCGCCGGCCAAGGCGCTGGCATTGACTGAGACCAGCGCGAGCTCCTCTGGCGCCCCCTGCTGGTCTCGGGCATCCTGACGTGCGTCTGGGCCTCAGCCCCCGCGGCGCTCCCACCTGGCGGTCCTGCGCGAGCTGGCTTGGTCGTAGGAATCACTCCGTCTGATGCCTCAGCGCTCGCCCTGGCCGAGGGAGCCGCGTCCGCTGCCGCGCGTCCGCCTCCGCAATGGCCTCCCACATGAGGCGCTGGCGGCCCTCGCCCTCCAGCCGATCCGCCCTGGCGGTTGAGCTCCAGCCCGCTCTGCGCCGTCTCGGCGGGCGCCTTCGCCGCTCGGGCGCGAGCGTGGCTGCAGTTGCCCTGCCCCGGCAAATCAGCCTTCTCAAGGGGGCCTCGAGGTCGGCCCTGCAGCGCCGCCCGTTGGCAGCGACGCCAATGAGAACGGCCTGCCTGGCCCATTGGGCTGCGCGCCGAAGTTCCAAGGGCGCGCGCGCTGGCCCGAGTTCTGCCCCTGCCCTCTCCACTGCCCCCCCCCCCCCCCCTCGCGCCGCAGCCCCCCTCGGTGGCCGGGGCGGGGGCCGAGGTTCTGCCGAGGGTGGCCCTTCGCAGTCCAAGTTCGGAGCGATGCGCTGCGAGCTGGCTGCGGCCCCTCGCCGCTCGCGGGCTCTGCGCCGAGGAAGCTCTCGACGACGCCACTCCAGTCAGCTCCGTGGCCCCCAGGCAGCTGCTCCAGGTTCGCGGTGGTTACCCCGCCGCGGTGACCTGGGGCTGCCGCTGAGTTGCATGGGGCCCAGGCCATGCTTCTCCGTGAGGCTGTCAGACTTGCTGATTCTTCGCCGACTTGACGAAGCCTGCCGCGAGCCGCTCGAGGCTGGCCAGGCCCTCGGTCTCGCCGAGGTCGAAGGCGGGCCTTGCCCCTGAGAGCTGCTCGACGGCTGCCGCCGCGGCGTCGACGAGCTCCTCGTCGATCTCGATGTCACCTGCGTCGGCCGGGACATCGGCTCCGCGGCTGCCGCCGGGCTGGCCAGCCACGGGATGGTCAGGGCCACCGGGCGCGGGTGCCTGGGCAGCAGCCTTGGCAGCCGTCACGCGCCCCTCTTCGGCCTCCTGCTGCTTGGCGACCTCGGCTGCCTCCTTGGCGGCCGTGTCGGGGAGTTCCTGGACACCTTGGAGGCCGGGGCGCTTGGCGAGGCCGCCCAGCATCTGCGCGGCGAAGGCCAAATTGTCCGCCGTCCACTCGGCACCCTCTGTGGGCACCATCGCCTCCGTGTACTCTCCGCGTGCTTAGCCTCGTGCCCGCGGAGCTGGCGCGGCTCCTCGTCGTGCGCAGCTTGGGCTGCCGGCAGCCCCTTGGCCCTCTCGGCCAGCCTGCTTGGCCTTGTCCGCCTTCCCTTGCAAGATCTGGGGCAGCGGCCGCGTGGCGAGGTCGACCTTCTCAGGCGGCTGCGGCTCCAGGGCCCCCCGCTGCTGCGGCGCGAGGCCGTGCCCCCCTTGCTTCGCGCGCGTCTCGTTGAAAGCCTTGACCAGCTCAACAAGGGACGTCTTCGCGGACTGCGGCGGAGGCTGCTTGAAGTGAGCCCGCCAGTCCTTGCCTTCGCCCCAGAGCGACGGGCTGACAACACTCGACTTGCCACTCTCGCCGCCGCCTCCGCTCTTGGGGTCCTGGCCGCCCCCCTTGCCATGGCCGCGCCTCCGCGGGGGTTGGCCGCCGTCGTGCCGCTGGATGGCCGCGAGTATCTATGGCGGCGCCTTCGCTCCACAAGCTCAGCAGGCGTCGCTTGGGCATCCTCCACATCGACCAGGGCACCTCCACTGCCGACGGCGCTTCCCGGGCGCGCCATCGGCTGATGCCGCGGGCCAGGCGCAGTCGCCGTGGTTGCCGTCTCTCTCAGTGGCTCGCGCTAACGGGCCGGTTCGAAGAATCGCCAGCGCAATCACGAACATCCAACGCGCTCGCGCTGAAACGGCTTGGGGGGAGGAGGGGGGGGGAGGGAGGCGAGCTAGGTGCGCTCGCGTCATATCTGACATCCCACCCTCCCTCCCATCCCTTACCATGGCGCAGATCCCCTCTCTACAGGCTCAGTCGGATGTCGAGCAGGGCAATGAACCCGAAAGGGTACGCGATGCATTGTCGAGCGCGGCACGGCATGGCGTAGAAGAACACCGCAAAGCGTAGTATCAACCTCGCATTGCATTGCATGCCGTGGCATGGCACGGGAAATGACGCCAACGCTGCAGCGGGAGCACGACTCGAAACGAGCGGAAGCGCGGGAATGAGGCCAACGCTGCAGCGGGGGCGCGATTCGGAACGAGCGGAAGCACGGAAATGAGGCCAGCGCTGCAGCGGGAGCACGATTCGGAACGAGCGGGGCCCGAAAACGAAGCCGGCGCCTCAGCGAGAACAGCATTTTGTAAACAAGTGCAAGCGAAAACCCAACTCCGGGGAAACCTGCGTGTAAAAAAACAATTCGCGGGGGGGGGGGGGTCGGCCACTTTCAAACCGTCATCAGGGGAAGAGGGAGAGTAGTATTCATACCGAGCTAGGTGCGCTCGCGTCATATCTGACATCCTACCTCTCCCTCCCATCCCTTACCATGGCGCAGATCCCCTCTCTACTCGCTCAGTCGGATGTCGAGCAGGGCAATGATCCCGAAAGGGTGCGCGATGCATTGTCGAGCACGGCATGGTTTGGTGTAGAAGAGCACCGCGTTGCGTAGTATCAACCTGGCATTGCATTGTATGCCGTGGCATGGCACGGGATATGACGCCAGCGCTGCAGCGGGAGCACGAGTCGAAACGAACGGAAGCGCGGGAATGAGGCCAACGCTGCAGCGGGAGCACGATCCGGAACGAGCGGAAGCACGAAAATGAAGCCAGCGCTGCAGCGGGAGCACGATTCGGAACGAGCGGGGCCCGAAAATGAGGCCGGCGCCCCAGCGAGAGCAGCATTTTGGAAACAAATGCGCGCGAAAACCCAACTCCGGGGAAACCTGTGTGTAAAAAAACAATACGCGGGGGGGGGGGTCGGCCACTTTCAAACCGTCATCAGGGGAAGAGGGAGAGTAGTATTCATTTTGAGCAATTGTGGAGGAGCAGGAGGAAGGGGGGAGGAGGAGGAGGAGGAGGAAGAGGAGGAGGAGGAAGACAAGTGCCGGTCCTTTTTCTTAGGCCAGAGTGAAGGTTGTACGATTGAGCGGCTTCCAGCTTGCAAGCGACCAGAGGAGCCACGCTCCGCCCTTTCATTGAGAATTAGATGCAAGAAAGGCTATAGAAAAGAGAGAGGCAGGAAGGGAAAGGGAGGTAAAAGGCTTGGGCCAGCACGGCGGCGGACAGAAGCACAGCACACAAGTGGGCTCCTCTCTGTGTCCTGCCGTGCAGCGGTCGAGACTGTTGGACAGGCAATCGCGTTCGCAGAGCTAGACATGCCGGTCCTGTTTCTTAAGCCAGAGTGAAGGTTGTACGATTGAGCGGCTTCCAGCTTGCAAGCGACCAGAGGAGCCACGCTCCGCCCGATCCCATACTGTGCCCTGGAGGCCGCATGCTTCAACAATCAGCCAGGCGACGCAGGCGCAGTTCTCGAAGCTTTTCGACGCTCAGCACGAGCCAGCGGGCAATCTGAGTACACAGCCTGCTGGGGCATTCTTCGGCGATGCGGCTTCGCCGCGCGCCTTTTGGGCCAGGCCCTTGCAAAATGAGGCGCGGCCGGCCTGTCGCGGAGCACGCGCCGCGGGCACTCTGACAGCGGGCGCGCAGCTGCGTGGGGGGCACTGCGCAGTTCCAGGACCGTAGTCTAGTTGGCTTTCTCCAGGCTGTCCCGAATTGACACATATCAAAGATGGCATCTCGGCAGCGAGGGTGTGCTGAAAGCTGCCGCATGACAGGTTCTTGCCAGGCGTAGCTACTGAGCGGGTTCTCACACACGATCGGCACACCGTGATGCACGCACGCGCGGATGACCATCTGAGTGACAGTGAGGGTTGCGTTTCCTACTAACAAACGCTGCAGAGGCTCGCCCTCGAGATGAGGATGGCCATATGTTACTGGGATTGCGATAATAATTGTGCGAGGTTTGCGATCAGGTCGAGCACGGAAAAGCGGCGGCGGCAGCGGGCACATGGCGACTGGCGATCCATCCCACTATGGTATGTCCGACCACCTTCGAGGACAGATCGAAAAACTCTGAGTGCTTGAGATCCATCTCGAGGCAAACGCCGTGCAGGCGCCTGATGGCGCGGGCGACGCCGCCCGCGCCCGAGAAAAGACCTAGATAGCACGAGGCCTGATCGCCCGGCTCCTGGCGCAACGACTCGCTCAAACCTGATCGGATCGCAGGTGCTGTCAGCGGCCTGCCCCGCGCGAGCGTGCCGCCCAGCCGCTGCGCGCGGCCGGCCTTCAGCGCCCCGTTGCGGCCAGGTCGCATGGCGGCAGCAGCGCCACCCGCCCGTTCAGGAGCGCCGCGGCTTGCGCCTCCGCTGCCTCCCCGTACGCTCTCGCGCGCGGGGGCGCCTTCCCGAGCTCCGCGAGGTACCGAGTGTGCTTCTTGTACCTCAGCGTGCTCTCGGGGCGCGCGTGCCGCAAGCGCTCCTGGATCTCGGCGAGGGGCCGCCTCTGGCACAGCGCGTCGTCGCTCTCTGCCCCGTGCCTCACCTGGTAGGGGTGCAAGGGCGGCCGACCGATCATGGCGGCCGCCCGCTTGAAGCCCGCCCTGAACTCTGCGGCTGTGAACGCCCACAAGCCACCGCTGTCTCCAGCTGCCCTTTTGAGCCGCCAGAGCTGGGACTCGATGCCCCTCGTGAAGACCCCGTCGAGCAGCAGCCCCTCGTCCTTGTGCCCCTCCTTGCTCCGGCCGTCGGCCTCGGCGGGGCACAACAGCAGGCCCCACTGTTGAACTCATGAGCCTGGCGGGGGCGGGATGAGCGACCGCCCCTGCAGGCTCGCGATGTCGCTCGGCAGCCGCAGCCCTCCGTCCCACGCGATCGCCAGGCTGATCCCGAAGTCCAAGCCCATCGCGACGACCCCGGCCCCCAGCAGCGCAGCAAACTCCGGCCGCGGCAGCGGCGTCCTGGCCTGCCCAGGCGCCAGGCGGCGGAAGCCCTGGAGGGCAGCGCGGGCCCGCGCAAGGTCCTGCTCGCCGCCGCGCCTGAACTTCGGCTCCACGAACGCCAGGCCCGACAGCAGCTTGTCGCCCCTCTCGTGGTTGTAGCCGTCGAAGTACAGGCAGTCCAGGTACTCCACGAGCGTCTCGTCGAGCGCCGCCCTCGAGCTCACGTCCTTCCGCTGCTCCAGGCACCGCGCCCTGAACGCCCCCACCTCGCGGCCCAGCGTGTCGCGGCTCTTGTCCGTCACACGCCTGCTCTCCAGGAAGCTCAGCGCGAGGTTGCTGCCAGGCAGCCTGGCCGGCGCTGCGAGCGCCGCGGCAGCGCGGCGGCGGGTCGCCCGGCGGCTGATCCGCTCGGCCACCCTCGCCTGCGGCGCCGTCAGCTGCCCGCCCAGCGCCGGCAAGGGCTCCCGCATCAGGCGCCGGCCCGCCGCTCTCGGGGTCGTGGGGGTAGTCGGCCTCGCGACCGTCGGAGCCCGCGTCCGAACTCGAACTGCTTTCGTCCTCTGAAGACGGCCAGCCTCCCCAGGCTGCGAACTCACGGGTGCTAGGCTGCCCGCCCAGCGCGTCGCCGCCGGCTGCCGCTTCAGCATGCAGGCGCGCCGCGCCACCGGGCAGCGGGTCGTCCAGGAGGGCGTCTCCCAGGCCCGCCAAGCCCACGCGCGGTCGCCCCGGCCCGCCGAGCTCGCCGCACAGGAGCGCCTCGTCCACCGCCGCGGCCAGCGCAGCAGGCGCATCGGCCCGCGGCGCCGCCGCGGGGTCGAAGCAGGCACTGCGCGGGTCCGCCCGCGGGTCTCGAGCCACGGCGCCCGCCATACGAGAGGGTCGATCCGCCGGGTCGAGCTCCGAGGGGATCCACCGAACGGTAACCGACATGTCCCCGAAGATGCTTAGCGCGGCGGCCTCGCGGCATGTCTTGTTCACGCGGGGGGCGGCCGCCCGGCCCTTCCCCAGGGCCAGCACGAGGCCCAAGTTGTCGCACAGCACGAGCAGCTTGCGCCCACGACGAGAGGCAGCCCGAAGATGGTGACGAATGCCGATCACGACCCCGTGCCCTTCAAGACGAATGATGTTCTCGGCTCTGCTGAACCTGCCCTTGACCCGAAGCTGCCGCGACTCGAGGGGGCCGACATGTTCCGAGGTGATCTGCTCGAACGAGACGGTCCCAGAGTACATGTCCCCGAACGTCCGCTCGAAGTCCGAGACTGGGTGTTGGGGCCTCGCAAGAGGTGTAGACTTGGCCAAACTGCAAGACTCCTGGCTGCATGGGCTCGGACTTTTGTCGGCTCCCGAGGGCGGCGGCAGGCTATCGGGAACGTGCGAGCGCTCCGAAAGCCCGAGGGCATGCGCCCGAGCTGCCACCGCCTCTGACACGCAGTAGCGCCACCGCTCTGCCTGCGAGCACGCCCGGCCGACGTCCCGCGGGCCCCAGGCGCGGCTCACCACGCCGAACCCTCCCGCGTCGGCGTCCGTCGCCCCGCAGGCGTCGGTCGCCAGCACCACGGGGTCGGCCTGCCGGCGGCAGTCCACGTAGCTGAACACCACGAGCGCAGTGGCGATGCGGAGCTCGGCCTCCGCGGCGCCCCACAAGCGCCGCCGCCGCCCGCCAGCCCAGGACGCGAAGCGGTAGGTCGCCGAGAAGATCGACAGCAGCTCGCGTCGCACCAGCGCGCCCCACGTGAAGTGGCCGAGGAGCACCCGCATCTCGTCGCCAGTGGCCGACCCGCGGTCGGCAACGTGCAGCAAGCTCAAGCGAATGCGCCACATGCGCCGACGGCTGAGTCCGACGCGGCCCCTCGCCTCGACGAACACCAGGCCCGTGAAGGTCGCCTCCGCGCACGGGCCCTCGAGCCCCTTGCACCTTAGGCCGACGGCCTCCAGTGACTCACGCGCCCGCTGCGCCGTCTCCATGGTCTCCGTGTAGTCGAAGCCGACGACGGCGGCCCCGTCGACGTAGACTGCCGCGGCGGGCCCCTCCTCGAACGAAGGGGCGGGGTGCCGGTCACGCGCCAGCCTCTCCCACGCCAGCCCGCTGCGGAGGACCTGCGTCTCCACCATCTAATGGCAGAAGAAGAGACTCCAGTTCCAGCCCATGGCTAGGACGGCCAGTCGGGGCGACGCCTTCCGCCCAGGCAGAAGCTGGGCGGACAAGTCGGGCCGCTCGGCTCGCAGCGCGTCGAGGTCGACCGCGGGGAGCACGAAGTGGTCGCGGAGCCCAGGCGGTGTGGCGATCCTGTAGAACGCGTTGTCCACGTCCATCTGGGCCAGGTGGAGGGGCTTCCCCTCAGGCACGGCCAGGCTGCTCCAAGCCCCCGCAGTCGGGAGCTCTGAGTGCGCGGGAGGGCGGCACCGCACGTTCGCCACCCGCGTGTCCGCAATCATGCGGAGGGACCGCTTGTCGCTCTTGAAAACAAAGAAATTGCCCACCGTAGCCTCGGTCCGCTCGCCAAGGTCGATCAGGCCCCTGACGAGCAGCTCCCCAATGAAGCGGGCGTACGTCTTCTTGCAATGCACCAATTTCGGATCGGAGAAAGGTCGAAGTCGAGGTCCGTCAGACGGCCCTTCTTCGCGCAGAAGATGCTTCTGCCATCCTACCCACAGCTCAAGAGCACGACCAGTCAGGCAGTCGGCGCCAACGCACTGGCCGCCCATGGTCGGCAGGGAGACCAGCCCCTCGGAGTAGGAGGTTCGGCGCACGGTGTCTTCTGCATACCGAGGCAAGTGAGAGCACAGCTCGGCGTGAGCTGCCGCCCCTGAAAAAGGTGGAGGTCCCGCCTCTCGGATGATCCCGCGGACGTGGTCAATGCCGGCGAGCTGGGCGCACGAAACTTGAAGATCCTGGCGTGGAGCCCCACGTCCGTACAATGAATTGGTAGCGTGCAAAGCCTCAGAGAGCCACCGCGCAGCGTGCTGACGCTGCCGAGCTCGAGAGTGCACCGCCCGGCATCCCCCGCTGTTCCAGTCGCGGCCGGGCGCGGGCACTGGGCAGGGCAGCAGCTCCCGAGCGACCACCATGAGCTATCGGCCCCCGCCCCCGCCGGCATCTGGTTTGCCGGCGTGGGGGCCCTTCAGCTTCGCCTGGAGCTTGCTGATCTCCGCCGCCTGCGCCGCCACCTTGTCGTGCAGCGCCTCGTTGCCGCCGCCGCCCGAGCTCTGGCCGCGCGATAGCATCCCCCCCTCGCGAAGCTTCCGCTTCTCCTTCATGGGCGTCGCCTCCTTGTGGAGCTCTGCCTGGATGTGCCCCACGAGCGTCGGGCACACCATCAGCAAGCCCCTCGTCTCCGAGGTCCCCATGCACAGGTACTCGTCTTCCAGGTACTCGTCGCCGCTGCTCTTCAGCAGCCGCTCCCGGCGCCGCCACTCCGCGAGCTGGGCGCGGCGCACCAAGAGCTCCACCAGCGACAGCTCGGTCAGGTTGAGCTGGTCGAAGCCCGCGCCGAGCTCCAGCGCCCGCATCGCCAGCTCGTGGTCCGACACGCCGACGTCGCCCGGCCCAGGGCCGCACTCCGCGCGCCACTTGGAGTGGCGGGCGCGCGGGTGCGAATCCTGCTCCGCGAGGAAGCGGACGCACCAGAGCGCGGTGCGCGGGCCCTTGACTGGCCACCTCGACCGCGCCGTCTCCGTCGCGCCGCGCACCGCGTCCTTGAACACCCGCCTTCTCTCGCCGTCGAGCCCGTGCAAGATCGGCATCACGCGGGCGCCCATCGAGCTCTCGGCCTCCTTCTCCGTCACCGCCTTGACCAGGTAGCACTTCCCGCCCGCCTTCGCGATGGCCAGTCCACCGCTCATCGCGTACCACTCGCAGCCCTCGAAGTCGGCGAGCACGTTCACTTCGCTGTCATCCTCGCTAGCCGTGATGAGCCAGCGCTGGTTGCCGACTGCGGGCAACCTGCCCGAGCCACGCTCGAGCCCCTCAGGAGGAGTCGCTGTCCCACCCGGGGCCGTCAGGTCCTCTGCCCTCGCCGCCAACGCTGACACCTCCGCCGCCTCCGGCGCTGCTGCGCCGCAAGACTCGAGAAGATCCATGAACGCGAGGGGCGGAGGAAACCACTGGTCGCCGCACGTCGGGCGGGCCACCAAGCGGCCCGATCCTCCGACTCGGTCGCGCCACCGCGGCTGGCCCATCCGATCGCGCGGGGCCAGCGCGTGCAGGGGCGGCACCTCGAGCTCGTGCGGATAGATGTCATCGTCGGGAGTAGCTGCCTTCCACACTGGACTCGTCGGACTCATCGGAGGGATCCCGAGCTCGCGCTCGTACTCGCCGGCGTCGGAGGGCCGCAGGAGAAGTCGTACCTGATAGTCCTCCTGGGCGCGCCACTGCACCAGCACGCGAGCTCCGGCCCGCAGCGCCAGCGCCATGCCAGACGAAGCTGCCCGCCAAGGCGCACACTGAGCAGCAGCAGCAGCCCGCCAGCGTGCCTATGCAGAAGACCAGCAGCAGAAGAGTACGCGTGCCACCGAACTGGTCCGCCGCCACCGCCAGCTGTCGGGCCTCCGCCACGACACTGCCAAGGTGGCGAGCCCAGTCAACCGCGATTTGCCCAGCCGCAAGGAATCCTGAATGAGCGACAAAATTCGGAAGCCTGCGGTCGCCGCTCTCTAAAAGGCTTAGGCCAGCACGGCGGCGGACAGACGCACAGCACACAAGTGGGCCCCCCTCTGTGTCCTGCCGTGCAGCGGCCGAGACTGTTGGACAGGCAGTCACGTTCACAGAGCTAAACAGAGGAGGAGGAGGAGGAGGAGGAGGAGGAGGAGGAGGAGGAGGGGGATTTTTTCCAGCGCGCCGCTGCCAACCAAACTCCAGAGTGCAAGAGATGCAGGGGTTGCCTGGCAGGGAAAAGGAATTACGCCACCCAGCTCTTGGAGGTCTTAGACGGCGGAAGGCCTTTACAAACCCGCTGTAAAACCTCGAGCTGGTGCTTAGTTATGGCATGCGGTCCAAGCGCGGCCACAGGACACGGCCCCCGCAGGGAGTCAGGGCGAGCTACTGCCCAAGAGCCGCACTCGCCGCAAAAGGTGAACGCACCTTTCTGCCACAAAACGTGTGAAGGGTGGACCGCCTTGCCAGCGACCCAAGGCGCAGCTCGCACAGGGGGCGGGTCAAGCCTCAGGCGACGCCAGAGGGAGTCATCCCTGGCGGCCAGGGCCCGACCTGGCCTCGCCCACTTTTTGACAGTGACCTCCTCCGCCTCCACCGAAACCGAACTCCCAACTCCACCTCCTCCATAAGCAGGGCAAGCAGAGCGGAGCCTCGCTCGGAGCGAGGGGGCAACATCGGAGACCGAAGCCTTGCACATCCCACAAGTCCAAACGCAAGAACCGAACTCCCAAACGTGCGACGAACCCCTCACATCGGCTTCGATCCACCGTCGCCTGCGGAGCACAAGATCAATGGGCTGCTTGCGCAGCCTGCGATCAGGCTCGGCCTCGATGGCAGCACGCTCGAGAATGATAGAGGCATTGCGCTTGAGGATAGCACAAGCATTGGCAACGAGCTCATTATAAGCCTGAACAACTCCACTCGGGACCTGGCATTCAAGAGCACGCAGGTCAGCGAGCTCATCAGCGACAGAGTTGAGCACAACATGGCCCCAGTCTACAGAGTCGCCAAAACGGGCGAGCTTTTGGGCATCCTCCAGCAGGTGGCTGGGAACATGAAAAACCTGAAGTCCCCAGATCGCTCCGAGAGGAGCTGCCAGAATTCCCACCAGAGATCAAACTTACCAAGCCTCGCAGAGGCCGCTCGGCCAGCCAGGAAACCATTGACAATATTGGCATGGACGGTGACCACGCGCAGATCTTGGGCAGGGTCAACGCATCGAAGGCACTCAACTATGGCCGCAAGCTCTGCGCGGGGGACCGTCTGTCGAACCGAATCGAGCACACCTGTGCCTCCACAGTCCCAATCAAAGTCATCGCTAGGACGGAGCCGCACAAAGGCAAAGGCAACTCGTCGGAGGACAGGAAACTTGGCAAACTGGCCACCCGTGCCGTCAGTGGCATAGAGGCCTCCTGGCAGACAGCCTGGAGACAAGGCCCCAGGACAACGCCGCCCCTGGAGGTCCCTGGAACCAGCCAGGAACAGGAGGGAGGTTGAACCAAGAAAGGTGAATAAGTCCTCGCATCCAGAAGCACGGGTACTGGAAAGCTTCCTGCTGGGCGCCGTGCCTAAGGTGCTGAGAGTCAACAATCTCCTGGACCTGCGACGAAGCATTACACATGCACTCCCAAAACCTGTGGCAGGAGGTCTCGGGGTCACGCTGGCAACGCCGACAAATAGGATCAGGAGCCAACTGGGCCGTGTGCCTGCTCTCCTCAGTCCAGTAGCCTCCAGAGACCAAGAGCCGAATCATAGCCGCGAGGTCCCGACGCCCGTCCTTCTCGAGGGAGGCAACAAGGTCCCAGACATGATGAAGAGAGACAGGCCCCTGGATTCCAGCACCATCCAAGTGCTCAGAAGCCCGGCGCCACTGAAGCGTGTCAACTGATTCGTCAAAGGCCTCAAGAAGGGGGCCTAGAGGGCCGCGCCCGTCCTCCATCATCTGCCACTCGTCACCGCAAGGCGCGATGAGAGTGAGGTGAGGGGCACTGCCATCCTACCGCCAAAATCGTGGCTTGAAAAGCCGCCATCGGCCCACGGACCCAGGCCCACCCTTTTCGGACCTTGGCCAAAGAGGCCGCCCAGTGTCGGGCCAGGCGACGGAGGAGACCTGGGCGCCCCGCCAGACGAGCAAACCACGACTTGACGACGCGACGGACGTACACCTGGAGGGGGTCCTGGCCATAGCCGTAAGTGAGACGGATAGCGGTAGTGGCACACACTCCTCGCTGAGGGGTCTTGCTGGCAGCACGAGCCATGCTGCGAAGGCCTTTGAGCATGGAGGGCGAGACACCGTGAATCTCTGGCGCCCACATGGCCTTCGCATAAGCATTAGGATAGAACAATTTACTGGCTTGCTTGCACGTGCGCCCAAACACAAAAATCTTATTAGTGGCATCCCGCCCCTTGGAAAAGCGGGTCTTCCTGACGGCCACAGTCCTCCTGGCGCCCAGAGCGGCGTCGTGCCCCAAGCCCCTGGCAGCCAGAGCCACCGAGAACTCGCAGCCCTCACGGACGGCAATCCTGGAAAGCTCAGCCCGAAGGCCTGGCGAGGACGCAAGCAGATGGGACTGATCCAGGGACAACTCACAATGACGCCTCCTGAGGCCAGTGAGGAGGGCTCGGAGCAGGATGGGAAAGGTAGCAGCGATGGAAGAATGCGCGCCGAGGAGACGAGCTGAGATATCATCAACCCACTCCCGCAGCCGAAGGCCACCGACCCATCCATTGGCTCCTGCGAGGGGTTGGTGCAAATGAGCACGCGCAAAGGAGGTAGCCTGGCCACATCCAGCCAACATCCCCCCATGAGACAGGATCCCAGGATGGACAGCCCCCTCCAACGACAAATGCCGAACCCCCATATAAATATCGATGGCCAGGGCCAACAGACGGAGTGGGTAATCTAATTCGCGAGCCGCTTCCACCAAGTCCTGAAGACAGACTTGGTCATAATAGTTCTTCATATCAAGCAAAAGGCCCCCGACCTGGAACCCGCCGTGGAGGGCAAGTTCCGTTTCAAGCTCGTCAAGCCAACCAGCAACATCAGCCGAGCCCCCAACGGTCTGGTCCCAGGGCCCATGCGCCTCACGGTCCCAAGCCGCGATGAAAGGCTTCCTGATGCGCAAGAGAAGCGCGTGCACAAACCCGAGCAGCGCTATGGGCCTTTTTCCCCCGTCAGGCTTCGGAATGAGGGCAATCAAGGCAAAGAGCTGCTGGAAAGGCAAAGTCCACTGCTCCTCAATGGACTCGAGAAGCTGTATGAGGTGGACCTTGGCATCATCACTAGCCTCCTGAATTAAGCGCGGCTCGATAAAATCCAGGCCCTGACCCCTGGAGTCAGGCATCGACTTGAGCGCACGATTAAGGGTGTCCAGGTCGATGGGTGGCAAACGCGGGGACAACCGAGCACTCTTACGCAGGGCAGCTAACGCAGCTCGCGCTTCGCCCTTATCGTGCTGTTGCCAGATGGCCGTCCACGCGGCCGCTTCAAAATCTAAGAGCTGATCCAAGGCTGAGCAGGGTCCTTCCTCACCGATCTTTTCGGCCGCCAGAGGGTCCAGGGGTGGCTTTAACAACCGATGAGCCGGCCCCGCAGACCTGAAAAGCGCACCCTGGAGCCAGGCCTTCCACGAGGCCTTCTGAGCCTGAAGAGCGTCACGGTGGGATTTTTCAGACACCTGCTGGAGCTCAGCTAGCAAGTCATGCAGCCCGTCGGAAGGAATATCAGAAATATGTTGAAAACGATTCTTCCACAAGTTAAAGGTGCCACACTGACCAGCATCGGAGGGGCCAGACGGGGAAGGGGGCACCTGCTGAGAAAGCCAAGCCACAGTGGCACGAAACTGAGCCGCATGCTTACGGTCAGGCTGCGGCGGGATATCCTCTATGGAACCCTGTGGGACAAGCTTGAGCAGCAGCGTAAGCTTGACAAAGGCAGCTTGCCAGAATCGGGCGCCACGATCAGCCTGGCAAGGCCCCTCAACCTGGGCGGCCGCGAGGGGCACCAAACGCAGCCTGGGCTCCTGGCAACGACCAATAAACTGGAACACCTGGTCCTGGGCCAAGCCAAGCCTCGAGAAAGCCTCAAGCTCCAGAGCAACAATCCAGGTAGACAACTGGGCCCCTAAGTCGGGAGAGACCTGGATGTTGTCATGCTCGAGCTTGAGGAGACTGGCAGCAACATAGTTGGCCTTGAAGAAGCCTGGCCGCTTGCGTTGCAGCGGCCGAGCCTGCACCAAGAAGTGCGGCCAGGCTTCAACAGGGGCAGCAACGCCTTTGACAGGAAGGGGCTTGGGTCGCATGGCCTTCCAAACCATGATGGCCCTGGGAGAAGCCGAGACCTGAAATTCCAAAGCGGCGTGGGTGCCCCAAGGCACTGGAACAAGCGACCTAAACTGGACGGCGCTAGAGAAACTAGCAGAGACCAACGCGTAATCGATCCGACTGTTGGAGACTCCTGAACACGTAACCGAAACACCAGGCATAGGAACAGGGACAAGGCCGAGAGGCTCCAGCCAACCTGACTCCTCGAGACCACTCTGGTCAACCTGCCAGTCACCCACCACAAAGGCGGGAACACCTGCCGCGCTCAGATGGGCGCCGAGGTCCGCCAGCAGCTCGAGGTTCTGAACGCTGAGCTCGCCCCCCGTGACCAGGTAGACTGGGGCGATGGCCAGGGAAACCTTCCGCAGCCTCAGAGCGCACAACAACCACCGAGCCGTACCAGCCGTAGTCCATTCACCCGCCTCGCATGTCAATTGCGAGAGCCCAAGATGAGAGCGAGCAGCAACAATAACTCCTGACGATGCACCATCAGCGAGCGTGGGCTCAGCGGCCTGCGCCACAACCTTCCAGCCCAGCTTGCGTAGCTTCTTGGCCATCGCCTGGTACTTGGAGCCGCGCATCCTGTGCTCGACAAAAATGATGATATCAGCCGAGCATCCTGCAACCCACCTGCAAGCAGTGGGGCCCCACACACCGATGTTGGAGTAGACAATGGACAAAGAGCGCTGAGAGGCGGTGTCGCTGTCAGGGTCAGGCCCAGGCCCCTGACTCTCATCGTCCTGCGAATCTAGCAAAACGGGCTCGCCTCCTGGTCCACAGGGGTCACCACAGGGCGATTGCTCCAACCCCGTGGGCCGCAGGGAGGGGGTCGACGGCCCTGCGACGAACGAACCTGCCGAACCAGGATTTCCAGCAGCACAGACAGGAGATCCACCAGTAGCGACGATAGCCTCGGGGTCTGAAGCGCGACGGTTGGGAGAAGTGTCAAACTCACGTTCAGCAAAGACCATGGAGCGGGCGTGACGCACAAGTTACTCTTCCCATTCGTCAGGGTCTGCTTGCGAAAGCAGAAGCATGTTGGTATGGTAGCGAGCCCTCACACTCCTCCTGGACTTCCAGGCCGAGAGACATATGTCCTGAGCCACGTCACGCCTCACGATAGCCAAGTTCTCAATGCCAGTCCGAGCCGACTGCTCCATAACAAGGACAAGGTAGACGCCCTGGGCTAGCATGTCAGAAACGTAGGTGACACATAAGCGCATCTAGTGAGCTTGGTTGCCAGGCTCATCCAACAGACACGAATCCTGGAGCCAGAAATTTGTGCAAGACCGAAGCCGACGCTCAAGACTAAGTCGCTGAAGAATGGCAGCACGCCGTTCAGGATCCTGATCCTTGCAAGTGAGGACAGAGTTCGCGGTGTGCCCTGCAGCGGGCTCCCGCAGGACCGCGCGCCCTTGGGAGTGAGGGGCCGTCCCCTCTCCAGCGGCGCCTCCCACGTCACGCGCCTTCTGGGGCCAGCGAGACAGCCTGCCTGCCCTTGAAGCCGAAGAGCACGAGGCCGAGGTCGACGCCGAACCCGATGCAGTAGATGCCGCAACCGAAGAAGAAGTGGCCGTACAGCAAGCACATGTGGCGTCGTCTGCCGAGCCTCCAGCAAGACGCGCGCCGCGGGATCCCGTGCTGAGGTCTTGGCAGTGCCAACCTGCAGCAGGTGGCGTCCGCGGGGTCATTGCCTTCGCAGACACGGTGAGTGAGCGCCCATCGCACGAAGTCAAAGGAGACGAAAAAGCACCAGAAGAGGACGCCACAAGCGGGAAAGAAGAAGAGGAGCAGCCTGCCGTCGAAGTGGACGGTGCCGAGGAGAGCGAACATGAAGAGGCCGATCTTGAGAGCGCACCGACAGAGCTGCAGGTAGAACAGCTCTCACACCCTTGACCACCGTCAGCAGAGCTAGGAGCCAGGCTCGCGAGCCTCAACCTTGGCCCGAGCTGCAGCCGCCTTGGCCCGTGCGAGAGTGTCAGAGCGCGCCTTTTCGATCCGCTTCTCCATGTCGGTCGGCTCGGCAGGGGCCCCAGCAGCCATGGGCTCAGCCTTCGGCGGATCAGCCGCAGGCGCCTGAGAGGAAGCAGCACCCTGGCTGCCCGCACCTTGAGAAGCCGCCACCCCTGTCGCAACCGCGCCATCAACAGTCTTGCGCTTCTTACGCAACTCGCCCATCCGCTTCTGGTATTCCTCCTGGTGCGTCTTGTACTGGGATTTAATGCTCGTGAGCGCTCCGTGCAAGAGGGTCTTGACCTGCTGCGACTGCTCGAGCTTGAACTTTTCAAATCCCTCGCGGCCCTCGGCCGAGAATGCAGGCCCCGAGACGTCGAGCTCTTCACCAAAGTCGAGCTTGATCTCATCAGCGGAGTCCTTGAAGAGGGCATCGAGGGAAATGACGTTCTTGCTGGGAGTGGGCTCAGCAGGCTTAAGAACTCCGACGGCCAGCGTACGAGTGGCTTGCTCAAGTATTTCAGCGTTCTCAAGGTCCTTTGCCATGAGCTCGTCAAGGTGCTTGTCAAGGTCGCTGGCCTCCTTGTCCAGCGCCGCGCGGCGCGCCAGGGCCTTGTCAAGCTTCTCCTGGGAAGCCTTCTTGGCCTGCGAGGCACGCTGCCACTCGGCCTGAGGCGTCGCCTGGGGCTGGGGCGGCGGCTTGGGCACGAACTGAACGAGCAGTTTCTGGGCCAGGTCGGGCGCAAGGTGCGACGCAGCCTCCTTGACAGCCGCGAGAGCTTGAGGAGGAATGGCCTCAGATGGGCCCTGCTGCAGCTGCTGCGCCTGGGTACCCTTGCGCCCGCGTGCCTTGGACTTGCCGCCTCCGTCACCCCATCCTGACTCCTCGGCACCGGTGTACAGAAGCATCTGGCCGCCGCCGCCGACAGAGGAGCTGGGAGAGTGGCACTGGGACTGACACCCGACACAGAAATTGGACCGCTTGGCCAGGAGATCATTCCAAGTCCAATGGCCACAAGAGCACACAGTGTACAGCCGAGCACCACGATTCTGCCCAGCCTTGGCGCCCCCAGGCGGAACTCGGATCCAGGGCTGCCTCGTCCAAGTTTCTTCCGCATCATCAGGGATGCGCCACGGGGCAGGGGCCATCGCGGCGTCGTAGCAACTAGCTCCGTCAGGAGCTCACGAAAGATGGGCTGCCAGAGGCCCGTGCAGTACTGGCGAAAGCTGTCAGGCACAAGGCCTTGGCACTGCTGCGGACTAGCAGCTTCCAGTTCGGCACGAGGGCGCAGAGCCCTCAGGTGCAGCATTCTTGAGCCAAAATGGCTACGGAGGAGGAGGAGGAGGAGGAGGAGAAGGAGGAGGAGGAGGAGGAGGCGGGGGAGGAGCATGATGGTCTTCCGACAAAAAAGGCACGCGCGCTATCTGGCGGCTTCGCGCGCAGGGAGATCGCCAGACATCTTCTCCGGCGCAAGTCCCAGGGCCGCATCGGGCGGATCGGCCAACGGCGGCTCAACGCGAGATTTTGAAATCAGAACCCAAAGGGGCCCGCAGTGGGCGCAACGCGCCTGGCAGTCTACCCGGCAAGGGCACCCGAAAGGGGGCCGCTCAGAAATCGGAAGACGGCGCGACGTCGCCCAAGCTCCCAGGAGCCTGAACGACGGCACTCTGGAAGCCTCGGGGGACCCCGGTAACCTGGTTTCCAAAACGCCCCAAGAGGAATTGCCGCAAATACCACTCACTTCTGCCGACGGGATGCACCTCGCAAGCCTCTGGAGAATAGCGCGGGCAGCCCGGCGATCTGGGAACAGACTGGATCCAAGAGAGAGAACGAGAGAGAGAGAGACAGAGAGAGAGAGAGATAAGAAAGAGAGAGAGAGAGAGAGAGATAATAAAGAGAGAGAGAGAGAGAGAGAAAGAAAGAAAGAGAGAGAGAGAGAGAGAGAGAGAGAGAGAGAGAGAGGGAGAGAGGTAGAGGGAGAGACATACATCTGTGCAAGCCGGGGAGACTCTCGGGGGCCAGAACTGTTTTGCATCCGCAACTCTGTGTGATGACTCGACCCGGAGCTCCGTGCGACATTGACTGGCTGGGCGAGGCACCTCGACCAAGGAAAACGAGTCCCGAGACAATCACGATCCAACGGACACTTCTCGAGCTGAAAATGGGTGGGAGCGCAGCGTGGGTGGGAGGCTTGAGCACGGGTGGCCGCGGCCCCCTCCCGCTCGCCACAGGCAGCAAAGAATCTATGGCACGCCATTGCAATCTGTGCAAGCCGGGGAGACTCTCGGGGGCCAGAACTGTTTTGCATCCGCAACTCTGTGTGATGACTCGACCCGGAGCTCCGTGCGACATTGACTGGCTGGGCGAGGCACCTCGACCAAGGAAAACGAGTCCCGAGACAATCACGATCCGAAATCTAAAAACTCGAGCAACACCGAATTTTGAAACCCTGGCCTTAGGCCAACACAAACCTGTCCAGGCTACGAAACGAGTGGTTTCGCAAAGCCTGTTGGAAACACTTAGCTACCAGCCTACACAAGTCTTTGGGATACGGTTCTGCAATGTGCGTCCAGAAGGTGCCTGAGGCGTCTTTGCCTTCGAGGATCTGATGGGGGCGGCGGCTGAAACTGCAGACACCACGACCCGAACATTTACACGGTAAGAGAGGGTCGAGGTTGAGATGGCAATATAAGAGCCGAGTGCGCTTCCGCCACGCGGTCGAGAACGCACAAAAATCAAAGTCTACAATGCGAGTGTTACGAATGCGACTGAGATGGATTGCACCTGGGAGCTGCCACAACCAAGAGGTGCTAGGGTTCTCAATTACAACTGGTATGTTCAAACTGCGCGCTAGCAAAAAGAGAGAGAAGCTAAAAGTGGCAAGCGTGTTTCCTCTCTCAACCTTGAGCTGGTCTCCCGGCGACAGGCCTGGCAACCCCAGCGGGAACTGTTTCGTCCGAAGGGGCGGTGGCCCGTTGGGCCGGTTGCGGGCACGGCTCATCGACTGGCAGGGCGTCGCAATCCAGATTGCGGCAATGAGCCGACTCCGCACCCAGCCCCTCACCAGCTGCCTGATGCGCTTACGGAGGAGGTCGCTGTCGGTGTCGTGGCGAATGTCTAGCTCAAAAGCGGCATGCTGCGATCGGAAGCGCAAGCGCCATGCCGCGGACATCCGCCCAGAGCCGCTGAAGACTTCCAGGAAGACGCCGGCCCTGGCGTGCCTCACCCACGAAGCCAGCTCGCCGACAGGGTGGCGCCAATCCCGCGGAACGCCTGCTCGGCTTGGAGCTGCAGGGCGCGCGGGAGGCGGTGCAGCTGCTCCTGCACGCGGCCGCCCTTGGCGTAGCGCCGGAGCGCGGCATCGGTGGCCCACCTGCCGCGCTTCTGGATGTCGCGGAGGGGCCGCGCCGCCGCGTACAGCTCGTGGCTCGCGCCGCCGTGCCGCAGCTGGTGCAGCGTCAAGTTGCCCAGGACCTGCAGGCCGAGGTCGGAGACGGCGGCCTTGAAGTGGTAGTTCCACTGCGCGTAGGTGACTGGGAACAGGCGGTGGCCTGCGGGCGTGCGGCGGTGCAGCTCCTGGACAAGGTTCGGCATCCACGGAAAACAGGTTGAGTCCACCAGCAAGCTCTCGTCGAACACACCTGTCTTGGACGGGGTCTGCCTTTCGAACAGATGGAGGACCACGCACCAATGGTGCATCGTTGTGGCTGAGGTGAACCCTGGTGGGATGAGCTGGGCCTGCGCGAGCTCCAGCGCCTCTCGCGGCCTCAAGTACAGGCCGAACGTGAGCGCGGTCAGCCATGCATACATGGCCAGGCCCCTGCGGCACAGGACCTCCACGATGAGGCACACCACGGGCCAAGGGAGCGGCAGGCGCGACCGCGGCGGTGCCAGGCGCGACCAGCCCTTGGCAGCCCGTGCCGCCCGCGGCAGGCGGCCCTGGCGCGGTCCGAGGTCCGGGCGCACGAAAGCGAGGGCCGCCATCAGCTTCCAGGCGTCGCTGCTCTCGCCCCCGTCCAAGAACTCCTCGTGAAAAAACAGCACCAGTGTCTTGTCCACCTCCGTCGGCGTCCCCAAGGAGTGGCCCCGCTGGCAGGCCCACAGGCTGAAGGCAGCGTGCCGGCGCTCGTAGTCCGCCCTGGTCGCATCCCCCACTGACTGCTCCTCCAGGAAGGTCAAGCCCCGGCGGGGGGCCGAGGGCGGGAGTGCAGGGAAGCGGTTCGCCCTCTCCTGCCGGCGAACAGCCCGGCGGTCGCTCTCTGCTGGGCGCGCCACTGTCTCTGACGCCACGCGCGGCCTGCGCCGCGACTGGCTGGCAGCGGCAGCCGCCACAGCAGCCGCTGGCCGCTTGCGAGACCGCAGAGCCGGCGCAGACGGCATCGCCATGCAGCCGAGGGCCGACATCGACAGCGGCGCCGCCATCGCGTCGGAGAGCTGCCGCCTGGGCCGGCGCACCGGGCGCGGCAGGCCCTGATGCCTTGGCCCGCACGGCTTCGGGGATATCACCAGCCTGGGCACGAGAGGCAGGGTCGGCGCTGTTGTGCTCGGATGGGGCCCAACGCCAGACTGCCGAAGACCCCGAGGCTAACAGGAGGGCGCAGGCCTGGCGACAAATCCGCAAAAGCGGGGGCGACGATGATCTGCCTTTGAGCAACGCCAACATTGGAGCCATGGAGTCATTCAAGATGATGTGCGTGGTGTTGAAATTTCGAGCGGCTCGCAATCGGTGCTTCAAGCATAGGACTAGCGCTCTCCCCTCCAATACCACCTGTGCCTCCCTCCTGGTCCATGGTGTAGACAAAACCCGATGCCATCCTTCCGCCCAAACCACCTCCGGCACCTCCTCGAACATGACCTCCTCCTCACGATTAAGCTTCGGCTCGACTCGGAAGGGGACTCGCTGCTCCATGGCTGCTGCTATGACTGCTGGATCTCGATCGTGCTGCGACGAGGCGTGCCTGATGCATGATGTGGTGATATGCTCAGCTTGCTTGCTCTCCCGGGCCAAGGCCTTGTCCCGCGGGGCGACCTGCTGTTCTCCATCACGACTGAACCTCCACCGCTCGTTGAAGATAGACAGTCGACGGGCTTGATCTGGGGTGATGGTCTTCTCAGTCACTCCTGCACCCCACCACGATGCGTCCACGCAAGATACGACTGGCGAAAGCGGCCGCCCGGCGTCTCGGAAGCACAGGGGCAGCAGCGCGCGGCACCAAGTCAGCTCTCGCCTCACTGCCGGGGTCAGCCGCCGCCTCTCGCGGCCGCCGTCCCCCATGAAGCCGTATGCGGCCCCCAGGCAGCTCAGCAGCTCGCGGCGAATTAGCGCCCTCGACGTGAAGTGAGATATCACCTTCATCATGGCGTGGCCACTGCACCAGCCTCGCTCCAGCAGCTCGCCGATACCCAGACGAAGCCGCCAGCGGAGGCGGACGCTGAGACCGATCACGGGCTTGTCCTCGTCGAAATGCCAGCCCAGCGTGTCGCCGCCGACTGATGCCTCCACTGGGTGAGTGGGCAGGCTTGAAGCCGTCAGCTCCTTCTGCACTACCGCAGCCGCGTCGTGTACCTCGCTCAGCGCGTGGGAGAGGGCGATGAAGTTGTCAACGTAGACCGTGTGCGCCATACCTTGCTGCAGGTCAGGCGCGGGCCGACGGTCCACGAGACGACGGCCAAAGTGGCCAGGAAGAGCCCGAGCAGTCACAGCCTCGTTCAAACTCTGGCAGATCCACAGGCTGATGCTCCAGCCCATCGGCGGGCACCTGAAGCACGGCACGACCCAGGACGACGGTCGCACCGCCGACCCATCGGACAGGTGCGTGAGTCCGAGGTCGCCAGCCTTCAGCCTGGGCAAGCCAAAGTAGCGGCGAAGCCACGACGGAAGCTCGATCTGGTAGAAGGCGTCGCAGATGTCGACGCCCCCGATGCTGATGGGCTCGTCGCCGTCGACCGAAATCTGAGCGAATGCAGAGCCCGTCGCCAGCTCCACGGAGTCGGCAGGCGCGAACCTGAGGGATGCCCGGCGCCCATCGAGGATCATCCGCAGCGACCCGTTCTTCTTGCGCACGAAGAACATGCCAACGTAACACTCCGCCGAGCTGTAGAAGTCAACCAGCCCGGCGTCCAGAAGTCGCCGCACCACCATCGAGTAAAGGCGCGGGTTGCGGAGGGCTGGATCCGTGTAGAGTCGTCTCGGACCTGCCTCTCTGATGCGCTCCAACCCCAGCTGTCGGGGCAGGAGTAACTCTTTCAACCGATGAGCGATATTCTGGCCTGCCATCTCGTCGATCGTCTCCAGGGCGGCGGGTCGGCTACCAGCAGGAGGCAATGAGATGGAGTCGACGAGGTCGAAGCTCACCGGGGCAACCAACGTGGCGTCACCCTCGTATGATTGAGATATCCGGAGCTCCTCAAGGGCCCCTGGACCGTCCAAGCCTTCCGGGCACGGGCCAAACCTCAACGCGGCCTGGCGGAGCTCCGAGAGGACGAGGGCGTGGCCAGCTGCAGGCGCCGACGTGCCGGCGGGCGCTTGACGGCACGCCGCCGGCGGGCAGCCCCAAAGCTCGTTCAGCGCGTCGGTCATCTCGTCGACCATGCCGCGAACGTGGGACCGCTTCTCAAGGCGCCTGCGCACTGACCTCGATGGCAGGGTAGGTGTAGAAGGAGATGGGGCCCCAGCGCCAAAGCGGGGCAAAGGAAAGAGATCACGCTGGCGAAGATCGGCGCTGGAGTTGGAAGCCTCATGTACAGGTAGATCTGCTGCACCCGCGAGGCCCACGGGCGCCCCCTCTCTCGACCTGGCAGGCTCCTGGGCGAGGGGCTCCCAGAAGCCGCCCGCGTAGCTCATGATGACAGAGCGCGACGCTCCTCTCGGGCCTTCCTGATCTGCTTCAGGATCCCTGCGTCGCGCTCCACCTGCTTGGAGACATGCTCCAGTAGTAGCGGGCAAATCATCGAGCGGCCGTCCTCCTTGGCCGCCCCGGTGAACACCGCAGCTTCGTCCACGATGCCGAATCGGTGAAGCCCTCCTCCTCGCCCTCGGCCCCTCTTCTTGCCGTCGCCGTCGTTGCCGTCCTTGGAGCCCCTCGACTGCTGAGCCTCGAACTCCATGGAGTAGATGTACTCGTAGAGCTGCGCCTGTCGAATGGCCAGCTCCGCCCCGACCAGGTCGGGGAGGTTCACCTGATCCCAGCACGCGAGGTGCTCTATCATCTTCATGATATTCTCGTAGTGGGCGACCCCGTAGTCCTCCTTCGTGAGGTGGTAGAAGGACACGAAGCTATTGTAGTGCTCCACGGGGCCGCCCCTCTTCCTGTCGATGAACTGTGCGCACCACAGCATGGTGCGAGGACCGTCGAGCAGCCACCCAGGGATGATGTTCTCCACCATCATCGGCACCGCGTCGCGCCACGCCAGACGCTGCCTGGAGCCGTCAGGCCGAGGCGGCACGCCCAGCAGCCTGATGTCCGCCCCGCTCTCGGCGCACCGATACACCGAAGGGTCCATCGAGATCCGACGGATGGCGACCCACCCCGCGCTCAGCTGGATGAGTCCGATGTCCCCTTCAATCCGCTCGGTCCCGTTGAGCTGCACCACGTCGCCCCGATTGCCTCCACCAGTGCCCTCGATGAGCACCCAGGCCGGGGTCGGCCCCCCAGGCGGCCCAGCCGCGCCTGCCTCAGCCGGCGGCGGACCGCCAGCGGCGCCCGCTGGGGCGCCGGCAACAGGCACGGCTGCGCCAGCCGCGAGGCCCGCTGCAGGGACAGCGGCGGCGCCGGCGGCGGCCACGATCGCCAGGGGCGCAGCAGACGCCGCGCCAGCGGCGCCTCCACCCGCGGGCACGAGGGCGGCAGGGCC